>VWZN01022228.1:299649-466376 GCA_013396955.1 Regulus satrapa | reverse complement strand
GGGCCCGCCCCGCGTCAGCGAGGGCCGGCCGGGCTTGGAAAACACGGTGAATCACGCCGTGCCTCGGCTGCGCGCTCTGGCACGGCCGGGGATGTGCAGCGAGGATTCCTGATCAAAGCAGCTGCGCCAGGAAAAGTCCCTGGTGTGGATCCAGTCTTGCCAGTGTATGTTGTGTTTTGCTTGGAGGAGCTGTTCTCCGAGTTAAACTCCGTCCAGCTTATTGCTCAGGCGTAGACCTGGCCCGAAGCTTCGTCAGTAGGTTGGAGGAAGAAAGGCAAATAGCAGAAGGAAAAATACCAGGGGAAGCACTTCCACCCAGGCATTCCTGCGCAGTGCCGTGTGGGTGGACGCTGCCCAGTTCCTGCTGAACCCCTTCTCAGCCACAAGCTTTGTTTACTTTTCTCCCAAATTTGTTTTTGTCCTTCAGAAATAGACATGGTTCAATTAATAAAGTCTTTGTTAGAAGTGCCATTAGTTTGAGCACGACAAGTTATCTTACAGCTGTAGTAATTACAGCCCTGTGAAGCATGGTTCTAGACAACGTCTGACACCACCAATTTCCAGCGTGAACTTGAATTTTAAAAAAATCTTTACAAGCTAATTAATGACCAATCCCCTTCATGTTCAAACCATTGAAAGGCTGAGAAAAGAAGGACGTGATGTCCAAAAAAGGCTTTAATCAAGCAGAATAAAAAAATTGGAAGTAAAGTTGGGCATTTTGTTTTTCTTTGTAAACCTCTTTCAATTTCTTTGTAATTCATATGTTAGAGGATTTTTTGGCTTTTCTACACGGATGGCTTTGGTTCAGAGAAATTCTTGTGACTTGGAGGAATAATTAATTTCTCAAGCAAGTATCTTTCTTGTCAGACTAGCATTTGTATCTGTACTTTTATCTCTGACCTTCAGAGCGTTGAGATACCAGGACACGTACTTTCAATGCAAGTCTTGCCACCTGGCAGGAAGGAAGGAGAAGGTAACATTCTAGAAATAAGTTTGCTTCTTTGTTTTGGCTGGAAAATGGGAAAGGAAGAGAGGAAAAAATACAGGGGAACCCCCCCCCCAAAAAAAAAAAAAAACAGGGCAGAAGGAGGGAAAGGAAAGACGTAGATAAGCCAGAAAAACAAGGAGTGGCTTTTCAGAGTTGATTAGTTGGAGATTATCTTCAAGGTCCTGACCTGTACTACTGAGGTCTGGTTCTCCTGTTCAGAAATAACTGAGCTATCTGCTCTTGCGGTGTTCTGTAATTTTACTGTCCCTCATGGGTGACAGGGGTATAAACTCTGTTAAAGATGTTTTTTGGAGGTAAAAATAATGTCACTGATAGTTTGAGTTGTGTAGTCTCATTTCTGTCACCTTTCTTGACCACCTTAAAATCAGAATAAGCGAATGTAGCTTTGTAGTAGTGCCATTTGAGGAGAATAAAACATCTTTTTATGTTTAGCATGCAAGTTTATAGAAGTTTTGCATATATTTGAAAGATGAGGAGATCAGAAGGGTAGAAATTTTCCAGTCAAAACCCTCCTGGGACATGATCCTGTGCAACCAGCTGTAGGTGAACTACTTTAGCAGTGGAGGGGGCTGGACCAGATGACTTCCAGGGGTCCCTCCCAACCTAGCTATTCTATAATATGAAAATATTTTACTTTTTTCAGCTATTGTTGGTATTTCTCTGATGTAGGGCAGAGTGGACATACATATGGTAGACTTTTCAGGTTGTCTTTCTTTCTCACTGAGCTGTGTTTTCTGCTCTTTCGTGAGAGACTCATGATTATTTTTTCAAGGACACTTCATTATAGTACAAGGTAATCATGTTGTGGTAGCTTTAATCCATCTGCATCTGGAAAAAAAAGAGTAGCTAACCAAATTACTAACGATTGGATAAGATTGTTTACAGTTTTCAGCTTAGAGACAGTGTTTGTGTAGAATAAGCACACAGTTCTCTGCTGAAGATGGTTTAAAATAGTGGGTTTGGTATAAACATTACATTGCTGGGATTTGGGGAAATTAAACTGAAGGGAAAACTTCCAGTAGAGACTCCTTTATCTTTCCATTTGCAGCACAGCTAAGGATCGTAGGAGTCCAGTGCGTTTGATCTTCATGGGGATCTTCAGTCTTGATGGAGGCCAGGGATGGGAAGGGTTTTGGAAAAGGCTTCTGCAGAGACACCAGTGCTGAAAGGGCAACTGGGGAAAATGTGGGCCTGATGCAGAATGGCAGAGGAGACCTGATCTCACAAGGCTGAGGACATTCTTGCTTTGATCTTCCTCTTCAGGCCTGTTCCCAGGTTCCTCAGTCACTGGGTGTAGCAGCTTGCCTCGGAGAGAGTAAGACACTTCTCTGTCTGTGGTAGAAGCCGAGCAGGTGAGGGGCAGGCTGAGGCTGTGGGACCAGATGGGATCCCTCCATTGTTTTGGCTTCGAAGGGACCTTAAAGGCCATCCAGTCCTAAGCCCCCTGCCGTGGGTGGGGACAAACTGTGAGCACGGTCTCCAGAAGGAAGTGGATTTGGTGGCAGGATGGCTCCCAGTAACTGAAAGAAAGAAAATGTCACACCAGGCTTCAAGGAGGAGGATGTGGGGAAACAACAGACTGGTCAGCCTTGGCCTTCAGGTATTTTATGGGGCAAATCCTGACGGCCGTGTCCACCCGCTCTGGAAGGCAAAAAGTTTTCTGGGAATAGCCAGGACAAATGAGCCAAAATCAAATCTTGTCTGACCCGTGTGATTGCCTTTTGTGATGGACTGAGTGGCTTCAGGGACCAAGTGAATGTTGTTCACTTGAGTGGTGGTTGAGGAGGCGACTCCAGGCTCCTGAAGGCAGTGGGCACAGGCCGTGGGAAGTTCCTTGCATAAGAAACAGCTTCTTTACAGCAGGAGTGGTTACTGGAACAGGGGAAGTCTCCAGGGAGTCTCCATTCTTCAAGATACTCGAAACTCGAGTGGCCAGGGCCCCAGGCAGCCTCTTGCCTTCAGATGTAGCTCCATTTCCTGTAAGGATTGTACAAGATCATGGCTAGGCACCCTGAAGTATGCTGTGATACTCAACGGACTAAAGAGGATTTAGGGCCCTGGTAATGAAGTAGTGCAACTTAAAACAGATGCAACTTAAAACAGTTCACATGTACAAACAATTCTGACTTCTGTCTTTCTAAAGTCAGATACTTTGGAGCATCCTAACATGGTGTGGGAAGTGAAGACAAATCAAATGCCTAATGCAGTTCAGAAACTCCTTCTGGTAGTGGACAAGAGAACTTCAGGGATGAACGAGTCACTGGAGTTGCTGAAGTGTAATGAAAACCTGCCCTCTTCTCCTGGATATGCATCCTGTGATGAGCACATGGAACTTGGTAAATAACGTTATTTTTTCCAGAGAAAACTGAATTCTGAGGTTTGTTTGAGATTTCCTGTACTGAGATTATTGGAAGCTGACTGATGAAATTGCTGATTTTTAACTTGAGTAGGGCAGGGAATTGTGACATCTGAAGGTCTTACTTTGCAGTCACTTTTCCCTTTAACCCATTTCCAGTTCTGACACACTGGCCTGTTGACTCAAATGTTTTCTTGAACTCAGAGCCACAAATTTCTGCTTCTAATCCCCAGAGGAGCGGGGTTTTTTTGGCACAAGAAAAACAAACAGAAAGCTCAAGAGCTCCTCCTAAAGGGAAATCACGTTGCTTTAGATCTGCTGCACATGAAGATCCTGGGATAGAGGAACATTAGTTTGGTTCTTACATCTCAGAGAAAAACAGCATATACTTTCAGAAAGTGTCAGTATAATCTGTGAAATATGAACATATTTAATTGAATTTCTGGAGTGATTAAGAATAATCATACTTGGTTACATGACAGCACATAGCACAGACTTCTCTTAACAAGCTGGACTCTTTTCTGTTATTCTGTATGAGATAGGAGAGGTTATTATTCTTGATAGGAATTCATCCTACCAGGCTGCATACCCAGCTTTCATCTAACTCTCTTTTCCTGGTGGAAACCTTTTACCTTGAACATGGTCTGATGTTGAATATTTTAGTGTCACGCCTTCAAAGACAGATTAATTTAATTGTCTTTTGTGGAATGTTTTAGTATTTCAGTGAAGCACATTTTTATTGAATAATACTGCAGTATAGTTCTGTGTAAACTGGTCAATCTGGTAAAAACTTAAATCAGAACTACACTTCTATCTAGTTATCTAATTTTTTTCTTAATTTTCTTGTGTGAACATATAACGTACTAGAGATGTTACTATTTCTATGGCCGTTCTTGTGAATAAGGTTTGTGAAATGCTGGTAGTTGTGATATGAGAAAATAAAATTACTTTATCGTGGTTCCTTTTTTTTTCACCAAATTTGCAAGATTTGGTGTCAAATGGAGTGGATACCAAAGAATTGAGTATAATTATGGTAATTTGTGCATTTGTTTGTAGATGATCTTCCTGAATTACAGGCTGTGCAGACAGATTCTACCCCACCTGCACTTTTTCAGCTTGGTGCTGATGTTTCACATCAGGAATGTTCAAGGCCTTCATGGAGCCAACATACCTCAAACAGCAATCCAGAAAATGCTTATTCTTGTGAGAATGGGGTGAACTGGTTGACAGAATTAGCAAATATAGCCACAAGTCCTCAGAGTCCTTTGATGCAGTGCGCATTTTATAACAGGTACTGACACTTCTTTCAATTTTGAACTGTAGAGATTTATAATCCTGTCTCCAAAACACTTCCTTACTCTTTACACTGACTTTGAGCTCTAGTTTTTTTGGTATTTTTATTTGTCCTGTGAAGCATGCACAGAACTCATCTCAGAGCCCGGTGCAAAAGCTGCTTCGTTTCCAGCTGTGAATGACACAGGATGATACAAAGACATTGCCTGTGCACAGCAGGCTCAGAAATTATGGACATTTACCTCATGTAAAGCATGATAAACGCTAAGAGGAGTTTCTAACATTAGATTCTTAAAGCTTTCTAGTGCACAGACGTCAGAATTTTTTTTTTAAACAGCTAGTTTGAAAATCTAATGCAATGTGTATTGCAGTGCTAACTGTCTCGGGTTTGTGTAAGGTTGTGAGCAGCAAGTGGGGGATCTTGGAAATGTCTGGGCTTCACTTTTTATTCTACAGCTTTTCTTAGATTTATAATCTAAAAACTCAAATGCAGTACCGTTAATAGTAGTGCAATTGATATTCAATCATTTGGACAGAGCAGATGCCTTTATATTCTCTTAAGAGCAGGGTATTTGCTTTCAGATATTTGTAAAAACATCGGGATTGTGTTAAGGAGATGCCGCTGTGGAAGTAATGCTGACATTGTGTGCTGTGTGGAACCTCTGCAGGAGTTGTGCTAAGTGTTCTCTTTGCCTGAGCTTGCGCCCTGTAATCATCCCTTTGGAATAGTGGTGTGTGGGAGGTTTGTTTGGTGTTCAGCTCCTGCAAACAGAAATATTTGCAATAAAAGCATTTTAGAGTAATGGCAGCAAAGTTTCACGTTGTCTCAATCGGAGATTTTTTAAAATGCATGTTTCTGTTGTAGATCATCTCCTGTTCGCATAATAGCAACAAGCAAAAGTTTACATTCCTATGCACGTCCTCCACCAGGATCTTCAAACAATGATCCTAACTTCTCCAAGAATGATGTGGATGAAACACCAGTCAGGCATGAAAGGGTGAGTTCGTAAAAGAAATATGTATCAGTAATGGGTTAAGGTTTTTGACAAGGGAAACTAGTTTTAAAAAACCTGTTTAGTGTTAATACTATTGCTATTTAAGCTAGTTTTTTTGTTGCTTTTCCTTTTACCACACAGGATAGGCTTGTAGTGCTACTTGGTATTTTTTGTGACGAGATCATTTTCCAAGAAAGCTCTGCTTCTATTGGGATTCCTTCTATAGCAAGCTTTAAAAAAGTGTTACCTTGTTTGATGCCTCAAAAGGATATATGAATCCCTTTCCTTGGAGATGCACAACACCCATCAGTCCTATGTCTCCTCCTCCCATATACTAATTTGTATCTGAAATTTGTCTCTTAACAACAGTGAATTTTGTCCAGTGATTTGTCTACAACTGCCTTGAGCCTACAGCTTTCCAGTAACTGGACCACACAGTAATGTGCTTTAAATTATTCTGTTGATGACAACGATGAGGTGTAAAGTGCTTGCACATGAGCGTAAAATAATCCGTAGGGATCAAATGAATCTCAGAGAAGGAAACCCAAAAAATGTCAGGTTGCATCTCAGAAAAGGAGGTGAAAATAATCTATTCACATTTACTGCATTCCTTTAATCTTTGTCTTCATGTTACATTCCTATTAGTATTTTAAGGCCAAATGATGCCACAAGTGCAAATTAGAGACTGTCTTAAGACATATAAGACCAGCCTTAAAATACTCTGCAGTAAAATACCAACACCATTTTGCTTTTTTTTAATAGGCAAACAGTGAATCAGAATCTGGCATTTTCTGCATGTCATCACTTTCAGATGATGATGATTTAGGATGGTGCCATTCCTGGCCCTCAACTGTCTGGCATTGTTTTCTAAAAGGTAAAATAACATGTGTCATGAAATAAGTATTTGTTTTATCTTGTTCTCCTTTTTCTTGTAGCACAGACTTTTTTACCTACTAACACATTCTTTTTTCCTTGAAAAAAATCTGTTAGGCTCTCGTTTGTGCTTTCACAAAGGACGCAATCAAGAGTGGCAGGATGTTGAAGAGTTTGCAAGATCTGAAAGCTGTGGAAAGGAGGAAAATCTCCCAGTCAGTCCTTACAAGGTAGCTGTTAGTTCTGATAAGTTCACTGCAATACCTGTAGCAAATACTTAGTTAAAGACACCCTTGTGCCTTTAATTACTGTTGTGGGAAAACAGGGTGACATTAATGTTGTTTAGAGCTGATCACTGTGCTGTTTGTGTTTCTCACAGAAAAGCACTTGAGCTGAATTAATTTATGTATATTTTGAATGTTACGTCACCTTCATGAATTTCTAGCAAGATGGAAATGCAAATTAGAATATTGTTATTTTTTAATACAACGTATGATGATGAGTATACACCTACAGTATACACAGGTATATGATTTTCTTGGGGAAATTTTTTTGAACTGTCTGTGTGTTCACAGGACTATGGTTCCAATGGTTTGAAGTTGATTTCTCATGAAGAAAGCATTTCCTGTGGTGAGTCAGTGCTGAAGCTGACTTTTGATCCTGGCACAGTGGAGGATGGCTTGCTTACTGTAGAATGCAGACTCGATCATCCATTTTATGTTAAAAATAAAGGTAGGAAATACTTCAAGCACGCTTGGTTGCATATCAAGATATTCTCAGAAAGTGATTGCAGATTTTGTTGGCAACCCATACTGTTCAAGAAAGTGATAAAAGTTGTGGTTTAGAAACAGTTTAATGTCTTTGTAAAGAAATCTGGACTATGAACAGATAAAAATACCTGTAAAGTCATAAAGCTCCAGGAAGACTGCCTATCTCTTAAGGAAAGAATTCATTATCAATGGAGCTCAGGAAAGCAGAAAAATGGGGGTGGGGGGAGACAGGAAAATTGCAAATAAGGGAGGCTTTTCTCACTTGCTAAACATGGAACTTCTGATGGTAAAAGTCTCCAGGTTTTGGTTCTTTTTCTACTAGAATGAGATTTTATTTGAGATAAAAATAAACTGTTTGCAGTAAGCCCCCAAGTAAGAGTTTCTGATTTTTCTTTTGGGTGAAAGAAACTACATCAGAACAATTTTATAAAATTATGTAATTTCAAGATACAGGATTGCTCCAATGAAGAACTGGAGAGATTGTCTGGCCGTTTGTCTAATTTAACTCTTTACCACTTCAGGTTGGTCATCTTTTTATCCAAGCTTGACTGTGGTACAGCATGGCATTCCATGCTGTGAAATGCATCTTGGAGATCTGTGTCTACCTCCTGGACACCCTGATGCCATTAACTTTGATGATTCAGGTGTTTTTGATACATTTAAAAGGTAATTTTTGGCTAAAGTGGCCTCAGTGGTTCTTGTATTGAATGAGTAGGCACCTTAAATCTGGAAGAATTTGAAGCATATAGAGGGAAGAGAGAATAGTTTTGGTAATATGAGATAAATGATAGGGAAAAAATTAGTACTTAATACTAGGAAAGCT
This sequence comes from Regulus satrapa, assembly GCA_013396955.1. Classification (NCBI taxonomy): domain Eukaryota; kingdom Metazoa; phylum Chordata; class Aves; order Passeriformes; family Regulidae; genus Regulus; species Regulus satrapa. The sequence continues at coordinate 458,257 of VWZN01022228.1, read as the reverse complement.
GTGTAATTATGTCCTCTGCTAAACTGCAAAGTAGTGCCTTGGAGTGAAATAACCTTTTAGCCTCTTTTTATGATAGTTTAAGGCAGATTAGATAAAGCAGTAAAAAAAAATAGTCTTTATAAGTTCTCCAGGTGAAGTGGATTATGTTTGAAAAACCTAGTACAGTTTTCTAACAATAATAGCATGTCTGCCAGCTGTTACCTCATGCTTCACATGCAACAATATGTCTGAATTATCTGAGTGGTTTCTTACTGGTAAATGCATGTGCAATGGCTTTAGAATGCAGCATGTTCACAGTTAGTTCTTATTATTTTTCTGTATTCTGTTTTTTTGCATTCTTTTATATTAGATCAAACTTGCCTAACTTCAGAGTTTGATTTATTTTGAGGCTTACCTGAGCAGGAACTTCAACCAGATAACCTCCAGAGGTCCTGTTCAACATAAATTACTCAAAGAGTCTAAGGAAATAGTAAAGATATTTCCATGCTGTTTTGAGATTTTAAGGTTTAGTAAAATCCATCTCTTCCTATGGTGTCAGTGCCTTTTTAGCATTTGTTTTTAATCCAGTTGCACTTTGGCTTTTTACAACAGAAAGAAAGGAATTTAAGACGCTCTTTGTAGTTCAAGCCCTGGGAGCTCTTGTATGATTTCAGTCTGGCATAGGGCAAGTTCAGATTGCTTGGCTTCACTCCTCTGCTGTCTGGGTGTTTTTCTTAACTCCTGTTCTGAACTGCACTTGTAGAGAGCTGTAAGAATCGTGGTAGCTGCATCTCACTGAAACATCTGGATTTCTGGCTCCTTACTAATTTGCAGCTCAGCTAAATACTGCCTTGTATTTCAATTTCCTTGTCTTTCTGGGCAGAAGGGGGTGACCGAGAAAGGCACATATGCAGCAGCTGCAGCTGTGATAACAGGACAGAAGAATTAAAAACAAAATTCTATGTTATGGGAAGGAGATTAGGAGTAGGAAAGGGTGCTGGCCTGTTGTAGAACAGAGAGGTCCTTCCTTCTTAACTTGTGATAGCCTGCAAGATGGTCAGCATTATCCTTTCTTTGCTGCTTTGTACTTTCCTGAGGGATGGTGGAGACCAGTCGGGCTTTTCTCTTCTGCGTGGTTCTGTCCCACGAGAGGAGCTGCCTTTGCTCATGGGGGCTGGACTGCCACATGCAGTATTTCCTTGCTAGCAGTGCTGCTTGGTGCTCACAAAAAAGATCTTCAGAACCCTTATTTTGGCCATAAATCATGCAACTATGGCCACGTTGAGCAGGAGAGGAGCCTTAGCATATATATGTTCTGTGTTTACCTTGTGGTCTAGATTCATGGTTGAGTAGCCCCTTTCCAAGAGTGTTTTTCCCGTCTGGAGATGGGAGTGATGGTACTGCCTTAGTGATTAGAGGTTAACGGTAGTTGTTGGTCAGCTAAAAGCTGCAGGAGTTGTCGTATTTGGAGGTCTGAATGTGAGGGAAACAAGTCACCTAAACCGGGATACTTGAGGAGGAATGTCGCGGGTTTGTCACTAGAGGGGGATGTCAGCACAGCATCAGATAGCGCCGTGGTTCCGGGCTCTGCGCGGGGTTTTAACCTCGCGGGGAGGTTTCTGTGTATTCAACTGCCCGCAGAAGTTATTTGTACAGCAGTGAATATCGTACAGTTTATTTCAATACAGTGCTTTCATATTTGCTGCTAGTATATATTGGCAAATGAACTCAGTGCATTTCTTCCCTTTCTGTACTTGGCATTCACCGATCAGGTTTGGTTTATGGTAAGGACAGAAGCAGAAAGAAAAAAAAAAGTGTGTTTAAAAAGAGAATGAAGTTTGAAGACATTGTATAGGTAACTGATACATAGCTGAGGAAAGTGCACAGCAAAATATGTAAAGTTGCAGTCTTCATCACATTGAAGAAAACACTGAATTACCTGCCAAAGTCTCGTAGTTTTTTGTTTTTCACACCGACATCCACATCAAGCACACATCATTATGTCCCACAAAAGAGGGCAAAATGCTAGAAATGTCGTAAAATTGAGGCATGAACAGGTATTTAGGGCTTTGACAGGAGAATGACTCGATGGCTTTCTGATGTGTCCTTTCCCTGTAGTTATGATTTCACCCCGATGGACTCCTCTGCAGTGTATGTGCTCAGCAGCATGGCTCGCCAGCGTCGCGCTTCGCTGTCCTGTGGGGGATCAGGCAATCAAGATGCTGAGAGATCAGAATGCAGTAGTAAAAACTGTGCCTCTGCTGCATCGTCACATCTTTCCTCCAATCCTTTGTACAGCAAAGCTGGCAAAAGCCACAGCTCAGGGACTGCAAGTACTGTGAGTGCCACTTCTCCAAACAAGTGCAAAAGACCAATGAATGCCTTCATGCTTTTTGCCAAAAAATACAGAGTTGAATACACTCAGATGTATCCAGGGAAAGACAACAGGTAATGATAGAAACTGTAGTTTTGATGTTATTGGTGAGTTAGAAGAATATCCATGTCCCACTTTTAGATTTAAATAACCGAAATGTTGCATTTGAAATAAAATGTGTTATTGTTTTAAGAATAAGGGTTTTAACCTCGCGACGTAAAGGGTGGTGTACAGGCGGACTGTGAATATTTACAGTACTCAGTGAATTCGATAGATTTTTGGCAAACTCACCTTCTGAGAAAACACTGGGGTGAAGCAATTGATACATGTATATGTGTGCACTGGCAGAGGCACAAGTACAGAACTGTCCTTGTTTCAGTGATGAGGTGCCCTGCTCACGTGCTGTAAGGGAAAAGGCAGTTTCTGGTTATTCTCATTAAGTCTTAACGTATTATTGCAAATTGGTCATGAAGTTAGAAGCATTTATTTCCAGTCTGTATATCCTGTTGAAGAGTGGAGTACTGATAAGTTAGGAGATCTCAAAGATCATAATCCAGGCAGCACATTGCCAAATTTTCCTTGCCCTAAAGGCATTTAACAATCTGTTGAAACTTGCAGGAAGAGTTGTGTGACTGTGTTCAGGGGGATGGGTCTTTGCTGGTTTGTTCTTTTCTCTAGCACGTTTGTGCCTAAACGTTTTTTATTAAGATATCCATTACAGATGTTTTAAGTAATGTTTGGTGCTAATTGTGCATATGTAAATATAAACCAAAACACATGAACATGGACTGATCTTACAATCAGATTTTTTTACTGTACGTAATTTTATAAAAACTGTTACTGTAAAAATTGCATTGTGACATAAAAATTCTAGAACTAAATCTGGTAAAAATTAAAGTTGGCAGGGCTTTGAAAGGGGTTTTACTATTTTATAGTGTTCTAATAAGGAGGCTGTAAGTGGTGCTGAAATGTAAAATCCTGCCTGACAAATCCCAGCCAGTCTTGTGTGTCCCGACGATGATGTTGTGTAATGTTTATAGTGAGTTCAGTGAAGCAGATCTGCTGCCTTCACACTCATTGCAACTATCAGTGAGAAATGGAACAGAATGTCAGCCAGGAGAGTTTATGATGGTTATATATTTAGTTGAAAATGCTGATTTCAAATGGATGCAGTGAACTGGAGCTGTGGCTGCACCGATGTGAAATGAATATTTCAGTGAGCAAGCAGGACAGTGAGCAGGTTTACGCTGAAGGAAAGAGATGACAGACTTACAAGTACAGTTCAAAATGCACTGCTCACTGTCCTGCTTGGAAGACAGTGAATTTGGGTGCAGTTCCATGGCATCCACAAAACACAGGATGGCAGAAATAGCATTAGTGATAATTGATACAGGCATTCAGCTACTGTGACTCCAGTGTTGCTGAGGCATTCATTAATTTAGCTGCTGGGAGGCGACTCTCAGGCCTTTTAGATGTAAGTCTGTGTCATTTTCAGATTACTGTACAGATCTTACAACATAGTAGCCACTTCTGTACAGGGGAGTTCTTGTGTTTGCTGCCGTTATTTCCTTAGGGGAGTAAGAAACTACAGAACTTGAGGTATTGTGAGTTAAACAGGCTGTTCTGAGACAAAGCAGCAAGACAGTGAGCTTGTACACAGTCACAGCACAAGCCAAGAGTCCCACGATACTTAAATGGACTGCAAGATCATGTCTGAAAAACTGGTGTTAGGGCTGCAGGTGTTTACATTTTCTGTAACATTGTAACTGTAGTTGAACTTGGTTGTGTGTTCAGAAATTCTTTGAGTAGTGGATCCTTCTGGAGATGAGGGAAATGGTATTTTTGTTTAAAGTATTTCATGGTGCATTTTTATTTGGGAAGGCAATGGCTCTTACAGCAGATCTGTTCTCTCTGGGTCACCATGTTCTCTCCTGAGGGTGTGAGTGATCCAGTACAAGCTGGTGACCCAGAACAGACATGTTTCTGGTGATACGCCTCTGGATACTGTCAAAAGATGAAAAATCTGCTAATTAAGCTGGGTGTGTTCGCTTCTGATGACAGACCAAAGATACTGTTTCTCAGTTTGGATAGAAAAGCAGAAAATCCATTGCCAAAGAGACAGGCTGTGCAAATGGGCTTGATGGAGTTTGCTCTAAGGAGTCACCAGGGCATGTGGCAGAGCAGGCTCAGGAGCTTTGGGCACTTTGGGATGTGGTTCCTGAGTGCTCTGCAGCTCATGGAAACCTGAACGGCACCACATGGCCTTGCAGGAGTCAAATCCTTTTTTTGCTGTGGTGCAGAACAGCCTTCAGAATTGCTCCCTGTGCCATGTTGTGGGAGTAGTTGATGAGACTCTAATTGTCTTGATTCTCTTTGAATATCTTCACTGCCAGCAAGGAACTTTATTAATAGGAGAAAGAAAAGGCCTTAGTTTGTGTCTGCTTTTTTCTTAGAGCCAGTCACAGAACTCTCATTGCTGTAATCTGAAGCCAAAGTGTACAAACCACTTGGTAGCTTTAACAGTCATTGATAAAAGAGCTGTTAGTTTAGAGATTTTCATTCAGCTAAAAGACAGAGTTAAAGCTTTAATGGGATATTGATCCAACACTTGGGAGTGCAGTTAAGCAATATGGCAGGACAGTACATGGAAATGTTGTCAAAAGACCTAGAATTTATAAGGAAAGGAATTAATGCAGCTTCTGGAAATGATGATAGATGTGTTAGAACAAATGGTTCCATTTGCACTGGAATGGGAACTTACCAGTACGTTCCACCCAGGATGGATTAAAGGTGGAGGAAGCTACAGATACTGATTAAATAGACATGGGGGCATGCAGTTAATCAAATATTTGGCTGAGGTCATATTCAGTTCATTGCTCTAATTATTAGAGAACATATTTTCAGCAAATCTGTCATATGATCTTCTAGTATGAAAGTAGAGCAAAACAAATGCGAGTTACCATTTGGTGGTGGTTTTTTAACATCTCTATTTTGCTGGTTCATGCCAGTTGCTGTATACCCTTTGAAATGTTACAATGTGCATTGACCCATGCTCAGCTAACACAGAAGTCTCAGCTGTTTAACTGTTAAAAGAGCTATGAGAAGATCATCACAAATATGATCATTAAAAATTTTAAGATACAGCTGATTGTTTCCTTGTGTGTTAATTCCACATTTAAATCACGTATTTTTTTAAATGCTCAGATAAAAAAAAAAAACAAAAAACCCTGGTATTTCTTAGCACTGTCCTGACTGTATTGTAAACATTTATCTTGCAGAGCCATAAGTGTGATACTTGGCGACAGGTGGAAGAAAATGAAAAATGAGGAAAGAAGGATGTACACACTAGAAGCCAAGGCCTTGGCAGAGGAGCAGAAGCGTTTAAATCCTGACTGTTGGAAAAGAAAACGAACAAATTCTGTATGTTTGTGAAGCAGTCTTTTTCATTATGCCGTTACATGTGTTCAGATGGGTGGCTACAGTGTGTTCTGCTCAGAATAAGCTGCTTTCTTAGTAGCCAAAATCTTCATTTGCTCCCCTGTGTTGTGTAACCTGCTTTTGGCAGTTTGGCAGGAGACAGATCAGGAGAGGGTCTGTCTGAATATTTTATGAGAGTTCTCTGGATTCTGTTTTACTGAGAGTTAGTGTGCTTGTGAAATGCAAAGGAAGGGCACGTGGTGTTTTTCTTTGAAGTGAGTTCATAAGGTTGTACTGAAACTTTTTATCTTCTGTAAAAGCTTTTTCCTTACCTTTTTCTTGTTTTCTTACTGATAATTCAGCATAGGTGAAGATATTGAAGGAGCAAAATAATTTTTCTCCATGAATCCCTTTCATTTTTTACTCTGTTCAGTTGTAAAATAAATAGAGTGGATAACACTACTTCTGTAGGTAAAGGAATTGTTTTCCACGTTGTAAAAAGCCATCAATCTAAGACTCTGCAGCAGTGCATTAGTAGGTGCACTTATTAAGGAAGAGAAGGCCTTTAAAGCTGAAACATTGTGTAAAGCCAACGTCAAAAAAGAGAGATTCTGCTTGTTCAGCTGGAAGGCACTACTGGAAGGAAAGATCCAGTGAGGTGCCCAGAGTGCTTGCCAAGGTCTTCCATTTTATGGCTGGGAAGGGCTTGAAGGGTGGTGTGGACTTCACCTACATGGCTGGTAAAACCATCCATCCATGTGGTGTAAGACTTCATCCTCAAGTTGCCCCCTTTCCTTTGATGTGTAAATGAGGCTTCTGTCTCAAGAGCATATGCAATTGTTGCCTTAAGACTGAATAAAAAGAAATGCTCCAACACTGAGATGATTCTTTTTGCTGCACATACTTTGTGCAGTTTCCAGTCCCTTCTTGCAGAAGGTTCGACCAAATCCCAGCTGCTAGGAACAAGCTGTTTCTCTGTTCACTGCATTCTATTTTAATCAACAGTGACAGCATCTGTTACATTTCCTTGTGGGTTTGGTTAAAATAATATTATTTATTTATTTTGCTCTTACACTACTGCAGTTTTGAGCCTTGGATGGTGAGATGGTGAGCAGCTCAGAGGCGTGTTCGTGTAGCTGAGTAGGGACGGGTTTGCCTCAGTAAGGCTTTCTTGCCCTGCCTCGTGTAGGATTGTCCTTGTCCCTGCAGTCTTCAGGCCAAGGGAACGGGATCTGTAGAACCCATTACCTCAGTGTTCCAGCAGGAAATACCCTTTGTGATTGTTCTGGTTCAATCTGGTTCAATGACAGTGTGCTCCAGGCTGTGACAGAGAAGTCGTGATGGTCTTTTGATGATCAGGGGGAATAAAACTGTCTGGTTTGGCCTTTTTGTTTTCTGCTGAATAACTGACCAATGATTAGAAATACTTGTGGCTTGGAAAACAAGTGCTGTGCCCTTTGCTTGGTAATGGCTAACCTGGTTTTCTTTTTTCTTTTCCCAGGGCTCACAACAGCATTAAGCCAGAATGTTCCTGTTGACTCTGTATTTACAAAATGGCTGTTGCTTGATGGCGAGAAGATGCAAGATCAAGGTCTTACTATTTGTTGTGGCTACGTGTGACCATAAAATACTGGCACCATCGTGGAAATGATCTGAGTGCAGATTTGCTTTTTACAATAGAACATTAAGTAAGCTAAAAACTATCAGCATTTTAAACCAAATTGCCTTATTTTTCTTCCAAACTTCATTATGTATCAGGTAATATAGGCTTGAAAATGGATATCCTGTGGTGCTAAAGTACTTTAGAAAGAGGCGAAGGAGATATGTATAAATGTTTATTTTTAAAAGAAAATGTACAAAAAGGGGAATTTTAAAATATGTAACAGCTGTTTATATACATTGATTCTTATTGCTGATTAATACGTATTGCACAACTGTATTATTAATTGCGATTCTGGGGCCTGGGATTTTCTGAAATGGCAAAGTGTATTATTATTATTATTATTATCAGCTTCCCAGCCTGCCCTGCTGCCAGCAAGTTACCAGAATGTGTGGGAATGGAGGGTGTGGTGTGATGTAGCAAGGGAGCTGCTGCTGGGGATGCCACTTAGAAAACTTGTACCCACAAGGGAGATATTTTTGCATCAGCTGGCACTAGTGAGAGCTGTCATTTTGTGGTGGAAACAATGGCCCGGGACAGGATGAAATGAATAAATAGCGTTATCTCAAGAAAAGTGGTGCTGTTGATATCATCACCATCATAGTTATAACTCTGTGTTTTGTCTTTGCCACATATTCTACAATATTTTATTTTGCCATAAGACATCTTTATGGTGGGGGCAAACTTTGCACTTAACTATATGTGCAACACTTGCACTTTACTTTTTTTTTCTCCTCCAACTGTCTAAAATTAGAGCAGCTGCGTTAGGATTACAATTGCTTCTGCTGTGAACATTTACAATCATGGCTTCTTCTGTACTAAACAGCTGTGCGTTGGTTTTTTTTTAAGAATCACAACTGTAAATTTCAGTTTATGACACGTCTACATGATGTTGCCCCTAGATTTTTGCACACTATATTCTTGTATATTATTTCAAATAAATACATTAAAATTTGGTGTTGTGTGTTTTATAAAATGAAGAAGACTAATCGTGAAGTCAGCCCTGCAGCAACCAGCACATTCTGCGTGGAAGTCTTTACATGAACCCATCCAAAGTACAGTTTAATGCTTTGCCATTAAGAAGCTAGTGAAGAATTTCAAATACTATTTTCAGGATTGGGTAGTTAATGTTCTTTATTACAGTTTAAGCAAAAAGAGTTGAAATCAATATAAATTATTTCTAAGCAAATAGCAGTGCAATAGAGAAGCATTTAGGTTAGTTATAAATATTTTTCCTTGTGTTAAAATTAGTGATTTCTTAGCTGGAAACTGATGATTCAAACGTTTCAAAAGTACAATTTTCTGAATACGGCTAAAATGTATTCAACTGTTTAAAACTCTACTTGTAGGAAAAGAGCTGCTTCCTTATTTGAGATATTCAGCAATTACACTGTAATATTTGAGTTCTAATTTTATACTTTTCTAAATTCAAAAGGAACGCTTAAGAATGTTTCAATTAGATGTAGACACATAAAACTTGTACAATTTCCTTATAATATTTCTGTATAAGTAAGTTCCTGTAATGTGAACATAAAGCAAGAAGACAAAATTTTCAGACATGAAGTAGGTAAACGTTTCATTGTAAAGCTGATGTACCTGGGGATAACTGGCACGAACAGAGAATCCGTGTGTGGCACCCCAGCTGTGTTCCCGTCCCTCCCTGGTGTGAGAGCAGCGTCCAGGGGTGCTCACTGAAGGGCTGACAGGCCTTTCTGCAGCAGCTGAACCATTATGGGATAGACTGGTGCAAACTCCTTTCCCTCTCGTGTTCTCACCGACTGAACATAAGCTTCCAGTGCACCACTGAAAAAAAAAACCAGAAAAAACCCAGCTAAAGCAATTAAGTACTGTAAATTCAGGATCTGCAACAGAAATTAATTGCCTTCTTCCCTCCTGCTAAATTTTCCTCAGATGGTCCTACTTGTCTGTGGAAGGAAGTGAGCAAGGAAGGCCTTGCAAAGCTCCATATAATTGTTCCATGATCTTTATCTCCTCTCTTGCATGTTTGAGGAGCAAACAAGTTAACATTTAAATAAGCAGCAGCGTTTTGCAGATGGCTTGAAATGACAGCTCTGACGCACAGACTCGGGCTCGGTGCTGCACTGGTAACCTTTAGAAAGGGAGACAATAATCTCCAGCTGCTGCAGACGCTGAGAGTGCAACTTCCAGCGTGAAAGGTGGGGCACTGGTGAACACCCGCCGTGCCCTGAGGAGATTCCTGGCACAGCCCTTTGGACTCCCACTGCCTGTCCTCGGGAAAAGCCGAGCTAACCCCAGACAGGGCTTGGGCTCTTACACATTGTCACAGGATGTCACACCGTGTCATCGCGTGTGGACTGCACAAATAAAACACTGCAAAGCTAAAAGGGGCAACTGTGGCGAGGCTTTACAACGCAGGGTCACCTTTCAGCCAACATTCTAGTACACAGTATTGTTGAGTGACAGCATATTTGTAAAACAAACTCTCTAAGTGCTCATATGCTGACATTCCAATTTACTAATTCATTAAGTAGGCCAAGCTACTGTTGCCACACTTAAATATAGCTTTGAATTTAATCTTACTCTCCTTTTCTGCTTCTATTTCTTCATGTAACTGATACAATCATCTTGGAGTTTCCTTCCAAAATTCGCTTATACTTTTGCTATTTACAGCAATAGTGTGACATTAAGAAAATGCACAAACAACAGACCCCATTCCAAGTGGAGGCTAATGGAGCTCCTGGTCTGTGGCTGTTCCTTTTCTAATACAGTCACCACACCCTGCCAGCACTGCGCAGGCACCAGCCCACAGGGCAGTGGGGTCCTGCCGCAAATGCAGGCACTGAGCAGGGAGTGGTGCTGGGTTTTGTCTCACGCATTCCTTTCTGGGAGTGCAGGATGTACCAGCACAGCTGCTCTGCCAGTGAGGGAGCCTGCTGGCTTTTAGTGACATGGCAGGAACGTTCCCAGTCCCACTGGGAGAAGGCAGATGGTTGTTGGGCACATCTGGTGAAGGGGTGGGGGGCACAAGGGTCAAGGGAGATGGTAACACAGAAACACAGAGCAACCACGAAGTTGTGCCTGTAAATACACACCCACTGCTGTGGGATGGTGGGCTGTGGAGGCAGAGTGGTATTTCTGTTTGCTGCTCCTTCCAACAAACAGGCCTTTAGTGGAACCCTGCGTTCCTGCACGAAGAGTTCACGGACTCGAAGGCCGGGCCACTCCCTGGTACGTGCCTGCTGGCAGCAGTAGGCAGTGAATCAGGCAAGGCTTAAGAGAAGCACAAGTACTGAAGGGTGATAGCCCATGTTTCATTACACACAGAGGCTTCTCCTGCCGTAAGATGGTAAGAGAGGAGCAGCCAAGATCCCTGCGTGATGCTGCAGCTCTGGGAAGCCTCAGATGAGCTCACACCAAACCTGACAAACCAGAGGAGACAGCAGGAATATGCAGGGTCGCAGTGCACTTGGGCACCTGTGAGTAAAGCTGCTGCTACATCAGCAAGGGCTTGGCCCTTCCTCAACGACTTGAACCCACCTGTGTCAGAGCACCACTGGAATTTCCAGCATTTATCAGCAAGTGGAAGATGTTCCTGAGGCCAAGAACCTGTGCTCGATTCGCTGGAGACGAGGCTGAGCCTTGGGTTCTGAGAAGCCAATGGCAGCAATGGCAGCCCGAGCAGCTCCTGGGGCTGCTCCTGCTCCTGCCAGCACTTCCCACTCGCAGCACAGCGGGCGCGGATCCGTCAGCCTCACTGCCAGGGCACGCCAGAGGAGCTGGCTGTCCCCACCTGCAGTCCCTGCTAATGCAGTCTGACAGGGAGAGAGAGAAGCGTGCTACCAAAGAACCCGAGGCAGCTTCACCTCTGAGCAGAGGATGGGAGTGAAGCAGCACAGCACGAGGTGGTTCCCGCCACAGCTCCTGATGCCCCTATGCAGCATCTGACTTCACAGTCCCTCTTTGCTGAAGCCCTGCTCATACTGTCTGCGGGCAGACAAAAGAAGGATGGAGTGGATTACTGGAGAGTTGAGATGCTTCAGAAAAACAAAGTTACTGAGGACAGAAACAGTTCCTCATGCTAGCCTTGGTGCACTCCAGAGCTCTTCAATTTTGTTAAGTTACTTGTAAGCTACTGCTGAGGTGTCCATACCAGCTACAAATACACTGTAAGGAATCACTTAGAATTTTTTTGCACAGCAACAAACCACAACAGAGAAACAATCTCTTGTTACAGGCAGAAAGACAGGGAAAGAATATTTTATCTCACTGAAGTAAAACTGCCTTTTTGCACCTGGTCAGCTCCCTGAAAACCTTCAGTCTGCTCCTTCCCAATGGTCTCTGGGGGGCAGCACAGGGTCTACAGGAAAAGAGGCAACTAAAACACCGCTTGCTGCAGCCACAAAGTACTTTGGGTGCAGCTCTCTTCATTCCCATCGAAGACCATCGGCATCATAAACTGCAGAGAGATTGAGCACATCCACATGTTTCTTTTAAATCCCAAGATTTAAAGAGAAAAAGTGAGACTGGGGGAATGGGACAGCAAGAAATTGTGCTTTTTAGATAGAATGGCCTCTTGTAGCAATGATGGACCAGCACGTGATGAGCAGACTGAGTAGCGGGTGGGAGATGCAGGCAGGGAAGGCTCAAGGATGACATCAAGGCTGCCATCCTGGTGAGCGGAGATGCTTCAGAAGAGACAGAAATGTCTCACATTTCCACTCAGGTCAGCACTCAAGTGCTCTGGTCAGCAGTAATTATTAGATATGTGAGATGTTTGTTAGCTGCTACAAAGAATTGTCCCTTGTATTAAAAAGACAGTTGACAAACCCTGCGAGTTTTCTTACAGTAACTGTCATTCATCTTGCTAAACCTCTCCCCTTCCACTCAGCAGTATCCCTGTCTTTTCCTTTCTGTACACTCCTCAAAGTTTGTTGGGCTCAAATAGTTTTTTAAGTCATCAAAAGCTGAAAATAGAAAAAAACCATATTGACCTGCTTAACTTAGAAAGCTCTGACACCTCTTGGTGAAGTTGTGGGTTGGCATCATTATCCAGATGGTAACACTGCTATCCCTTAACTGACTTATCTCCTTGCTTTGAAAAAGCCCTTGAAAAAGATTACAGAGATAACCAGATAGATGAAAGGGAGAAGCTTTACCCTAAAAGCAGCACCCAAAACCACTCAATGTGAGCCCTTGATAATCCTTTGCCAGACAGTTATTCCCATCAGATCAAACAAGACCGAATGAGATTTAGGCTACGCTAAGTGCCATACAGCAGTATTACAGTCCTACTGTCACACTTTCTAGCAGCTTTTATCTTTTTTCCTTCTCTCCTGCCCCAAAAGAATCTGATTTAACTCACAAAATCAACTCCATCAGAGGCAGCTAAAAGGAGTTTTGCAGGGCCCTTCTGCTGCGCTTGCTCTTTTACTGTGGCTTTGCTTGCATTGCTTCTAAGAGATGGAGTTAAACTTCATAAATATGACCAACCTGTGAGCATCACAACTCTTACCCACTCCAAAGACAACCAGTAATATCAACACTGTAAGCTGAATTCTCAGACATTTTTTCTAAAAGAGATCTTGTACAGCTTAACACTGACCAATAAAAACAAAAGCTTTCTGAATACTCCAACGGCATTCACTATTTTCCTGTGTCCCACACCTGCATCTCCAGTAGAAGCATTTAAACACTTTGAAGCTGAATGTTTTAAAAAGCCATTCATAATCAGTAGTTTTACCCGAAACACTGACAGAACAGTGTTTCTGGTAAAGCAGACTAGGAGAACTGGTAAAACTGACCTGGAGAACTCCCTGCTTCCAGTGCCCACCCAGGGAAGGCTGGGGGCCTGCTCCCACACGGGCAGGTCCAGGAAAGCAGCAGAGGGGAGGATGAAAAGCTGCTGCAGCTGCCAGAGGCTGGTAGCAAAGAGGCACCCACAGTCACCTGGAGCTCCACACCCTACCAGGTGACAGGGGATTCATGGTCAAGCTCAGGAAACTCCTTTGTATTGCTGCCTGTGGGAATGACGGCAGCTCCTGGGGCTGCTCAAGTCTGTCTGTTCCTGGGGAGGAAAGGTCCAGGTAGCAAAATGGCACAAATCATGAATCCAGGGAGAAAGGTTTTGGAGTCCAGAGAATAATGGTGAGGTTGCTCCAGAATGAGAGGGAGGAATGGACTGGAAGAGGTAACTAAGAGCACCAATGGTCATAGAGTAGACATGGTCCCAGAAGTTCATTTGGGATGGGAATTTTGTTTTGCTGAAGACAGTCAACAAGTCTTCAGGCTGGGATTTTGGGACTGCAGCACACAGGAACGTGGACAGTGCAGGAAGTTGCTTGTGGCAAAGCAAGGTGATTGCTGCTGCATGCAGCCAGACTTCAGTGCAGGCTGCCTGAGTGGGCAACTTGGAACATCACAGGAGCTGCTGGGAGGCCTACCTGACTCTGATTTGGGGAGATAAATGAAGTCAGGGGCTTTGTTAACACTTGAAATGCAGAGTTTTCCATGATATTTTGGTAAACTTCAGCAGTCCTAGCTCAAATGAGCTCTTGTAAACTCCACTGGCAGTGTAACAGGACTCAATTCAGATGCACCAGTTGACCATTAAAATCTTGTCTTTAAAAAGGCAGGCTCACTCCTATGAGGATACTGTAAAAACACCAGTGCCAAAGTAGTTGTGGAAAAATAAACAGTGCAATGGGCGAAAGCAGTATCATCTGTGTGTCTCCAGCACAGAGGAGATCACAGCTGCTGTCATATAAAAGGATGCAATATATAGTTATATTATTGTTGTTTAAGATGGAAGAAACCCTGTTTATGTAATATACAAAACATACTCTTGAAGGGATTAGACTAAATAATGCCCTAAATTCAGCATCTTCTAGTCTAATAAAGGACATAAAACCTGTTCAGCAATCTGTTTCTATTTTAAAAGACAAGCTATGGTATACATTACAAATATTGTTTGTAAAAGAGAGCTATGGCAGGAGGGTTGGTGGGATGATCTGCATATATTAATGCTTCATTAAAAATGCCATAAGAAGTAAGGAAAAAAAAAAAAGCCCGAAGTTTAAGATGCCCTCCCACATAAGGAAAAAGATTTTAAAGCACTTATTAAATTACTTCACTTGCATGAGCAAAACCATGAGCTTTCTTGGAAATCAGGACAAGCTGATTATATAAGACCTTGATAGTTCTTCTTTAAAATTTTATTTCAACCCATGAAGATTTATATCTAGAGTTAAAAGGGAAAAAAAAAAGAAGTATGATTTGGGTTATGGTTCTTAAGAGATGTTAACGTGTACCACTTACAATTACTCTAATTAATTAATTTCATGTGGAATTGTGAATCCTAGCCTCTCCTGGGCTCTGCCTTCAGTCAAATGGAGTCGGATTTACACTGTAAGCTTCAGAAGAGGCAGGGATCATCTTTCTGCTCAGCAGTGGGACTGCACCCTGCCACTCCTGTCCTGATCAATCAGCAGGGCAGCTGGAGCACGCTGGGGCCATACTATTCTTTAGTATTCTGCTAAAAGTCTGTTTGCTCTGCAAACTTCAGGGCAAAGCAGAAAATGGAAAAGCTGCCGCGTAAGAGCACATCTGTGTGACACCAGGTCTGTTTAATCCAGCGCTACAAAAATGACTGCAAAACCTCTGACAGCATCACCCGTAGGACAGCAGAGGAGCAGCAGAGGTTATCCCAGATGGCAGAACGCAGAGATCAAGGGGCCCGAGTGCCACTCGGGCTGATGAGCAGCGCCTCCCCTCCGGCTGCGCCCGGCCAGGCTGAACCCCACCACAGATGGGGCTCTCACCCTGCCCCCCCAGCTGCCATTTGTCCCTGCCCCGGGCAGGTGAATGGTCACAGCAACTCGTTATGGAAATGAACCCTTCGCTGGGCCTGGCTTTCAGCTCTGCTTCAGCAAGGCTGAGCCTGAGCAAGGGGAGTTTGGACACACTCTGATGGTAACAGTAAGAATTTGGCCCTGGAATGGATGAACTGTCCCTCAGGCTGGCTCAAATATTGTCACGTCTAATGGGGTTTCTTTTATGGAAGAAAAGTTGAGTTTTCAAGCTTAATTTAAAAAGAAAAAAAAAAAAATTCCCTGGCCACTTCAAGAAGTGCTCCTTTCAACACAATCCCTGCTCAGGGAGGACACCTGCAGCAGGGTCATCTCACCTAACTTTAAATGTCCACAGGGCAGCTGGCTGCCTGAGAGAGCTCCTGTGTCCCAGCCCACACTCCATTCACTGAACAGAGAAAATGGGAGCTTTCAGGACACAATGCAACTGACCTATTTTAGGTACCTGCTTCAGGATGAGATGAATCAGCCCCAGCAGTGCCTGTTTCTGTTGACTATAAAGGGAGTCTGGCAAATATACCTCTGGCCAGGTAAATACCATCCCTTGAGCTGAATACAAGCAGAAAGGAATTCACAGAAATGCTCAGAATGGGACTAATTCATACCATTCACACCACGTTGCAAGTGAAGCATTTAAGACCTACAGAGCGGAAGAAGCACTCCAATTAGCTTTAATATGAAGCTAAAAGGATCCTGGTAACACAAGGAAATTAATATCTAGGCAGCAAGTCCCTGGAGTAATTGCACAGTTACAAAGGGAAGTCGCAGAAAATTGCCATTTGCAAGGTTGCAGCAAACAAAAAGATAATATCTTGATATAGGCCAGTGCAGGGATCTGGAGGCTCCAAACATCCAAAGTTCAACCTGCACAGCTGAACGACTACAGGTGGAACAAGCCTGAAGAGGGTGACTGAGAGAAGAGCAAGATGCCTGCAGTTCAACTTGGGTTCATACGAGACACACAAAGAGCAGGCTCAGAAATCTTCCAATAGAGTATTTAAAGAAAATATGAGTGATTCATGGTGATAACCAGTGACTGATGTCTGCTTGCCTGCCTTACATATGGATAACCGGCCAGGCAAAATGAATGAAGGATTAAATGAAAGGACTGAAAGGAACACTTGAGTATTCTGGCTTCGTTGCTTGGTCTAATGGATGACACTGTCTCAGCCTAAAAGCCTCATCCCAAGGTTTTTTCCTTAATACCTCCATGGTTAGAACAATTTGTCAGTGTCTGCACATGACCACCAGCAAGCCCATTAACTGAATCAGTCTGGATGAAATTTAATTGCAGACAAAGACAAAAATGTGTTGTAGTTTGAGGATGGCATTTTCAAACTTGGGAAAATGAATTGAAGAGAACAAAATCCCACCACTTCTCAAATTATTTGCATTCTTGGCATTCCCTACTATATCTGAGATTCAACACTGCCAGTGTTGCTAGTACTGTCAGGACAGAAATTACAATTAAAATATTCAGAGCTGATTACACATACAGCTCTGTCAGCCCCCTACCTATCACCTATAGCCCTGTAATTCGGTGTCATGGCTTGAGATTTAAGAAAAGCTAGTTTTGCAGACAAACTAGACTAATCAAAAGTATGATTTTCAAAAAATACACAAATGAAGAGCCACAGTTTGTATTTTAATATTTCAGAAATAAATCCCAGTAACATCTACTGGTGATCGACTAATATCTCCTTAACTGGCCCGATCTGGGACTGTGTGGTGCTATCAATTACAGGAAGTGTAAATATTTATAGCAGACTCCTCTTGGCTGCTTCAGAAGTGTGGACAGAAAACAGTTGACTTTTTGAGGCACAATCACTGTTGGCAGGAATGTAAAAGTCAGCTTTTATCACTCCAGCAAAAGCTGGCACCATCCACGCATGGTAGTTCAAGGACAGAGCTGGCTCCCAGGCCAGAGGGAGCCTGGTGCAGCTACGTGGGACAGCCTTTCACTGGTGTGGGGGACACCAAGGCCACTGAGAAGATGTCTGTAAAATTTAGGGCTTTAGGAACCAAGTGATCAATTGAGTCTTGAATCCTGAGGATCCCCAGGTTGGTTTTGTCATGTTCATACACATCTGCTCTCTCTAACATACTTCAAAACTTTGCTTGATTTGAAAAATAAGACTCTTCACAACTTTTCCTAACATCTTAAGATGCAAAATAATATTTAGCTATGAAGTCATCTACCCTAGCAAGATTTCAGAAATCAGATGTAATTATTACTTTCTAAAGATCATAGGCTGATTTCCTGAAGAACAACATTCCAGGTGTGTAACAAGGGTCTTCCAGTTTTAGATTTCTATCTGCATTTGTATTGGTTAAGCTTTCAGAGCTTCTCTTTCCTGATACAGACGACAGTACAGCTGCAGCCCTGACCTTCCAGCAGTTAAGAAAGAGAGGCAGTTTTGCAAAAGCTCATTATTAATTTAAACCATCACTGTGCATTGTTTACTTCCTTTACAAGAGGATGACGTGCTCCCTTCCAAAGGCTCTGCAGAGTTTGAGTACAGGGGGGTGGAGGGGAGAGTTCAGTTTATATTTCTCCCACTTTGTAACTCATCCCATGAGTGGAGAGAAGATAATGGTACTTATGATACATCTCCTGAGGCACTTTTTTTTTNCTGTCTTTTTTTTTTTTTTTTTTTTTTTTTTTTTTTTTTACTTTTCAAGAGTCCTAGTGTGCAGATAAGTTACTGCTCTGTTATCATAAATGCAGGGAAGAAAGAAGCAGGATTTTTACCGTATGAGAGCGAGCCTGTCTTTTTCAGATGGATGATCATCCAGCCACTGGGAGTAGCGGGCAATGGACCACTCAGCCCTCTGGTACAGAGAAACACAAACACCAATTACACAAAATGCAAAAAAAGGAACAGACACACCAATTTCAGAATCAAAGACGACATAAGTGAAAGGCTCTCAATACTGCAGCGATGCAGAATGAGTTAAGAAGTAAAAGACTATTAACACAAATAGCCCAGTATATTATTTTGGAGCTCAGAGATTCATCTCCTACATCAGCTGTTGGCCCATTTCTGACAGGGTTTTTAATCTAGATTTCCTGCAACTTACAAGAGAAAGATCCAGGCAACTTGCAGTTTGGGGAAAGATCTGCAACTTCTACTATGAGCTGACAGAACAGTAAAGAATTGAGAGTCTATTTAATATCAGGTTATCACATCCCTACTATCAATCAATCAATCAATCAATCAATCAATCAATCAATCAATTAATTAATTTAGTAAACCAATTACCTAATACCTCTGCCACAATAAAAACAAAACCAAAAACTTATATAAAATATACACTTGAATAATTTTAAACTAAAATAGCTAGGGCAACCTACAATGCTCATTTCACCTTAGGACATCTGACAAAAAAAGGCAGGTTGATAGCATTACCTGGAAGGGTGATTTTAGCTCTGGCGGTGCTCTTGTAAATAAGAACTGAAGAATAATGCTGAATGGAATAACCTCTCCCAGAGCTGGGCTACTGGCAATATGCTCACTGGTCTGGAACAGCAGTGGTCTGGAAAAATGAAACAATATAATCATGAGATGAAGAAAAAGCCTCTCTTATGCCTTAGAAAAGTGCCTCTATGTGGTGGCAATATTGTTAGGATAGAACCATCGAGTTTTTTGCCACTACTCTGCATCTTGGGTTTCCAACAGAGGTCCAGTTTGCAAAAATTTACAGCAGTTGCCTACTGTAATTAAACAACACAGGGCTGTAGATTTTGTATTTCAGTGAAAACATTTAAGGTAACTATAGAACTCGCTGTCATACAGAAGATGTACTGAAAGCAACACAAAAAAAAGTACAATTTGGCCAACATTTGCATGACAAAGATTGTTAAATCATAGTTATACTCCGCATAAAATTTAAAAGAACTTTAATCTATTTCTAATTTTTAGGTGGGTGCTGCCAAAAAAGCTCTCAGTTCAATCAGAACTAACACGAGGTAATAAATCAGTTTTGAAATACAGTTTAGTCATACTGTGACTGCAACTCACCGGAATGACCTCAGCTGTCTGTAAGGTTTTCCTAAGTCAGAGACTCGCCGACACAGCGGTGCTACTGCTAACTCCATCTACAAAAACAAACAGTTCCATTTGAATGTGATTCTCCCAAAACACAACACCTGGCATTGAAGTCGCCTGTCTTTAAGCAATAATCCAAACTTGTGGACTAAGCCAGTGGCTTCTGTTTGGTGGCTGAGTTAAGACAAGAAGCTGTCTTTTCCTTCCATATTATGGTGCCCAAGCCAAGACTTCTGTCTTGTTCTTGGCAACACAATAAGCATTTCGTGACAAATCATAGAGACAGTCTGTGCATAACAACAGAAGGGGCCTCATGAGCTTTCTGAGACTAAAGAGTTGCTTCTTGCAGCAGGTTTATTTTGTTGGTGATGAGTTTCCTAATGAAGCACTTATGTCAATACCCCAAAAATCTGACTGCAGCCTGGGAAGAAAGCAAATCTAGGTGGGTCCTCACAAACCACTGCTAAAGCAGTAAAACTGCAGACACAGTTCAGCTGGGCAGCCTTTCCTTTGGTGAAGGACAAGGCTAAAATGATTCCTTCCCAAACAGCAGGCCCCAAATTTTGGGGCACAAAGCCTATACAGATTAGATAGAAGGCAGCTGTGATCTATTGCCAAAGGGTCCTATGGAGTCATGGCCAGAAGAGTAAGAGCATTATTTTCATACTTATTTTCATAATGTTTCTGAGTTTCTGAGTTACAGCAGCCATCTTTAAAAACAAACAAGTTTAAAATACTTTCTGCTCTTGAAGCATGGGAGTTCTGTTTCTTTGAAAAAGAGCCAGGCTCCACTTGGGTTTTTACTTCTAAATTTGAATGAATCACAGGGTCTTCATTAACATTGAGGACACAGAAGTGAGAAAGAACAATTTCCCTTCTGGATCCCAGATCGAAGATAAACATTACACAGCAAAATTTCAGTTAATGTGCACACCAGTACAGACACCACCACTTAAAAAACCCCACAGGTAATTTTACTCAGACATGGATTAAGTCTTTATTTTTTGCATTCCTGAAGTGTCAATCAAATGAGGGATCATGTTTTATTCTCCATTTTTTTAAAAATCCCCAACTTGAAAGACTATTCAGGCTTTGATTTACACATAATGCGCAATTAAACTAAGTTTCAAAGGATGACAGCTAAAATAAGTAACAAGATCAAAACCACCATACAGTGAGTTTCCCTCATAAGTAATATTGGTGAACGACTTTCAAAGTGTTTGTGATATGACACTATTCACAGTAAAGTCCTTAATACTATTATATTATTCTTTCCAGCTGCAGCATTTCCTCAGACAGAGATGGCTGCTGGGCCACCAGCTTCACCAAGAGCACACAGCTATGTTGGGATTCCAGCATAAACAAGAAACATGGTGCAGTGAACTATGATGCCATAGCTCATCTAAACCCAGAAGAACTTAAATTAGTGAAATAATGCAAATTGAGGCCATATACTTCAGGAATCCCTCTTTAAAAGGAGGTGGCAAGATAGGAGTCATCTCACCAGCTTCTCAACATCTACAGGGACCTCGGAGTACATGCCTACATCAGGCACCTCCAGGGCACTTGAAATCTGCATTTTATACAGATTTACTGACAGGAGAAGAAAGTGAATACAAGTCCAGGATGTGGAAATCAGGAAGTAAGGCTCCAGACCTGAGTAACAGCCTGGCTTCCTCTGGCCTGATGCCTTTTTTGGTCCCCAAATCTTTAGGCTAGCAAATAGCCCCTCTCTACACCCTGAGGATGAGGTCACCTCTCCTGCATGCAGGCAGGAGTGTGTCAACGTCCCTGTGGCTCAGGAGCCACCAGCTGCTCTGCTGTGCTGAATCTGCTGGCACAAAGGAGTGAAGGCATGCTCCCAGGAAAGGCAGGCTGTGCAGGGAACTGCTGCAGGGACGTGCTCCAGCTCCACGCTGTCGTGAAGCTTGCACCAAGTTCAGCATGTTGTTCCCCCAGGTGGGAGCCGAGAGGCTGGTCTGCCACACGGGATCAGGAGCAAGCAGCCAAAAACAGGAGCTACCTAAGTCTGCTTTGCTGCATCATGGTACAAGAACCCTACAGACCCTGAAATACAAATTGGGAGCAAGACTGATTTCTCCAGAGCTTCGTTTCAGCCATCGCTACTGGCTGGGGGCAGCTGGAAGCAACTGATACCCTGCAGGAGCTGCTGTCCCAGCTCTGGAGGGAGCTGTGGGCTTGTAGCTGGGAGGGACCAGGGAGAAGAGAATTCCTTTAGGTTCTTTAGAGACTTTGATAACAGGCAACAAACTGCCAGCCTGACTTGAGGAAACAGAGATCCGCGGATCAAACGGTACTCATGAGGGGGAAGAAATAACAGCATAGCAAAATATCATTTTGCTTAATAAGTTTTAAAAGATTGTTTTGCTCCTGGAACATAATATGAAGTAATGAGACGTTAAGTGAAACTTTCTACAGCTTAACCAATTCCTTATTAAAACAAATTTAAATGAATTCTCTTGAATATACTTTGTAGTTTCCATAAATTAAAATTTTTATTCTTAAGTACTAAAAAAGAAAGATTACTTTGGAAAATTCTATTACTTCATCTTCAACCTTTATTCGCTGTAGGAAATTATTAGTATTGCTAGAACTAGATAGATTTAATGGCAGCAGATGGTGGATTCGTGAAGCAATAGCTGCCAAAGAAAAATATTGTTTTTGAGCTTTGCAGCATACTATACTATCTCACATTGACTCATGAAGAGTGGGAATGAGCAAAAACTAATGTGGTAAAAATGTACATAAACCACAGAAACTCTATTTTTTAAAATTTACAATACTATTCTTTGTGTTATAACCCAATCTCTCTCCAATAAAAAAAGCAAAATGCACATAATAACCGAGACTGTTTTCTTTGCTTGAATTTTAGGTGTTTATCTGAGCCCAGCGACACAGTGGGATGCACACGGCATCCTTCTGTCACAATCCTCTCTGAGGCCACTGAGAGGGGTTTAGTGTCTCTGCTGAGCACTCTGCCAGCCCAGGAGCAAGTGCTGGGGAGGAACCATTGGACTGGAACAGCTGCTGTTTTTAAGGGGCTGGAATTGGGCAGAGAACTGAGCGTGCCTCACTTCTTGGTTGTGTTGTTACCTGTCATCACCTGAACCGGCATCAACTGTTGATTCACACAGCGAGTTTACCCCGCTGCAGCCTTTGCTGTGACACACAGCTAGAGTTTCAAAGCCTGTCAGGGAGCTCTTGCATCAAGGGATGTTCTTGGCTGTTGGCAGACAGTATTTGTATCATGTGTGCAAGACCTTTCACTCAGCCGTGTCCTGTGGACTTTACATATGAAAGGGCAAGTAATAGTTTCTGTTTCTTTTCCAAATTTCCCTTCCAAACTGCAAATTTGAAAATTCAAACATCCAGGTTAAATTCAGTGACAAAATCAGGTGTTCGAGCAGTAATTTGCCAACAAAGTGGCTTGATGTGATATAATCATTAACACAGAATCCAAGGGGGAAGCACTAGGAGATGAAAGTACTTGCCAAAAAGCAAGCAGCAGATAGAACAGAAGAAGGCCTAATGACTTGTTTCTTCTAGCTTTGTTCAAAACCCACTGCTTTTCCATGATTTATTCATGTTAGCTTGCTACGCTTCACAGGACACAGTGGCAGGCTCTTGCCCAACATATGCTTCTTCTCAATGGCTCATGCTCTCTAAGCCCAAAAAGGCAATATTATCTTTTCTTCTCATATGACTCTGCCATAGCCCATGGCTAGGTGGTCAATTATCTGTTGAACTATTCACTGGCTGGCTATATTGTAAAAAATACTTCACATGCCTGGCTTCTCTAATTGGATTATATTCAGCAACCCAAGGGTGAAGTTAATACGTAGTCTAGATACAGATAATGCATATATATTGAAGAGTGCTTTTAAAAAACCCATAGTGAAGTTATTGTTTAGTGCCTATTGTGGTATTTTCAAGATCTCTCATTACTTAAACAGCTGTTTTTTCAGCTGGAAAATTTTAACATTAAATTTTTAGCAATTACATTTCCTCCTGGCCAAGATGAATTCCAAATTTTTAAATGTTACCTCAAAATGCTTTTTTCTAACCATTCACCAGGACAGAATGCTTTAACAAGCAAGGGAGCAGAAGAGCTGAACTATTATATGAAAGAACCTGACCTTGAAGGGATGTGCAATTTGATTTCTCCCCAGTGCAGCAATTCCAAAAATGGTTGATGTTTAAGTAAATCCTTCAGCTGCAACACCTCTAAAATAACACACATCAGCAAATAATTCTCTCTTTCCAGGAAGATAATTAGCACTAAACATTAAATGCATTTTAGCTTTAGTAGTTTCTGTCTTTATGACTACAACTGTGATTACAGCATCCTGCTGCTCTCATTTCTCTGTAAGAAATTAGAAAGGAATTTTTTTATGAAAAGTTATAAAAAGCACTTTTACACTTGTATCATTATGTTTGATCAAATGAGCAAATCTATCTACATTTTAAAAAACCCCAAATGCCTAATATTCCAGCTTTTTTTTTTAATGCCACATACTGAATCAGGAAACCAGATTCGGACCATAGGCAATCCAGCAGATAGGAACAGCTCTTCTACACGAGAATTTAGCATTGCAAACTTTTACCATAAAAACATTTTTCTAGAAAAAAATATTAAAAACCAAATATTTTGCAGTAATTTTTTGAGAAAGACTTGAAGAATTGGTGGCAGCAGTAACTGTCAGAACACAGTACTGAACGATGCCAAAAATCCCAACCATAAACCATGCCTAGATAAGAAATACAGGAACGCATATAGAGAATAGTATCAACTCAAACAGGACCAATAAAAATAGTTCATTCTTTGCTGCCTTGTCCACCACTTCCATCAGGTTTTAGGAAGGTCTGAACTACAAGCCACAATCGCAAAGCGTGCCTAAGTGCTGTAACAACTCTGAATACCCAGCAAGTTCAAAGGTCCTCTGTAGAAGAACTTGCACTCCCCAGAAACAGAAGTGCTGAAAACCCTCAGGGCTTGCTGGCTTGCTTGTCTCCAGGAGAACTTTTTTTTCAGTCTGGCAAGTATTGAATTAAAAAGTGAAATTTGGTATTAAATATGTGAATATGGAATTATGAGCACCTTGAAAATACAAAAGCAAATAAAGCAAGCTGATTCAGGTGAGCTGAAAAGTAATCTTGTGCAATTGCTTGCATAAAAACCGAGAGCATGAAAAGAGGTGAACTCAGCCTGTGGACTGGAAATGTTTCAAATGAGGCTCCCAAGGAAATGTGGCACTGCACTCGATAACAGCCTTGCAGTTCCTGGGGCTTGCAAGGTCCCCGTGTTCCTTAGGCACTCATCTGCGTGACATCACAGGAATGACATTCAGGCATGTTTCAAGCCTGTGACAGCTCTGTTTACAGCTGCCACACCAAGTCTCACTGCTGAGAAATCTGTAATGCCCAGGACAGCTAAATGTGATACTGACACTGCAAACAGGGTAGGCCAGAGAGTTCAACAGAGCCACAGCAGTAATTCCTAATGGATGTGTAGCTGAGCCTCACTCCAGAAAATTGGCTGTTATGCACCTCAGCAAACCCAGCTCTGAATGAAGAGAACTTGAAATCTGTTTTCTCCCTTCTGTGGGGACACCTGTTGTTTTGAGGCAACTTAACAGTAAAGCACGCTTTCAGTGCAAAAATTTTCAAATCAGACTCTCAGCCAAAGCTATTCTTGCTGAGTATAAGGCAGCTGTAACCCTGTGAGTGCCGTGAAAGAATGTGAAGAAGCACGAGATACTCAAAACCTGATGCAACCCGAGGTTATTTCATTCACTGCATGTGTGTTTATAATAAGAACTCAAATTAGTTAAAGCTTCTGGACAGATTTCTGCCCAGGTCCTTTGCTTGCAAACAGCCCCAAAATACCAGAGGAGGTTTTAGATCACAGAAGTCAGTTCTGAGCAGGAACATGTAACCCTTTTTTGCGTAGAGAAGATTCAAAATTACTCTACAAGACAGAATACAAGTAAAAACAGTTTATAGACAAACCTACTCCTACACACAGTATCTTTCCAGGCAGGTTGCTTCCTTTGGGATTGGCTTTAGTCCAACAATGCAGTGCCTTTCTGGGACTGAAAAAACCCCCTGCATATAGCACTTATGGCCATTTGGAAAAATTTTATCCTTCTCACCAAGCCAGCAGCCCAGCTAAATACCTGCTACCTGCTCTCCTCAACCAAAAGCAGCAGCAACCTCTCCTCGTTCTGATTAGGATTAAAGCTGCAATTTACACCAGGACCCCTGGCTAGGCCAGAGCAGCAATTGCTGCCAGGCTCCCAGGAGCTGGAATCATGGGCATGAGCACAAAATCCACCAGTCTTTTGGGAGGAGCACACACATCCCAGAAAACATGGATATAAGGCAGTGTCCACTTCCAAAGCATTTCATTCCTTCTGTCCTGAGCAAGAGGATATAATGCCCAGGCCCTTCTGGACACTACAGGCCCTGTGCAGCCCAGGGCACCCAGAGGAGCTCTGTGCAGGGATGAGTTGGCTCCATGCAGCTGGATGGACACAGATTTTTTTTTTTTTGTCCTAAGCCCATTTTTAAACAAGCCAAGAATACGGTGCAAAGTGAGGAAAAGAAAAACACAGGCCCCCAGATGCAGCAACAGCTGAAGGCAGGAGACAGGAATGAATTCAAACCCTTTTTTTGGGTACAGAAGAAATCAGAATATTTATCTCTACACAGCTGTCCATTCTGGAATTATACTCAGCACAGTGGGGAAGACCATGCAAATCCCTCTACACTCTATGAAAACATACCTTTATTTTTCACTTAAAAGGCAGTCCATGTCAGAATTGGAAAAATCAGAGTTTAAAAAAGTATAAACAAGTTATATTTTTAGATTTTTAACAGGTGCTTAGATCAGATGCTTTTACTGTACAATCAGGTGAATATATTTTCCAAATTTTTAAGACTTATTTTAGTTAAAATTAGCATAAATTACAAAAATTATCTCTATTTCTTCCACAGAAAGAGTCAAGTGTCCTTTTCTTGCTTCCAATTTTATGCCATTGTCTTCAAAACAGAGAAGGGAATGTAATCTCCTTGCTGAAAGCAATTGAAAACTTCCCCTTCTGTGGTTAAGGGCTGATTTGCTATTTTTGAATAATGAATAAAAAATTTTACTCAGGAGTATGTAACTCACAGGCAAATGATACAAAGCAGCCACAAGAAGGAGTGGAGGTGGCAGCAATTCCTCCCTCCCTGCCTTCCTCTCTTACCTCAGTTACCTACCAGCCAAAAGCAGCACTCAGCATGCAGACAGCTGGTGCTAATTCCCTTTTCCTCTTGGATAATAATACATGGCAGCCTCAGATTGATCCATGGATGCCTGATTATTTAGCACGTTAACCATACAGTGAGACTGCTGACAAATTACATTTCATTTTTGTAGATAACACAGACAGGTAGTGGATATGAATCTGGCAATTTCTTTTGTGGTTTAGTCCTCCACAGGAATTAGGTAAAGCTGAGAGGCAGATCAGTCAATTGGGTCATGAAGAGAATCCCACAAGATAGCTGCCTTTGATTTTCCAATAGGGCAGCTCTTTCCAATTTCCCAGGATATGGAATTTCTTTGGCTTGTCTCCTTCACTGCACGGCAGCTGAGTTAGCCATTAGCACGCTGGGCACTGTGACACACAGAGTGATTAAGGAAGTAACACACCGCATTCCATTGGAAGAGAGAGAAAGAATGAAGTGGATGAATGGTGGCACATGGCAGACGTGCCCAAGAGGTTGGCCAAGTGGGACAACATGCCAAGATGGAGCTGAATCTAAATGCAACAGTCACATGGACAGGAAGCTGTCAGACCTCCCTGATGTCTTACAACAGTGACGAGGGATCTTCAACTACTTAGTGGATGCACTTCCCAGGATCCAATATCTCACCAGAGAGGATGTTTACACCTGTCTACAACTGCCTGTTTAGGCTTCGATAGAGACAAAAGCATTGACACTTTCCAGTGAAATGGCACCAAAAAGCAGCAATCAGTACTGAGGGTACCTGTGCAAAATCCGCTGCCAGGCGCATCTTCCCGCCTTCACCGAGGGGCCGGATGAGACTGGCATTGCGAATGAACAGCTCTATTGCCCTCTGAGCCATGGCCTCCGTGTTATCAAAGACAAAGTCAAAACACTCAAAATGTCTGAAGTAGTCGCTCATGACTCTTGCTATAAAACCCTGAAGCTCTTTCATGTAGAGAGAACAAGGGACATCTGGTTTTCCTGAGCTGGATAATGATCTGAAAAAAAAAAAAAAAAGGGAAGAAAAAGAAATAGGGACAGCTAAATTAATCTTTAAAACACAACCAAAATCTATTGGATTCTTTTAATTTTCTTTTTTATACCCCACCAAGCCATGGGATGAATTGTAGAGTCTCATTTCTTCTCAGAATGCAGAGCAGGTAGCTCTCTCTGAAGCTATAGTAAAAAAAAAAAAAAAAATCTCTCTATCGGCCATGCCCATAAAGAATTAAAACATAAAACAAGAAATAACAAGATTAAGGGAAACACCCCACTCCTACCCAACTTGCAGAGCCTCTTTCAATTTGGAGCCTACACCTGAAATCCAGATCCTAAATCTGAACGTCCCAGATGTTGATTCAAAACTCTACTAGTGGATCAGAAAATATGAACACAGGTCACAGGATTACTAATTTTGCCTGTCAATCCCAAACCTGTTGTCTGTATAGAACTAGTCTCCTAGATTCCTCCAAACCCAGGATTAGAAAGTCAGTATCACAGAAGCAGCACAGAAACCCCTGGACACAAATCAATCCTCTTTCTCTGACAGTCAGGTAAAAAAGCTCTTCCAAAGTTAGAAGAACACAAAGGCTATCTAACAAAACTTAGCCTTTGGCTGGAAACTGTTTATCCACCTAGAGAGGTATTGTGCTACTGGTGCCAAAAGAGGGTATGGGTAAAATATAGATTTTTTTAAAAAAAGCAAAAGGAAAATTCAAAACGTCTCCGAAAATATACTATTTTCAGTGAATTTTCAAGACAGAAAACAGGACAATTGGTAATGATACAAGCAATGTCAGAAAAGACATGACGACCAAAATAAAATCTAGGAAGGAAGTCTCAATTATGCATCAGACCCAAGATCCTGGCACACAAAGAATCCTGAAAATTTTAATGAAAATGCTATAAGAAAATAGCATAACATACTGAACCTGAGATCTAAATTGTTAAAAAATGTAATTTTAACTATTAGATCAGAGGCTATACATTTTTTAGAAACGGGAATTATGACAGTTCTGAAGACTGTCCAAAAAACCCACATTTTGAAAGCAAAAGAGCTTTTTAAAGCATCAAAATGGCCTCTTGTCAGCTTCCTTTTTCTATTTAAAATGAATTTTACTCAACAGATATGAATTTAAAAAAGG
This sequence comes from Regulus satrapa, assembly GCA_013396955.1. Taxonomy (NCBI): domain Eukaryota; kingdom Metazoa; phylum Chordata; class Aves; order Passeriformes; family Regulidae; genus Regulus; species Regulus satrapa. Next base: position 429,494 of record VWZN01022228.1, on the reverse strand, counting down.
GGGAGGGAAAGAAGAGAGATACCACCCAATTAATTTGTTTCAACAGATAGGTGTAATTCTGCCTCCTGTGTTCATTAACCATAAAGCATCGCCTTCCCCTCAGCAAACAAGCACTCATGCTTCAAGGACATTGTGGCAATAACAATCTATTACACACATGCAGAACATCTTACTAGAGCAATGGTAAATTTAAAAGATATTTCTAGTTACCCAGAAAAATCTTCCTGGTGCATAGTGATGATAATAGCTTCCACTGAATCTCCCACAGAGTTCAGTAGCGGCTGAACAGCACTACCCATTAGATCATGGACTGCCTAAAATAGAAAAAGAAAAAGGCAGGAGTAAGGAAACAAAAACTGGAAGCATTTGCATTTTGACATCTCAAAAATACTTTAGGAAACAGTTCATTTTACCAGAGCTTTTTATTATTCTCCATTAGAAAATGCTAAATAGGAAAACCAAACCTAAAGATAACATTTCTCTTTAACTGATTTTTACCAGTAAAGTACAGAAATAAAGCTGCTTGCTTCTTCTGTGTAAAGCCTTCCTTCAAAAAGGTGCACAGCAATTTGGCATTCCTGGCTTGTACATGTCCATGTTCTGGTGCACACTTGGCTCAGTTGATCATTTCCCTGACACAAGCTGCCCTTCATTCCCCTGCACACAACCCCTCCCAGGTCAGTGCCCAGCAGGACGGGCTCGGAGAGCTGTCATCCACAGAGACAGCCATCCACATCCCCCTCCAGGAAAGCACCAGGTCGCATAAAAATGATAATTTGATGTATCTGTCGGGGGAGGAAGGGGGTGATGAAGGATCCAGCTATTGCTGGGTGAATGCTGCAGAGAAAGACATTTATTTTCACAGTCAGATGACATCTATGTTCTGACCGTTACGAGAATATTCTGAATACAAGCACAACTCAAGCAGTGATTTGGCACAGGTAACACATATGTAGCTGCAGATATAATAAACTAGAAATGTCAGAATACTTGTATACCTTTTACTAAGAACACTGATGTAAAATATGTGATAAATAAGTGCCCATTTTAAGAGTAACAAAAAAAGCCAAGCTCAGCCCTATCCCTGAAGCATATGGACATTCAATTACCTTTAAGGCAGTGGTGACTGTTTGCTCAGCAGCTGCTGGAAATGAGCTCTGACTGGTAATAACCTAAAAATTGTGAAGTAATTGTTAATAATCAGCATAAAAAAAATTATTAGAATCCACAATGTTCAGCATAATTTAAAAACATACTGAGTTATCCTTAGTAATGAGTGTTTATATAGCTACAGACAACTATCAAGCGTGCTTTATACAGACAGAATTTTCAATGCATCAGTATCAGTTCTTTGCGCTCAGATTTCCTCTGGACTCTGCTTCTGCCTTGGCAAAGAAATGACTCAATGGAGTTAAGCTGAAATTTAGCTGAAGGGCTAACAGAATCAGAATAAAAATAACTGGTGTATTCTCCCACTGCTAAGTATAGAATTCACGGAGAACTATACAAGCAGTTCTATGGCAAATATTTGAAGGAATGGTTGTTCTTTCTCAGTATTATGACTATTACAGCACTACATGTTAAATAGTTGTTTTTGAAAAGCTAAAACAATATTAAAATAGAGAGTCAAGGAAGATCTGAAGGACTATTCTACCAATTTCTTCACAGTCTTGAATGTGCTACACAATAGTATTTTTAAGCCAGATAAGTACTGAACTCAAAGACTGAATCATATCAGATCTCCCTCCAACACTAAGACACATGAGGTTCATTACTAAGTACATCAGAGAAAGCAGACTTAAAACTTGATCTACCATCTGTTTGCAAAATCCAAGGAAATTTTATAGGCTTTTTAGCATTTTTTGAAATGCTTTGAACATATCCAGAGTCAGGAATACTCATGATCTTTTTTTCTAATCAGGCTAAGATTTAAATACGATTAACTGCAACTACCAGTATATCTGTTTGGTTTAGTTTAAGAAGACTGTAACAACTGGCATCACTAAACCAGTAAATTGGAATTATTCATAACTGTGCTTAGTCGTGAAAAATTTCCATGCCAGATTTTAGTCACAGTAACAATGCATGGAGGTATTTGTGAGGTATTGTTTTTCTTGATTTTCTTGATTCTTGTTTTCACCCTTTCCTTTCCCTTTTTGGTTTAGCCACAATTGCAGGAAAGCACTGAAGGTCTGCTTAAAACCATAAGCTTGGGCTGAAACAGATGCAGCAAGGAGGTTATCAGGCTGATTAGCACAAAGACATAAGAAAAAACAAAGAGTTTAATTGTTTATGCTCACCAAGTAATGGCTGTCAGATGTGATTATTCTATATAAACATATCTTTATTATTCTAATATTGACAATTTAACATATAGTGGTGCTTGCAAGGGCCAGCCCAGTCTCAAAGAGCTCTACAAATGCACAGCAAGGTGCAGCTCTTAACACAAAACTGGGCTGTATTTGTCAGGAGTTCTCATCTGCTAAACAGAGCAAATGCAGAGAATAGAGCAAGAAGGTAACATTACTAGAGCAAGAAGAGAAATGCCGAAAGAATCCTACCTTCAGAACCGCCTGGTGCAGTTTGTACAGAGAATTAACCACAGCCACGTTCCTCCTCTGGCCCTCTGTCAGTGGCCCAATCACCTGGCTGGCGTCTCCCTGAGTAGACAGCTGCAGTGATCACAGAAATCGTTGGTACCAACTCTTTAAATGGTGCCTCTCCCCAAACTGAGCTTTGACCACAGCAGAAAGCCACAGGCCCGCACTACCCGATGTTCTTCCATTTAACTCTTGCCTTGATTCATAGAATTTCCACCTTCAGATTAAACAGACTGAACAGTAGCAACAGGAATCCTGTGAGACCGTCTCAGCTCCCAAACCACAGCACTGAGACCTGGATTTTCTGGACATACCTAGTCCCAGCAAAACTTCAACTTTGTAATTTAAGAGTCAGGTGAAATCACCTACCAATAAACTACCAGCAGCTTTTCTCTATGGGCAGTGTACATTTTTCTGTATGCCCTCAGTCTGTCCTTCTGACAACCACTCAAGCCTCTCCTTAAAAACTCTGCTTTTTCAAATAGCTGCCTTAGAGCTTTGTAGATATTAGAGGCTTATAAGTCAACAGAAAAATAGAACTACAAGGACCAAAACTGCTAGGCCTGTCATTAGAGCTTTATCTATGAATCTTTCAGCAAAAATCAAAGAAATATTTCTTCATATTTAAACTGCACAAAGCATGCATTTTTTATTATTACGAGAGAAACTGAAGTTCCAGGAGGATACATAAATAGTCATTAACTATGGAACAGTCTCGTAAGGATACCACAGCATATATTTATTATTTTAAATATAATAAACTGCAATTGGTAAATGACCAAAATTTTTCTTGTGCACTCAAAGCTGCAGAAATACAAAGAATTGGCAAATGGCAATGTGAATTCTAGAAGTACATCTAAACATTAAAGCAATAATACCTGTTAATAGAAGGCTTTACTGAGATATAATTACCCAACTAGTTATCTAAGTTTTAGGATGCAGAATTATCCTCCAGGAAATCCCTGAAGATGCCTAGCTCCAAAAGTCTCTCAGTAAAAATATATCCAACTCACTGAGCAAATGGTAAAGAGGCTTTCATGGAATGTGATTAAACAGAGTTGTAGGTCCTACAGAAAGCTCCTAAACTAAAACGGACCATACAGTAACAATTGTTTAAGAACAAAAGAAACAAACATAATATGAAAAAATTTAACTTATGAGAAACAGTGAATCTTTACTACTGAAAGTCTATTCCTGTACTTTCCATAGCTTCCACACAGCATAAACATGGACTGCATACAAGCATAGTTATCTAGTATTTTCCAGCACTGCTAATGATGAAGTTTTAGACAGGCTTTTGCAAGCACCCAGGAATTCTGATCTATTCACAGCACTGTGGTGACAGTATCTGTTAATTTCTCTTTTTTCAAATTTAGGATTTTATTTCAGGATAAATAGGTTTCCGAGGCCATTGTAGAAGGAAAAGATCTTTAAGAAGGAAAGATCTTTTCCAATGTACCTTCAGTTATTTGACATCAAAATATATCTTTAAACTGGCTGACAAATATATTGTTATGTCAGCATTTTTCTGCCTCCCTGATGAGAACAACCATGTGAGCCACAACACCCCCATTTCCTTCTAGATACTTCTATCTGACAGACCTGGCTGGTTTTTAGAATTCTGCTTCTCACATTTACGGCTTCAAAGATTAGTAACCAAACAGAAAGAAAGAACCTGTCCACCCTACTGACCACCTTCCCAGACACAAATAACCCTTTATCATTATTCCAGTACCTTAATGCCTCAGACTGAATTCTTGACATCCCTGATATCCTATATACAATCATGCATCCAGTTAGGAAAAATGTCATTCTTGTGTCTCCCTGGCTCCCAGAAACCAGGCTTGTGGCCCTTTTGCTACAGACATAAACCACCCCTCAGTTTCTTTTCTGGTAAAACATAGCAGATTTTATCAATGATTTGCCTTTATCACTCTCTTTTATACAGAAAGTACTTTTAAAGTTCTGTTCTAGACACAGGTTATGCATTTAAACCCAGTGATAATGTAACTCTTCCTCTGTTATCTGGCCACTGGGGATTGCAGTGTAAATAGGTTAAGTTAAATAAGTGTGAAGCCCGTGCACGTCTGCTCAGGCTGTCTGAAAGATACAGTCCACAGGCCTTCTTTTTGATGAGGGCACTGGAGAAAAAAATCAGATGCTTTTTTAATCAGTCAGATATATCCCGAAATGCAGAAGGCCAGGAAGGGTGAATTATGCTCAGCAGAAACAGGGGGAACAGAAGGGGTGACTTCATCCCAAATCAGAACCTATTTTAGGAAGCAAGTAAAAGACCAAATACAGCTGAAGGCCAGATCCCATCTCCTGGGAGCTGTCAGTCACCCTGGGAGTTAGTCTGGTTTAAGCCTGCTAGCTGAAAACAAAGGAAAAGAAACGGTGTTAAAGCCAGACCTGAATGAGCAGCAACAACAAGGACTGTAATTGTTCCGCATTTCGGTATCTGCCTCAAGTACAGCAATCGATTTCTTATGCTCTTCACTTCAGTTGGTTAAATTGTTTCTGCTTTTACCTCAAGCCCGTCTCCTGTTTCCAGTAATTTCACGGGCAGTAGCACAGGCACCCATTCCCCAGCAAGAATCAATTCTACACATAAGGACACACCAGTGTGAGCTCCCTTTGCCAACAGGAGCTACGAGCACAGTGCCAGCATGGAATGCTCTGAGGAACAGGGGGGCACAGAGGTGTCCTACCAGGGAATATTAGCCAGGACTGCTGTATCATGCATCCAGGCACTGGGACAAAGGCTGGGTCTTGTAGTGCCCTAAAAAATGTGAATGTCCTGTCCCACGCAGCATTTAAGAAGAGACTAGGCAGCTGTTAAACTGAAATGTGAAAGAAACACTGGGAAACAGAGCCTTTCTGACATATATATGAGTGTTCTCTCTGAAGTAGGAGGTTGAAATGTGCAGGTTCAATCCAGCAGCTGACTAGCTGGAAGAAGCCGCACAGAAGAATTTTGGGTTTTTTAAAATCTAATTCAACTGAACCTGAGACCTAAGCAGTAGTTGATATCAGGTAGCCTACTGAACCAAAAAGGACACTTGTAGAAGCCAACGCACAAAAAAATGTGTCACAAAGAGGAAGAAGCTGACTTACTTCAGCCTGACACGGTCAAGATAAGCCTTGACTGGCACTGTGCTCTCACTGAATTCAGAAGTCCTTCTGAAATAAAGTTTCTTTTCGTTTGTATCCCTCAGTACCCCTACATGGCTACACTGCTTCACCTCCAGAGAGTGCAGGTGCCTCATCTTGGATCAGTAAATTGCCCAGCACAGAAAATTTCAGGAATGATTCACCTGACCACAAGCAGGAAATCACAAAGCAGAGAAGTAAGAATTTCCATTGAGTAATTCACCTAGGTTATTTCAAACCTCCTGCTTTGGGAAGAGAGTATATGCACCCTGTAGGCACCTATTTCCCTTCACTAGCTATAAAGGGAATTTAAAGCAGAAGCACAGATCCCTAGTAGTCATATCAGATGAATTCTCACATATACATGTATTTGGACCCCTTTGCATAGACCTATTTTGGAAATAAATCTTGGAAATAACCAGATTAAGTGTTCTGGATTTGACACTTTTCTGTGTTTGATGCCTTAGAACAGATATGAAATTTGACAGCATGGATTTGATCTCACATGTTGAGACATGTGCAATGATAAGATTGCTTTGGGATTAAATTCTTGTTTTCACCATGAAGCAATGAATGTAGAATTTAGATTAGGCCACGAAGCAAATCATAAGTTCTCCCTTGGGTTATAAATAAAATGCTAACTGAGTTTGTCTTTTTCTTGCAGGAAAGCTCAGACTATTGATACAGCTTTTCCTGTAATTTTTTTTTAGTGCTTCAAAGTGACTAACGCTCCCCTCTTTCAACAGGTGGCAGCTCAGAAGAGAAAATGATTTGTGAACTGGTTTGCTACTATTCCCTTCATAGACTACATATCTTGTGAAAAACTTCAGTTTCACACTTAGCAACTAAGATCCCCTGTGCATCCTTGTTGACAGTTTTGGAAAGCTCCATTTATCTGATTTCTCTAAAACAGCCGCAGCAAACCTATTTTCTTTAGAGCAGGAAATATCATCATAATTTAGGAGTAAGGGGAAGATCCTAAGGTAAGACTAAAGTAGAGCTTCTCAACAAACCCTCCAATCTAATTCCAGTATCACGAGACTGAAGAGTGTTTTGATAGCACAAACTGAACTCCAGTTATCAAGCTGAATTTTCAACAACAAATGCATTCCTAATAGATGCAGCTGATGTTGCTGTACCTCTGGCAGAAGGCAATCAATCCATCTGGTACTTGGCCTCCTGCCTGATCATAACAACTTATTATACAGCACAGAATCCATTTAGAGAGTTTCTGAGTCAATAGGGCTTGGCCCTGGGATTTCTCCCATAAACTACAAATAATTGGGATGATTTACTATTAGGTTTAATGTTTTCCATACTGCAGAAGGAACTTTTACAATATTTTTCCACCTAAAAACTACAGAGGTTTAGTAGAATAAGTTTGCTACTTTTTGTAAAACAAAGTGCCATTTAGCAGAAAAATACAGACGAATCTGAACTCCATTAGCTATTCCACTTAATGTATTAGCTACTTAAAAGGATAATTTGCAAAAAGAACATACATCATTTAGAGTTTCAAAGTGTAAGATTTGAATGAATGTGTCTGTGGAAATAAGATCCTTGACTGATGAGGATAAATTATTATGAGTACTCTGCTTTAAAAAAAAACCAACTAAAATTTAAGAATAAGAAATAAGTAAGAATTTGTGTTCTTGGTGTGGCTTCTAATTTTGCAAAGACATGAGGAAAGGAATAAGGTGTGAGTTCAGGTGATAATTTAAAATGGACATAATGTTCATATTGCGCCTTCGAGGCATTCCTGTAGCTTCCAGGATATTTTTTCTTTTTAGCTTCCTCAGAAAAATGAAAATTTAATATTCTAGAAATATAGAAAAGAAAGTATATGGTGAAAACATTAAATATATTATAGAAAATATAATCATTATTTTGGAAAGGAAAATTTGAAGGGACTGTCACATCCTTCCTTGACCAGGAAAAAAGACTGAACATCATGCTTATACTATTCATGTTAGAAGAAGCAGCAATCATTGAACCATTTCCTCAGGGATATTTCTGCTTTGTTTTGGTTTTTCTTCCTTAATATTTTCAAAAGCCAAAGAAATGGAAGAAAAACAGCAAATGCTGTTTCTGTAACAGAAAAGACAGGATTTATCTCCAAGTCTTTGAATCATCTGAGAAGAAAAGCACTGTACAAGTAATCAAAAGTGAGTAATGGTTCATGGTGCTTAAATAATGAGCAGCTTTGGAACAACTGTGATATCAGAAAGTACTTAGAAAACCAGTTCCTTTAAGGAAACTCAGAAAATCCTGAACCTGAAACACTCAGAATAATTTCTCAACTACAGAAAATTATGCCACTTCTATTATCCAGCCAGCCCAAGTTTGAGGAGGATTTCAAGGACAATGTGTGTTGATCCTGATACCTCTGACTGTAATGGTTTATTGCATTTTTCATGCTTGCCAAATTAATGACTGAATGGTTAATCATATTTTATATGTAATCCCATTAGCTCCTGGTTCTAACCAGCTACTAAGAATGCCCCTCCAGAGGTGAAGAGCAGACACATCCATCCCCAAGACACGTGAGAAGTTCCACATGATAGGGTAATATGCACCTACACATAAAAAAATACAACCAACTTATTTAATTGCCATATTACCACCCCCCACAAGTTTATAATTGAACTTTACATGGTCCAACTCTCATTAGAGCTGTTCCAAAATTGAAAAATTCCAAATCCTTTACCATATATATATATAGACATTTAACCAAGTTCTTTTCTGAATCACAGAATTTAATTTGTTAAGAAATAACTTAGAGCTTACTATGACAAAATACTGTAAGAATTGTGCAATCACCTTCCTTTTCTACATGCTAGCAAAGTAACATACTAGACCTAAAGAAGTCTTTCAAAAAATTTCCTAGCAAGATAAAATGAAGCACACAGTACTCCCAAAAATCAGACTTTTATGTTTGGATGATTTTTTTCTGGAGTTTAGCCACTGTATCTTAAAAAAAAAATTAAAGAAATCACACATTTGTTATGTGAGTCACGATCTAACCAGCAAAAGACAACATAAGAAAAAAGAAAATCCTTCATGAAGTTATTTAATGCAACTCTCTCCTCCAGATTGTTAATACCAGATTTAAAAGTTTAAATGCTTTTTGAAGTGATATATCAGACAGATATTTCTAAGTATTCTCTGACCAATATAAGTACTTCCTAATGATCTTCTCATCTTTCAATCAAAAAAATTAATTACAAAACCTTACCTGACTTTTGATTATTTTTAAATTAGACCTACTGCCATCTTTAGCTTTTATTACTGTACAGTGAAATAGCAATTATTCTGAAATTATTTTATTATATAATAGCCTCCCACATATTCTATTTAAATACCTATTAATGAATTCTTTTAATGTGCCAAACATTGAATTCATATTTTTGGGCTCTCTCATTTAAATAGCATGGATACAAGTTTTTCATTGACAGTAATACCATGTCTTCAAGGTACTGGCATAATACAATTAATTCATGTATTTCAAAAAAGAACTGGGGAAAATACAATCTTTCCCATTACTTACACCATTGTTACTGACCCGTTATTTACATAAACCTTTCCTCAGGTGTAATTTCCCTACTGTTCCTGACGATTTGTGAGCTTATTAGATTTCATACTTCCCTCCGAAGTTCACAGTATTCGACATTTAGACAGGAGGACGAGATACATTTCCCTGGAACTGTCAGACAAATCTCATTGTTGGAATATGTCCTGACTAGTGATTCACCCGCAAATGAAAGCTTACAATTCAATAAAACACCATCTAATAAGAGACATGGATTAATTCTTATAAGATCACATAATAAAAGAGGCAATCAAAAATTCACTTTATGTCATTACAATAAGGATTCATCATGCTTTTCAATTCAAAACCATCACAGGCCTCATAAATTTTCTGGGGTTTAAATCTGATGCCAGAATTCCAGTGCATTTTTATCCCTTCACTGGAAGAATTTGGTTCCAGGAAATCTTTTCTCTCTCCCTCTCCAGCCTGCTCTCCTGCACTTGATGGAATTATTCAGCTAGATATATGTCACATAAGAGGATGGGTAGGAAAAAAAACCAACATAGCTACCCCAAACCACACAGCTATGCCAATAAACATCAGTAAACATCCTAACAGAGATGCAGCTCACATCCATTTTCTTGCTACTCCAGCATATTTAATTTCAGAATATGTGGGCCAAAAAATGTTTTTAGGTAGTGTAAGGTACTTTACTCCTTGAAATAACATATGACTACTGCTAACTCAATGGATGCTTTCCTCCATAAATGAGGTCTTTGTTCTTTTTATTTCCCTAAAAGAAACCAGAATTACAGCCATCTTGTGTCAACATTTTTCTTTCTTGCAACATGTTATGGATATTTGTCTCACCACTAGACAGACTGGGGCAAAATCAGTGGAGAACTTGTTTAGTCCAGCTCCTCTCTGCCTTTTCCTAGTCAACCACTAAGGACAGACGGAAAGGTTCAGAAAAAAATCCTATCTCCATGAATACTCGGAGAAAACCAAGACGCAATCCTTCTCATCCAAGTGTTTTCTCATTGCAGTATTTTAACTTTTAAATCCCATCCTCCTTTGCACTTCTACTTTTCATAATTTCACTGATTAAGCCAAGATGTTCCAATATAGTCCCTGGATCAGTTATAATACACTTAGCCTTCCAGATTCTGGACAAAAAGATGCCATTCATATTGCTTATAATCTAAATAACCCCGTGAAAACAGCTTATTTAAATCTCCATTGCCCTGATCAAGCATGACAGACACGTTCTCATCTACAAATGACATTACAAAAACTCCTTGTAAAGATTCTCTCTTTCTCAGCTTGCTGTTTTAAGCTGAATTAATTGTTAGGTTTTTATTCCACCTGGCATTCTAGCCTTTTCTTTCCTCATTCTCTTATTGAAACAATGTTTACAAGCCACCAAGGACAAGCATTAATAAAGTAGAGATTGGTTTTAACAGTAGTAATATAAACCAAGATCAGAGCACATTTAATTGCATCCTCAGGAAGAGAGATCCTGGAAGGTCTGTAAAGCTATCGCATGACAGCATTACAGCTTCAAAACTACATCACCAAAAACAAACAGCACACTTTTTTCTATTGACTATAATATATCAGATACACCATAGACCCCCTAAGAAAGAAAAAAAAAAAAAAAATCAAGGTTCATCTGCTACAAATTGTAATGATGCATAGATATGCAGAAAGTTGAGATCTATTTTAAGCCTCAGTAATTCCATACTCAGTTTTGAAAACACTCAAAGGAAAGGATCAGCTTTTTTCAGAAAATTTGAAACACAAAAATACTTTTTCAAGAGTGGTATGAGAAGAATACCATCTGTTTTCTTAAGGTTGCATCTAAACTCAAAACTTTCCCAAGTAATCTACTCCAATCCATTCTAAACCGTTAGCTAGTGAACCAGATATATTTAATGAGAAGATATTAGTTCTGAGTATCCACTAACATTTGAAAATTGAAAATATCATTATGGGTAACTGCAAAAGACAAAGCCACCCGAGCACCAATAAAGAACACAACACTAACTAGGAATGTAAGTAAAACAGAATTTGGAATCTTGCATCTCCAAATCACAAATTATATATATATATTCACAAATATATTCAAATATAAATCGGACTGAAGGACAACGAGAGACAATTTGTCTCAGTTTCAGTCCTGGTGGAAAGTGGACATTTATTAAAATCTTCATAATGTGCATCACTGACTATCCTACTCGGAGCCTCAGAAAGGAGATCTGTGATTGAAAAGGTCTGAGAAAAGATAAAATTAATCTTTTAAAATGTTTCTCATAGAGACTGAACACAATGGCAGGGCAACGCACTGAGCTGTACAAGTTTTCTGGGCAATACTAAAAATAATTTAAGAACAACTGCAGCAGAGCTCACTTTCCATTGTATATATTTTGATGCTAATCTTATGTAATACATTTGGTGCTGATCAGCATTACAAAGATCAGTGCTCTAAAAATATCTGAACATGACAGATAGATAGATAGTCTTCAGCCTGTATCTCCATCCATTACATTCACTAAAAATAGAATATTAAATTACAGAAGGGCTTGGTTGCACCGGCATGCAAAAAGGTGTCATCTCAGTTGGCTCAAAGAAATACTTGGCTACTTGAAGAAAGGGCCAAACACTGAAGAGGAAATATCCAAGAGTTTTCTTGCACCCATCCAGCAGTATTTTAAGTTGCCAATTAGCCACAATGCCACGGACAACTGTACTCTCTTCAAGGTCTAAAACTCTGGTAGAAACACCAAATGCGACATGAAAATAAGTCAAGTACAGCTGACAAGCACTGCAGACAGAAAAACATGTTTTGGAAAGCATATATTTTGAAGCTCTGCCAATCTAAGAAAATCATAAGACCAAAAGCAGTATTACTACAGAAGAAATCACATCTCCTAACTCTTGCCTCAGAGATTTATTTACAGCAGAAGGAAGTAAGAATTCCAGATGCAAGAAAAAAATTACACCAATCTGTCAGCGTTTTAAGCTTCCTCTTGAACAGATTTCACATCTCACTCTTGTTCAGTCTCAGTCACATATTGGCTACACCCATAGCTGTAAATTAAAGGGTGGGTGGAGAGATCCAGGAGAGGTCCCTGGATCCGGCACGTGACTGAAGTGCTAAGCTGGTAGGACACTCATTGGCAAGTTCTTGGCCTGGGCAAAGCCAGACCATCTGGGGACACGCAGTCAGTGATTGGGACATGCATGTATATAATGTCTGCCTCTGAAGAAGGGGTTGACAATGAAACTGTTGCACTTTTCTACTTCTGCTTTTTTTGGTATTTACTTTCTTAAATTAGAATGCACTTCAAAAAATCTGTTATCAAGCACATGCTTCTCATCATTAGGAAAGATAATGTTTTACAGTAATATTGTCCTAGTTACACAATCTAGTACCAGTTAATTGAAAAGTAAATCTCAGTAAACACTCAGAAGGTTAGAAATAATCTATATATATTAATTTTAATCACAGAATTTTTATGTTAGAGACACTTAACATTTAAACATTAAGCCAGTTAAATATACAGAATTGTTTCACAACATCTGAAATCCAGTTTCACCATTGTACTCAAAAACACGATCAGGCTAAATCAAAGCTTCCCAGTTACATCCCAAGAAACCTTTCATGCCAACAAATTACTGCTTATATTACTGCTCCAGTGCTCTGCAACTGATGCACATTCTAGAACCATGCATAGCATTACATAACTCAAATATTTACTTAAGTAAATAAAAATAAATCCCAATATACTACTGAGATCCAGGACAGTGAGAAAGAGGCTGCCTACTCTATATCACAGATACCATCAGCTGATGCTGACTTTTCCCTCAAAACAATCCATACCCTTAAAACGTCATTCACCCAGAGAAATCCACACAAATGTTCTTATGTCTGAAGTGTACAGTCATCCATCACTTTTGGGATCAGAATAACAAATTCTCTCTCATTTTGTCTCGTGGCATGTCCAGTAGTGATTCAATGTCCTGCCCTTTGAGGATATGTGACAACTATTTGAACCTTGGATGTATCGAGACACTTATGTATTCTCTTTAATCTCATTATTGAGATTATTATTGAGATTATTAAACTCAGTAATATTTATTATTGAGTTTTTAGCATTTTAACTTTGAAATACATAAAATGCAACAAGCATTGTCTTATGTTTTCTTAAGAAGACTGTGGAAGAATTCTTCAGAATGCCAGGAAGGACTGTGCTCTCTGCAAAGTGCTTAAAAATTTCCAAGGGGCAAACGTGATAATCACGAACAGCACAATCTTTGCCCAGGCTAAAACACTGATGAGAAGCCAAATCTCTACCATGAGCTATAAAGGACAGTTAGGCAGCTGAGACCAAAGGTTAGTAGCTCTTCCAGAGCACTTCCCTCAGCCTGTATTTTGGACCTCCGCCTCATTCATCAGCTTTTGAGAGATATATGGCATCAGTTCAACCACACTGAGTTAAGCGAATAAAAAATTATTTAAATTCTCTACTTCCTTCCTCCCTCATTACACCCACTCTCCATCTCCACCTTTTGAGGGCTTCCTCTCCATGGTTGCTTACAAGTCTGACAGTGGGAAAGATCTCCATTATATCATCTGCCTGCAGCCTCTTGTCTGTGGAAAGACCCCTTTTTTAGATAAACATATTACTCCATAAAATACAATATTCCATATTTAGGAAACACTTTAATTATAGGCAATCACAGCTCCCACTGATTTTAGCCTTTTCTACCCTAACCTTAGGAAAAAAATTGCCTATTTTAGTACGGCCATGCAGGTTCTCGCTTTGTACTTCAAGCAGACGTGAACTTTCTCTGCTAGTGCTCCAGGCTGAGTGAGCGCTGTGTTCAGCAAGGTGTCACAGCTGAACTGGTCAGCGTGGACTGGAGTGGAGCTAACATGTGCTCTGCCATCTGGCAACACAGCAGAGCGAGTTTGTGTCTGCCTCGATCATGTAAGCACACCACATCCTCATATATAAATGTTTTTGAGACAGTTTAATCCACCAGCATTTGCCAGCATAATCGCCCCCACCTGCTCTGAAATGCAAGTGGGCAACCTCATTTTTACAATCCTGCCTCTGCAAGTGACTCCTTGCTTGTTTATTGGCCGAAGGATAACGCTGACTCTGATGATGTCTTGAGTGATGCCCTGTGGTGGGAGGAGTCAGCAAGACACAGCCTCCATCAGACAAGGCAGGAAGGATTGCTCTGGGACTCGGATCAACATTAATAAAGATAGTCTGACAGGATGACTGCAACTCTAGGGAGGAAACTGGCAGAGGTCTCCAGGTTCACAAAGTAGGAGAATCACACCTTCTCTAAACAACTGCATTCTCATGTTCACAGCACAACACATTTCATCTATGTGCGCTCGGTGGGTGTGTTAGTGTATTTCAATCCACCCACATGACAAGCTGAATAGAAACAGCACGAAAGTAAAAGAACATGCAGTACTTAATTCAGGTAACTGAAATCATCACTCCAAAACCAGAAAGAACGCAACAAAAGCCTCAACAACAAATATTGTTCCAAACAGTCCTGTGCTGGGAAGGGACTAGACTACAAGACCAAAGAGAGCTCTTCCATCTTCAGTCTGTATGGACAATGGGTCTTGCCATTTATTTTTCTGCTTGCTGGCAAAATTACGTACCTTGTAAACTTCCAGAGTTTGTAACCCTCAATGTTTCATTACTTCTCTATCAACAACAAACAAAACTATAATGATTGTGAAGGTGCAACTAAGAGATTTTTAATTATAAGAGAAACCACAGCATTTCAAGTACATTCAAAATTCAGCTCAGTAAATGACAAAATTACAGGTAATCAACTGGGGAAACACGGTTTTTTTTCACTTTCAATCACTAGACTACTATCTTTTTAATTTTTCTATAAATAAATGAAAAATCTGATACAAAGCAGCATATTAACAAAACCAAACATGAACTCATAGGACTGCAATCAGCAAGGCATCTTTTTCAAAAATTAATAGACCAAGTCTCTTCCCTTATTATGGAAGATTGATGCTGAGAATTACTCTAGAGCAGTGATCTTTGAAGGGGGGCAGATGCACCACAAGGATTAGGCGAGACAAAATGGGGTGCATGACAAAAGTATCACAACTTCAACAGCGCATGTATAAAAGTTATAAATAAACAAGTATACATACAATGAGGGTGCACACTCAAAAAGTTTATACTGACAGGAATGCATAACCAAAAATCTTAGAGACCACTGCACTAGAGGATCCTGCCACACAATTACTGCTGCCATGTTAAAGGCATTTAATAAAGATGTTGGTGAGTTTTAAGTTCTCTTTTACAATTCTCAACTATCAATTAAACAAAAAGGTAAAAATATCTCCAGGAAGCAGATTTATGGGCTCCTATCTTTTGTTAAGGATCATGGATTTTCATAAACACCCCAAATTACTCAACCTTTTTTTGTTTTTAGGAAATGCAACTTAGTGCCTTCTCACAAATCTCTTCCCTTCACTGCACTTATCATAAGTGTTTGATGAAAGAGCTAATCTTCATGATGTGGCCAGTTAAACAAGAGCACAACACATTGTTATGTGTCAATCAAGACAGATGATTAAAGGTATTTGCAGATGGGAATGGATGAGTCCTCTGGAACTAAATAGAGGAGAAAAGTTAGGGTTCTTTTTCATCTATGCTACCTCACTTGCAAGAAAAAGTGGCCAGTGAACAAAACTTGGCTCAGCAAACAGACCTTTTGTTAAAATCTATGCACTGGATTACAAGGTGCAAATGCAGAAGAGGAAAATTTTGTTCCTATCCAAATCACGATGATCAGATTTGTTGATATCTTTTCCAATCTGGAATGAGAAGGATGTGGAAATGGTGACTAAACAGAAATCTGGTGGTGTCTGGAATCATTATGAGGATGTCTGGCCTATCTGTTTTAAAGAAAAAGTGAATAGTAAGAAATAAAATTATAATGTCACAGAGAAAATATACCAAGCATCCTTTCTCAGCACCACAAAACACAGGATAGGTGGTGAAGATGAAAGCTAACGCTCTAGAATTAACAGAAATATTTTTTAAATCTAATGCAATGTCTAATTATCCCTTCAAACTCTGTATGGTAAACACACCTGCAATTACACTGAGTGAAATTAGGACAATAATTCCAAATGCTCCATGGCATACACCAACTACATCAAGCATCAGCAAGGGATTGACTACAGATACACCCAGCAGCAGAATATATCTACATACTGCTGCTTCCAGAGATGATTATCTTCTCTGAATCAATTAATAAAAGGTCTTAGGTCTCAGGTGCATCAAGTTCTTGATGTGGGGAAAGCTGAATAGGGTACAAAGCCACAAGTAACACAAATAAATATTTTGGATTTACAGGAAGAGGCCCTTTCTTTCTTAGTCGTTTTTGCTTTAGGACTGTATGTAAGAGACTGATAGATGCTACTTTCGCTCAAAGGTGAAACCTTTGAATACTGAACAACATTTTTCTTGTTATTTGTCTATTTAAAGAGAGAAGGGATGAAACAGCGATGAAGAAACAGCGATGAAATCTCAGTGAATTCCTTGTTTTGTGCAACTGAGTAAATAAAAACCCAGAATGTCTCAACCTTTTTAGAACTGCACATTTCAGTTTTTCACATTTCAAATTTACATTCAATATTACAACATTTAAAAAAATATTTAATTACTTTTTAAAGTCTCCTGACCTCATCTTCCTTCACTGAGAATTTGGAGACGGTTTTGTTTACTTTTAATTTGGAAGAGAACTCAATTTCAAATTCCTCCAGGAAATTAAATTTCCATCTCTAGCACTGCTCTACTATAGCTATCAGACATGAAGCATCTGAGCGGATATGTTCCATGGTCCCCTTCTCAGCTTTAGAGAGGAGGACTATTGTTGACTCCAAGCTATTGTTGGATTGCAAGATTGAATTAAGATTGCATTCTTGGCTAAACCACTAAAACATAATGAAACAGTGCTGTCTGACATAGCTCCTATGCTACACGTGGTGCACATTTCAGGCTCAATCTGTCTGCCCAAAAATAGGAACCAAAAAAAGGCTAAGTTGTTCCAGATTACATCCAGAGGGCTGGCAAGCATGGCACAGGACAAGTGGGAGAGCCATGCCCTGCTGGAGAGGCAGCTGGAGGCTAGGAATGATATTTCAGCACTTCAAAGACGACTCTGCCACTTATATCTTGGCAACTGCGCTGAGCACTTCTGGTTTTTAAATTTGTAATGTGTATCAGCAAAGAAAGAAAGACCTTTAAAAAAAGAGTAGCTGTGCTACTCTTAATAATACTCTTAATATGATTTTACCCCCTGTAGGTATGTGCTTCAAGGACATTGATGTTCATCCTGCCACCTTGGCTAATCCCATCACTCAGCTTTTCAGATTTCAAGTTTGCATTTCCAGTTGTCAAATTTAAGAAGTTCAAGCGCTCACACTCCCTCTTTCCTCCTATATTCTTTTACTTTAAGGTTAGCTAACACAAAGCCACAAACCATATACTTATCAGCTTATTTCTAAGTATCTTGGTTTTTTCAGGGTTTCTTAAGAATTTCCCAGCTGTCTGATCACAAAACAATGTTCACTTCCAAAGAATCCACTGGCCAGACTCCAAGAGAGACGATGAGCACAATCCTGATACTTTCAGTTACAGCTAAAAGGTCCTTTTTTTTTCTTTCCAGTTGAATGCCACTATTTGACACTACACTCCATGACATATAGAAAACAATGGTTGTTTCTTTTACCTATGACGACAACCTACTAAAAATCTTCATTCCTATCATAAGTAAACTTCATTCTGAAAATATAAAGCCATGATTTGATATCTTTAAAAGCAGACCCAACTTAAGCACTATGCTTTAAACAGCTAACAAAATAATGCTAACATTAGTTTTTATTTTAAAATTTAAAATATTCTTTATGGCCTTCATGACTGCTTCACCTACGTTCCTTTACCATACACCAAGTTTGCAAACTTCCAAGACTATTCATCCAATAGACAAGGTAAACAATGTATTACTGAATTTCAATTTTTTCAAAGCTATTTCAAGACAGCAGAAATGTAAAAGGTAAACACAAACCATACTAACTAAATTGCTGCAATGTTTTGTAGCCAACTGCTATAAAAAAAATATTAGCAAGAATCTTTCTTTAAATAAAACATACAGTAAATATATGTTACTGGAATCTGAGCCTGCTGTCAGAATTAATGTTGTTTATTAAGTGAAAATCTTGTTTACAAATACGAGTAGTTAGTCATTTCTGGTGGGTCTGCATATTGCAAAAATTTATTTTCATCCCTTCATAAGAAAACTATTACAATTTCAGCAACAGTCCTTAAGAGAAAATTGTTCATCTGATTTTTTTTTTTTTTCAGGATGACAACACTCACTGTATCATCCACAGACATTTTCGAGGATCTTACCAAAAGGATAAGGCTTTGGGGATCCTTGCTCTATTCAAGTTAACGCTAGATACCACTGCATGGGAAATGATTGGAAATATATGACAAATGCAAACAAATCAAAGGTCAGTTAAATATATGTCAAATAATAAATATATGGGAAAAAATACCCAAAATTTCTTACATGTAGTGAAAAATTGTATTTGAATAGTCTAGATTTTAATACCATAAAAAATGTTCTAGCATGTAACTGATGTAGTATTAAATGTTGGTTCATAAAGAACTGAATTTAACAGCCTTGATTTTGTTTAATGACAGCTACAATTTTGAGGTTTTAAAAATTAATACAGTAAATTCAGTTTGGAGTTATACAGATAAATTTTGCTACTATGAATAGACTGAGGTTTTCTGAAGGCAAAATTTAACTTATAATGTCCATAAATACAGTGGAAAGCTAATTGGAAGGTTTTGTCTATTATACTGCTTAACTATTATGTCCTAAATCTACAAAAGCCAGAACACTGTACACGAAGAAGCATTAGTTTTTAGAAATTTAAAATTACTTACAAGCTGCTCTGATTTTACACCATAAAGCTGAATGGTCTTCGCCACATTTTTGGCCACAGCTAAACTCAGGTCTGGATCAACAGCAGCCACATTTAACTCACTGGAAGCAAAGATTACAAAGCTTAATTAACAACTAAACAGTGCTGTATTGAATGCTGTACTGAATCGATAAAGAATTAACTATGAATACACAGTTACGTGGCATGTCAATTTAGAGACAGCAGCACATACAACCAAGTCTTTCCACGCACCGTAATTCAGTTTACGATTTAACAAGTCATTTGGGAATTTCATGTGCAGTGTTCCTATTCTAGTAAAAATGAGCAAGGTTTAGGAATGACACTTCAGTATGAAATCACTATTAGCAAGCCATTCAAAAATATTGACAGCAATTAACTACATTCAAGCTTTGGCAGCAGCCTTCAAACATTACAGGTGAATACACAGTCATTCAACTCCGGAATTACATGAGCTGTGCAGAAATACCCAGGGGATGCCTTAGCTTGACACAACTAATAAGCTGTGTTTTAGGCAATCCTTTATAGTAAAAGAGGCCCCCAAGGAATGACAGGGAACAAACGAAGAAGGAAAAGACTTCTAAATCACTTCCAGTATTTTTTTGTTCATGAACATCCCCAAATCTCCATCGGCTGAGGCTGCAATCAAAACTGCTCTGCTGAAGACAGGCAAACAGAAGAACCACCATGTTGCTAATGGTGAGTTTAACCTCTCTCAAGAGCTGGAGAGCCATTAGGCACCCCAACCTAGAATAATCTTCTCTGAGAACTCTCTAGGGCTCCAAACATCATTAACAAAAGGTCACTCTGGAAAATTCAGCTGAAATTTCACAATTTTCATGTTATTTTCCTTTCTCTTTTGCAAGGAGCAAAATAGTATCAGTCACCACACCAACAGACGTGTTCTGAGCATCTGTAACTCCCAGTCACAAGTACTGTGTCAATATTTAATATTTTATACATACACACATACATACAGCAAATACTGCCCATCTTTTTTCAGACTTTATTAAACAGCGTAGTCGTTACCAAAACCTTATGAGGGAAAATGCACCATTGGTAGTTTAGGTACCCACCTCATTCTACAAATTCTACCTGGAACAGTCATCTTTACCTATTATCTTGCTGTTTTACTCAAAGTATTTACACCAGGTATTATCACTTCCAGCCAAGCAACTACCTCTTTCTTTTAACACAGTTAGGTTAATTAAGATACCAGATATTTACAGTATGTGTAAAGTTCCTGTTCCTGACCTTTCATAAGCTAAAACATTAAAACTTATATTAAACCTTTATTTATTCCAGAAAAACAAAATACCGAAAATAAATAACAAAATAAATTGTTTATAGTAAACAGTAATAAAGAGGTGCCTATCTTGCTCTATTCAGCATTGGTGCAGCCTCACCTTGAACACCACGTCTAATTCAAGGTCCCACAATTTAGGAAGAATGTGGTGTTATGTGAATGTGTCCAGAGGAGAGCAACAGATTTGGTGAAAGGACTGGAAGGAATGTACTGTGAGGGATACAAAAGGTGTGGGCTTGTTTTCTTTGGAGAAAAGGAGGGGCAGCCTCATTGCCCTCTACAGCTTCCTAAGCAGAGGAAGTGGAGAGGGAGGGGCTGAGCACTCCTCCCCAGGATCCAGTGAGAAAAAGTGTGGGAATGGTTCAAAGCTGCATGAGGTGAGGGTCCAACTCAGCATTAAGGAATCCTTTCCTTAACAAGAGGGTTTTCAACCCTGGCAGAGGCTTCTTAGAGAGGTGGTCAATGCCCCAAGTCTGTCAGTATTTAAGAGGCATTTGCAGAGCGCCCTTAACAGGTTTTAGCTTTTAGCCAGCTCTGAAGTGTTCATGCAGTTGGACTGGATTTATTGTTGTAAGTTCCTTCCAACCAAAATATTCTGTTGTACTGTGTGCTACTCTATTTTACCCTATCTATCCTAAATTCTGACTTGATTTTTGCACTAGTCTGCTTTATAATTAAAGGATAATCAACCTTTTAAAGCTAACGAAGCCTCCTTTCTAAAACTATAACTTATGAAAAAGCACACGTTGAATATTCCGTTTACAATGCCTGGAATGTGCATACCTGGCTATCGTTTTAATGATGCTGTCCAGCTCGTCAGAAGAGGGAGGATTCCGACCTCCAGGAGGAAAGACAAGATTGATGGGGTCAAACAGTCGAGATAAGGATTTGGAAAGATAGGCAGCTTCATACTGTTGCAGTGAATCTTTCAAGGCCTTTTCTGGACTAAGTACATAAGAAAAAGTTACTACATTTTAAATTAAAATACACAATAGCATTAAATCTTTCCAGACATACAAACTTTGCAGTACTGAATCTGTTTTTCCTTTCTGCTTTTTAAACATATGCATATGAAAAACATTCTTCTGATAAGTCTCTCACTGACTTACTGCTCAAGAATGTATTTAAGTCAATACAATTCTCATATAAAATATTCATTTTATCTTACATAAGTCTAGAAGTCCTAATGGGCTTGACAAGCCTGTTTCAGTTTGATCTTTCTGATATCACTTAGATCATGTTTATTCTATGATGTATAAACTAAAAACTGTGAATCATAACAACTGAGCATTTGTCACAACCAAATGATTGCAGTGTCATTAGGAGAAAGATACTGCTATAATCACAATGCATACAAAACTGAATTTTCACCACTTTCCTATTTTTTCACCCAAAAAGACAAAAATACAGAACTTGTTCAAAAGTCAGAGACTTTGTGAAAGACAAGACAACCTAACACTGTTAGATATCTAGCTTAATGAAAAGCTTACAGCTCTAGAATAGCGTTAGAGCAATAACTGCAAGAGGAGAAAAAATCCTTTAAAATTCTCTTGCAGTGACAACTTGAATAAGTTTAAATAAATATTCTGGTTTTTTACAGGATGCAAAGATTTATATTTTATAATCTTGCAGTTCATAATACATACTCGTAATCTTCCTTTTTTTGCATGAATATGTCCTGTGCATCATCTTCCATTTGTTGTAGTTCAGCAAACAGATCAGTAGTTCCACTTGTGTTAAAATTCCTCTGAATATTTTGATTATATTGTTGGAGGCGCTTCCACAAATCATTATAAAGCCTTAGTAATTTAGGGTATTCTCCTTCAAATGCTTGTTTCAGAAACATAGAAGCTGCAAAATAAAGCAGTAAACAACATACAATGCTAAGTTCAAGCCAATTTTTTATTCCTATTAAAAAAATCTATCCTTGCATCTATACCAATGTTACACAGGGTTATCCTAAATCTAATATTAATAATGTAATATTTATAACTAATTTCAAAGTGACATAACTAAAATATTAAATACACTTGACAAAGGATGTAAAGCACCAGTATAAAACCTACGATTGGAATACTGGATATGAAAATTTTATTTTGTACAATAAATGTTTGGTATCAAACTTTATTATTATTATTATCATTCATTTAGGCCAAAGCAATTGGAACTCCCTAAATCTAGAGATTTGCTAACAATAACTTGAGGGAGGGTAAGTGTGGGGCTGTGCAACTTTGAAGACAACCATTTCAAACAGGCAAAGATAACTCCTATGAACCAAAGTCTTCAGAAATGTGATGAGGGAAGCATATGCTTTTATACACACTTCTTAAATATGCAATTCCTAAACTTGTCAAAGAATGACAAAGCCAGCAGAAAAAGCAGCATTACCTTCTGCCTTGAAAGGCTTGCCACAAGTAACAGGAAATGAAACAAATGTACAACTGCTTTAGCAACTGTTAATCTTGATCTAACATCACTCATACTCTATAGATTTCCCATTACATTAGGAGATTAGCACTGTTCCGTTCATTCCTAGGTTTTTCAGGTTCCAGACATCTGCCCCATTTCACCCAGCCTGTGCTTTAGACTCAAATATATAATTTTGAACACTAGAGGATTCGCATTTATTATCAAACACAGAGTTATTTTAGGTCACGAAGCTATGTTTACAAAGAGTGTCCAACCTCACAAAAGCAGATCATGATTTAATATCAAACCTTTTAAACTGCCATAAATTCCTATTTTTACACTATTTTTCTGATATCTTCTCTTCCTCTGATCTATGCAATTCAGAACCTGACTGATGTCAGTTGATGTAGTCACCAGAAATCTACGTTAAAAATTAAGATTTTCATGTAGATGCCTCGCTTCAATTAAAAAAAAAAATAACTCAGCTGGAGCAAAATAAAAACATAATCCACATCAACATCCCCCTAGAAATGCTCATATAAAACACATTATTGAAAGCAATAAGCAATAACATCGTTTTGACTAGCTGTTAGGAAAAGCACAGCTGACCAAACATGAGAGCTCCCCCAGCTCCGCAGCGTTGGTTGGTCCCATGAACCCATGTCCCAATTTTGCCATCCCGACCGCGAGCGCGGCCAAGGGGCAGCGCGGCCTCGGCGGGACACGCACCACGCCTAAGGCAAACCGCAACATTCACATGTTTCAACACAAGATGCAAACATTTTCTTTTGGGAATCATCTAGTTACTTAGCAACCGCTGAACGTGAATCCACCAGCTAGTTCCTCAAAATTATATTGCTGCTATAAAGCCTGGAAGGACCAAATTTTGAAGGGCCGGTGCAATAGATGAGGTGATAAAGATAAATGCACATCTTATGCACTTCACCTCTATGTGCAAAAGATTAACTTTAAACACGCTATGCAAACGTGAAGGATATATTTCTGAAAGTACCACACTCAGCTATGATCCAGCTGCGTGCTGCACTAGCATGTTCTGGTAACAGAACTGTTTGATGTTAACACATGATTTTTATTTAATATTCCTTGATTGTATTGGCTACTTACATATTACATATGTAGGGAAAATTGTGTATAGTCAGAACACCAGCTGTTTATCTGTATTTATATAAGACAATTTTGAAGTAGCTAAAATCCTGTTTAAAATGGTATCCAAAAAAAATGGCTGAAATCTGATTTTTACAACCAGTGTTTAACAAGAAAAGACTAAGAATTTATCTTTAAAATCAAATTACTGATTTTGAATTTGTCAAACCCACTTGCTTTAGGAAGTATAAAGTGTTTGGAATGGTACATTATACTTCCACTCACAGTTGGAAAAATACTTCTTGTTATTAGATAACAACTACCTAATGAAACAGAAAATACTTCTTTCTGAAAATTCAACCACAGTTTAGGAGGATCCTGCCTGGTTACAAACTCAGAGGTTATAAACACACAGACCTTGTGCTGAGTGAACCACTGCTATAGTTCTGGTAGAGGAGATACCAAGCAAAGGGTTTACTGAAAAGTGAGATTCAAAATAATTACAGAACACATTACAAATCATTTATAGTGAATACTTACAGTCTGTTGCTGACTGAAACTGAGAGGAAAGTGTCTGGGTTACTGCAGTCCAGAATTTGTACAAAATATCAGACTGGCCATCCTGAGAGCAAAGGACAAAAGGAATATAAGTTTCAAAACATACTCTTTTCAAAGCATCTCAAGAAGTGCAAATGGTTCCAGTCAAAGCTGCTCCTCCATCACTGAGAATAAAAACAAAGTAAGTGAAATTTGAGAAGTTTCTCCAAGGTTTAGAACCAGAAAAGTATTGGAGAAAACAAAAATAAAAGCTTCAGTCTTGTCTCGAATTAAATATTTTTCCTGCAAGTCTGAGAGAAATGCTCCCAGCTCTCTAGGGGTGTGAGTGCTGCCCAAAGCAGCAGACCTCAGGAGACATGTTAGAAAATGTCTTTGCACTGCAGTGACCTTCCCATTCTGTGGGAGTTTTTGTGCTGGCCACACCACAGCAATTATTTATTGCCATTACCACGCACTGGCAAACTCCAACCAGGGACCAAACCCACTGTAGGCTGCTCACAGAGCAGCTCTGGTTCCCAAAAACACAAACCACACAAAAATACAGTGAACCTCACAGCTGACTCTTCACTGTCTGGCACCAGCAGGGCTTGCAGTCAGAAGTGGAAACAAGGGAACACAACTCAGGGAATGTGCAGGGACAGGCTGCTTCCCTACTGCCCCAACATCTGGCACTTAGGGTCAAGCACTAAAGTGTGATTCTTGATCCCTGTCTAAGATAGAAAAAGAAAAATCCAGGAGATGAGGCTGGGTATCCTGTCCTGCCTGCTTGTTAAGATACTTGGAAGACTCTTCAGTGTTGCCATGGGAAGAGAAAACCCGCTGTGAACAGAACGGTTTTCTTCCTTGCATGGTGTACGTGTCATCCCTTGACCCTACTGCTGCATTAACGTGTGATGAAATCACTATAGGAATGATAATCAGAACAGAAAAATGTCAGTTTAACTTCTGCACTGCCCAGCAGTATCAAAAAAAGGTGGAGATAATCTATTATATTTAAAAGTTTCACTACTTCAAAAATGAATACTACTACTTCAGATGATAAAGAAAACAAAATAAAAAAGGGCATCTTTTCACTAGCAGAGGCAATAAAGGGCAAAGCAACTGATATCTTTACAATGTCATTCATTGATAGGTACCACTGCATCCCTCTTGAAGATCTGCTCATTGAAAGACTGCAAGTTCAAGCTCAAGTTTTAGTTAAAAAAAAAAATTTAAAGAATTAATACAAAACCTGAAAATCAGTCAAAGATGTAGTGATACATCTAAAAGTAATGAAAAAAAAGTAGGATTATCACCACAAACTCTGCAATTAGATGAGGAATTTATCCAACTCTACTCCTTATCTCTAGAGATAAAGAAGGATAAAGTTTATGGGTCATGTGCTAAGAATTGAGAGAGAACATCTTTTATGCTGTTGGACTCAAAAATTTTATTATAATTAACACTGAATGCTAAAATAAACTGGGATTACAGCATCTCATTTTTGACTGCTTGAGGACAATGATGGATTTAGAAACTGAAGTAATTTATTTTATAGCTATGCTTGTATTTTCTGTAAAACTGTACTTGACTTTCATAAATGGGCAAAGTAAAATTAGAATATCAGAAGATTATTCATAAGGTTCACTGCACAAAATATCTTTTCTTTGGTAAATTTATTGCTATAGCATAAATGGGAAATTACTTAATTCTTAATTTCACAGTTTCAAATTTAGAACATGCAGAGTACTATAAAACAAATGGCCTTTCAAATCAAGTATAAAGTAATTGGTTTTCATATTCTCTATCCCAACCTGGAACAATGGTTGCCTATTGAGCATGGTAACTCAATTCAAATTCTAAATAATCTCATAGAGGTGGAAAAACACTTGAAGAGCACTTTCAAACAACCCTTTTTCCATTACTGTAATTACCATCTACATCTCTTGTCACTGTCTCAGCAGAAAACACAGCAATTAAGGGGTCCATAAAACAAATACACATGTACCCCTCCACAACAACATTCCTGTCTTAACAGGCAGATTCAACATGGGGACAAGTAACAGCCAACATGGGATGAGATTTTATGTTGTTGTGGAAATATGTAACTTTTCTAGGTATCTCCATATACATATGTTCTCGTGCACACATTTGCCTAGGTAGCCACAGCCATACCAATTAGCCTCTGCTCATTAGCTTGTGTCTCCTGTCCTGGGTGAATGGTGTACATTAACTGTGTCAGAATTTCCTAGTGAAGAAAGCCAACTGTGTTTTGTATGAGGAGAGAGAGAGAAAAATATCATGGAAAAGCCAAGTAACATTTCCTACTGACTGACTACCCAGTCAAAAATGTTTAGGGGAGAAAATAAATGCCCTGGTTTTTGAGCTAAGTAAAATCACCATCTACAAAGTGCTGGTTGCTTCTCTAACACATGATAGGAGATTTCAGTTTATCCAGTGCTGAGATGCAGTCTCTCTGGAGGTGAACTTTAGCTGCTGATTAATAGCACAGAGAAGACCATGTAAGAGTTTGTGGCAGGAACTAGAGGATACTGTTCCTACACGTACACCAGGGGGTATTTAAGTGGGTGGACTGTAGCTACCAAAACTGGAATACAGCAAGACATTAGTATTAACTACTCCCAAGGGAGTAAAAAAGTGCCATATGCAACCATGAGTACCCAGAAACAATTAATTTTGTTTAAATCTGTCATTTCTTTTGCTTACACGTTAATTCAATACATTACTTTTGAAAGTACATTTAAGTCTCTCACTGCTTGTTCTTTAAAAACTATATGCTAATAGGGATAAGATTTATTAGATTTATGATAATTATAATTTAGCTGCTTAAAATGTAACATGCAATTCCATCTGACAATAATCAATACTAGAAAATCACAGGGAAAGGGTAGCAAAATGAGAGTTTTTCTTCAGCAGGAAATTAAAGGAATGTCCCTTGTACAGGACCACTTCTTCAAGGACTTAAAAAGACAGGTAAGATGAAGCTGCAAGAGGAAAAGGCAGTTCTGCTTGCCTGAAATGTACACAGCAAATCTACTGGCTCATTTTAATGTACTGGAAAGTTTATAAGCCTTCTCCTATGCTTCACATGCAGCATTTTGAGCAGCAAACCACAGTATCAGAGAGTAACTGCTCTTTTGGGCCTTTTGC
Source organism: Regulus satrapa (assembly GCA_013396955.1). NCBI lineage: Eukaryota > Metazoa > Chordata > Aves > Passeriformes > Regulidae > Regulus > Regulus satrapa. The sequence continues at coordinate 401,643 of VWZN01022228.1, read as the reverse complement.
TTTCAGAAAACTAAAATCAGCTAGCTAAAATTACCTTCTTGTCATCTTCCCATCTGTAACTAATGAATACTCCTCCACACTTACACCAAATATCCTCAGTGGTAGACAATGTATGGGAGCATTGGGTACATCCACATTAGCAATTCCATGCATGGATAGGGCTCTTTTTGGTCCAAATCTATCTTGTGTCTTATCCTGCAGAACACACTGAAGTGTGCTAGCAGACTAACTTCCACTATTCAAGGAATACACTAACTCATAATTAGTTTAAAAAGAACTTCTGCAATTAAATAGCTTTTTTGCTGCATATCATCATATATTTGTAAAATAACCCACAAGGATGTACTAATATTTCTATCAATTGATATTCTGAGACTCTGAAACAGGAATTTTCCATTTCTCTTGCTTCTGAAAATGAAACAGAATTGAAAGATGTTAAATTATTTACACCCCCTCCAAAATAAAAATGCTTGCTTTGAAATCTAGTCACAAGCAGATTAACATCTTGTGATACAATCCCTTGTAGCAGGAGCAGCTGACAAGATGAGTAATGAACTGCATCCGATTATCTTTTCAGCTCTGTAGCAATCATTTTCCAACAGCTTCCTATGCCATAACCAACAACACTGGAAAAAGGTCACCCTTCTGTCATACTGTCCCCCCACCCAGTGCACGCGTTTAACAACACAGAGAAGACGTAAACCTTTGGAAGCCAAGAGGTGTTATTATCTGGCACAAAGCTGTTTCAGGTGCATACTGCGCTCACAGGAAGCCTACATAAAACATCCAGACATAATTGAAAGTCTCCCAGAAGTAAATGATTGCACTTTAGCATAAAATAAAATGTTATTTCCTCTTGTCGTGCAATACGTTTTTCCTTCAACAAAAGAACCTTAACTGTAATTGATGGTATCTAAACCTCATGATAGGCAAGATTCAGGTTGACGTATAAATATTTTCCCCATCATTAAATAAAACCAAATTAAATCTATGAACATTAATTGCAAACAGCTGTAATACTACAAGGGCAAAACAGAACTGTCCCCTCAAACCATATTCATTTAATACAGCATTTTTGAATTTATGGTACTGTCTATTCACAGTTTTATTTTGATCTCACAGTACAGAAAATATGCACATAAATCATACTTTGTACCACTACAAAATGGTGGGGAAGTAAGATCAGCCACAGAACTGGCTATTTTCTAATAAAAATCTGTTGTGAAAATGTTCCAATGCCTAATACTCACATAAACTTACATCTACCAACCCAAACTATAAATTAAAAATACTGTCGCTGTTGTTCCTGTGACAAGTGACCACTTAATTCTCCAAAACTGAACTGCTGAGCAGGCACTTACATGATTTAGTAGCCCCTATGCAATTCCTTAGGCAGTGCAAGACAGTTTATATTGGTCCTCCTCTTGTTAATTTTTTATTTTCAGAAATGAATTGAACAACTGCCCAGTAACATACATTAAGGCAACCCCTGTCATTCTGACTTGCTGGACAACTGGCCACAACCAGGAGACTTAAAAGATACTTTTGAAAGATGTATGGACTATTAGCACTTAGCTACTTTGAAAAATGTTATTTTTAGGTAACCCACTTGCATTTGTGTAGAGTAAAATAGAAAAACACAACAACCAGACTGCACTCTGGTCCAGCCACTGTCATCTTCCCCTTTTTCACACTGTTTAAAAATTTGGCACACAGTCACATACTATTCAAAGAGGAATTACTTGCTCATGAAAATTATACCCATAAATCAGACAAAACATGTCCAGCAGGCTAGAACACAAATGGTGATGTATTTTTTCAACAGTGGGGTTCACTTTACTGTGCATGAGAATGGGACAAAGTTTATCCTTATTAAAATAATAGACGGAGGTAGTTTGACTTCCACGGTATATCTTATTTAAGTGAAATTAAAAATGTGCTTAAACACTTGGCTGAATCAGGGCCATAACCAGCAATCTGTTAAAAGTATTTTCACTTGGTGCAACTATTTCATTTCAACTATTACTATAAAGTCACTACTGCTGATACTTGGCACAAACAGTAACACCACACAACTTTCTCCTCACAGAGCGGGTTTTAGATAGAACAACAGAATCACAGAGTCACAGAATTTGCTAGGTTGGAAAAGACCTTTGAGAACATCAAGTCCACCCTACGACCTAACACCACCTTGTCAACTAAACCATGGCACTCAGTGCCACATCCAGTCTTTTCTTTTAAACATCTCCAGGGATGCTGGACTCCACCACCTCCCTGGCCAGCCCATTCCAATGGCCAATCACTCTTCCCGTGAAGAACTTTTTCCCAGTGTCCAGGCTAAATTTCTCGTGATGCAGCTCAATAACACTGCAATAAGGTCAGTGCCAGGAGACATTTGGATAGTGTTCGTTCTTCCTGCTCTCTGTCCCAGGAACTCCATAAGGTTCTGGTCAGACCATTCCTTTACATTCCTCCAGACTCTCGAGGTCCCTCTTGATGGTAGCTTGACCCTCTGGAGCATCAGCCACTAATCCCAGTTTTGTGTCATCAGCAAACCTGCTGAGGATGAGGTCTGGCCCATCATTGAGATCACTAAAGAAAGTCTTAAAACAGAACTGGATCTTGTATTGACCCTTAGTGGGGGCACACTACTACACCACCTGCTAGACTTTGCACCACTGATCACCACTTTCTTTCCTTTGGCCACGCCATTCAGCTGGGCCATTCATGATTAATCCCACATCGATAGAAAGCTGAGTTTCAGAACACAGTTGCACTGTGCTGCACTCAATCACTTTCTATGCAATGACTGGTGGTAAGGAAAGGATTTAGATCAGTACTCTTTTGCTGGCATGGAATGAATGGGGGGGGGGGAAGGGATTTATACTTGTCTATTAATTTTTTTTCAGTTGTCCTTTTATCTCTAGTGCATGGTATTACAGCACCTAAGCAGATTTGTTAATAGTGTGAAGCGACACTATTACTCAGATTGATGCATTGACTGCATAGATTTGAAATTTAGATTTGATGTTGCCTGCTCGCAAGATTATAGAAGAAACTACAGACTGACACGATTCATGTGCTAAACCCCTGCTCACTCACATAAAAATGACTCATTTTCCCAGTTCAAAAAATATAACCCATTTTCACTAACAGCTACTAGTAAGTTAATAAACCACTGAACAATAGTGGGCTGAGTACCAGTATCATCAAAGGAAAGATATTAGAATATCGGTATTCACTGGTACCATACAATAATATTAATGTTAAAGCCTAGAAAACTGATTTCAGGTCTCCTCAAACATAAAAACAGCTTACCTCATTTTAAAAAACCACATCAAACTACTAATTAACTTTGCTATTACTGAAATGAAATTAAATCTCTTTAGCTCTGTTCTTATTATAACTACTTAGTATCTGACATTAAATCTAAATTCAAGGAATGAGAATGAAAGTACCCCCCCCTTCTTCAGTATTAGACAAGAATGTAAGAAGATGCTGAAAGGACACATATTTATTTTTACAAATATCTCTATTTCCTCCACACTGTAAATTTAGAACTTAACGAGTGTAATTTCCCATCTGTGAATTATCATATTTGTGTGGGTCTAAAATAGCTATTTTAGCATTCAAATAATAAATCTGACCCACTGATTCTAAACTGGCTACCACTTCATGGCAACCACTTCCAACTTATTTTTCCCTGTAGAAATTTCGATACTTCGAGTAGAATGTGAAAAACATCTTTATTGTGAAGCCTCTTTGAAATGTAAAACAATATAGTGAATATTGCCATGCAGCCAGTTGCTGCAGGCTCCTGAAATGAGGCTTTGCATACTAATACATACAGTGTTTTCTATCTGTAATCAAACGCTCCGCCATGGAGAAACACGGGACTTGGGAACGTTGCTCTAAAAACAGAAGACGTTTAAAGGACAGTCTAAGTATTTTTTTTTCTGCCAATAAAGCAACAATGCAAATGGTTTAACAATTTCATATGGCAAGATCTTATGGGACAGAAATAAGGAAATCTATTTGCACTATTTCTATAGCAACATAATTGCCAAATGTTAGACTGTGAACAAAAAGCCATCATCCTCAGCAGTGCAATTAATCAGTGAAGAAAAGACAAATTCTGAGTGTGTTTTCAATAGCGCTTTTCTATATCCTTAAAGTAGTCAGGATTAAATTTCTTACGAGTGAATTTAAATTTCTAATGTTGTTTATATTATACGTTACGGGTGCAGAGACGTCAATAAAGGACACTGTGATTTTTTTAAATGACCTTGATTTTTTTTGTTTTACTGCAGGACACAGAATTTCATTACACTGGGTTGATCAGTTTATATCCAAGGTGTAACAGTTTCTAGACTTCTAGCAATAGGGCAAGATTTTAAAAAGGTCTCTTTATGCAGGTGACAAAAGAAACAAAAACTGGTTTGCTTTATTTCTCAAATACCTTCTTGACTAGAAAATAAAGTTAAGACTGTGCATTTCATAGAATATTGGAATTCTTAAGTGATTTCTCAGAAAAACTAATATGCAAGGAACAAAAATACCTAGATACTAAACAGTGCCCTATATCTTCAAAACTACTTAAAACATTAATTAATCCTTCCATATTCCTGCAAGATATGCATCAACTGGAAATAAATGAACTTAGTATTCAAAAGCCAGTAACTACCCCAGGGATTTGACAGCTTTCTTCTACCCAGAGAAGTGATTTAGTATGTACAGCTTCAATTCAAACTCTGCTTTCACCTTGACTACTCCATATCCCCTCCAAGGATGAAAGGTTCGTTACCATGTCCACTCAGCCCAGAGCTGTTCAGGTAAGATTGACAAGAATGATGATAAAAGGTGGCACTTCTGGTAAATGTATTTCTTTTCCAATGGCAAGCTGACTGAAAATCAACTGACTTAATAATTTGCAGTCATCACTGATCTGCAATTTGCACAAACAGCACCAAACCAGAAGTGAAAAAGAACAAACATCATTATTACCTACTAAATCACACAACCTCTACACGTCTTCTTCACAGCTGCACATTTCTGTTAGAGAAACAGAATTAAAGTTCTACAGGAATTGTAGTAAAACTATAGCACGGGCTGTGACAGTCCCACGTGAATTACAATCAAATTACTTTTAAAATGGCTGTCTGGGCACACAGATCCATTCGAAATGAGAATTGGGACTTTTAACTGGTATGATCTTCTTGGCTCTTTAAGAACCCTCAAAAATACTGCAAGTGAATTTAGCAGGGCAATTTGTAGATCTGAAACAAAAACTGTCTTTGATATTTTGGGAACCAAAAACCTGCTCATCCACCTGCCTGTGTTTAGATCTTCACAAAGTACCTCATTATTGCTCAAATAGCAAACAAAAATCACAGTAGAAATGATGTGCAAGTAATCCAATTCTGCTTCTACAAAAAAATCCTGAAAAATAAATCATATACTTGTAATAACTGATGAAAACCATACTGTTTTCTGAATTTACGTAAGACAATAATTAGATTATTTTTCAATTTTTTCCACTTGGGATTATCTTTTAATTGGGTCAACTGAATGTGAATATGTGATAGCAGATGTGAATAATTTCAAAACAGTAACATTCTTCAACAATTTCGGATGGGGAGCAGAAATAAGAAGCTGAAATATAAGTACACTCTGTCAATAAACATCTATATTTTCCATTTATTTTCTTTATCTTATGTAATGCTGAGGACTTTTCTTTCTGTATCGTTAACACCTCATATTGCCAGTGTTGACAACTCAGGAAAAAAGCCTGCTTACTCACCAAACATTCATCAGCAGAAGCAATGATAAGAGCCCTCCACAAAGTACATAATAACACTCCCTACAAGTCTCAGCTCACTTTTTCACCCGGAGGCTTACGTAAAGCACAGGCTTTGTGATGTGCCTTGGCTGCAACCAGGACACCCAAAGGCAAGCAAGGGCACCTCTGCCTGTGCCTTTCTGCCCAGCTCATCCTTCCCACTGACCAGCCCAACCCCACCTTAAAAATTATTTGCTGCTTTTCAGGCTGCTTTTCTCTTTGCAGAACTGTTCCCTGATGCCTATGTAGGAGTGAAGGACCCAAAATAGATGAGGATCAAAGATCATTTTCAGCTCTTTTACAAGGGGCTAAGAGGGACTCTTATCTCTAATTAGAAAGGTGACTGTCAAAGAAAGATATGTTTGGATGTGATTTACACTAAAGTCAATTGTAGTTTAGGCATTACAACAGCTGAGGAAGGATTAGTCACTACACATTGAAAGAGAGAAGCAATAAAGCAGAATAAACTGAAGTAACCTATTAGCTCTCTGAAGGTGAATTAAGCAACTGAAAGAAGTGATATAAATAACCAGTCATTAGGTGAACAAAAATATCAAATTTACATTATCTAAATATCATTTGTAATTTAAATTTTTACTCTTAGCATTATGACAGCATTAACCCTATATTTTAAAAAATGTATACAATAAAAGCGCTATTCATTTTCCCCAAAACTCCATGAGTTCTGAGTTTTTAGCCCTCTTCAACTAAAATTTAGTCATTAAAAACCTTTTCTTATCACATAAAACCCACAAAATGGGGTCCTTTCAATCGTATTTTTCCTTTAAACAGCTAATAGGTTTGTTTAAAAAAAAAATCTGTTATTTAAATATGTAAACATTAATAATGAAATTATAATTCATGACTAGTATGAAACGAAGCAGTTTTTATAAGGTACTATGAGTCCATGAACTCTCTTCAGAATTGCATCAATTTCATATTGAGACAAAGGAAAAATACCAAAATCTAGATCTGCAAAGGAGTGAAAAAAATGTGCAGTGTAAATTTAATGTCCAGATGCTTCCATGATCCTCATGTAAGTCTGAGACTGTTACTTAACTCCTGACCACATGTAAGGCTGGAAAAAATTGGAGGAGAATTCTGTAGAAGCCAAGAAGTCATAGGGTAGAAAAGATGCAGATGCTGTCACTGCCCTCTTGCTGAACTGCAGTATTTAAAATTTTCCAAGTTCTGTACCTCAGCTTCTTCATCTGTCAGGTTGCTGCGGGTTTTTTGTTTTGTTTTGTTTTTTGGTTGTTTTTTTTTTTTTTTTTTTTTTAACAGAGAGTTTTTGTGAATCCTTTAATTAATTAGCTAGCGCTTTTACAACTATGTTTTTGGATACAACACTACTAAATGTTATAATGGTAACAGGTAATTAGAAAGCCGGAAAGCACATGTTTGAGATCATAATACAAAATTAGAAAAGCTGCAGGTTGTGCTATCTGTGAAGAGAAAGACACAAAAAACCCCCAATGGAAAAAGAGAATGATGACTAAAAAAAAAAATAAAAAAAATAAAAAAGGCAAGTAGCTTCCTTGCTATTAAAGGACTTGTGCTTTAAAAAGGCTGGATCTCCTCCTCTCTTATGCTTCCTAGGATGATACTTGCACTGCAGTAATCAAAACAAGGAAGCAGATGGACAGGCAAAGTGGTACTGCAGCTGCTGCAGAAGATGACTATAATAATGTTGACATCAGTAACAGTAATTAGTGCACAGACTGTAGAGTGGATGATTCGTTTTCCTATTTTCTGGAGTGGGCATGCTGCTCTAGCAAATGGGTACAATGTTAGTACCTTCAGTTTGTTTTGCTCATTTGCTCAGTTTATTAATGAAATTGAACGCAAGAAAGAAAATCCAACTTCTCTCCCTCTTCCAGAACACTTGCTGAGGAAAGCACATTTCAGTTTGGTTTAACACGAGATGGAATCTTCACTAGTAAATGGCAAAACACCAGTTTCTTATTTATACCTAAACCAATTCCTACTGTCCCATACAGCCATCTGTACTTGCACTCCTGAATTTCAGCATCATGCAGTACATGTCTGGTTTCATCTGAACAACAGCTCTACTCTTTGGTGTGACCTCACCCATCTGCAGCCTGGTGCAACACATTTTTCAAGAGACACCAGAACAAATGGTCTAACTGTGAGAATGCCCAAGAAAAGCACGGCTCTGTACTGAACCATTTCAGACAAGAAGTAAGTCAGGCCTCGGTGCCATCAGCAGAACCGTGCCATGCTGAGAGAGTTCTGCCAGCAGAACATCACATAAGGATCTACCACTCCTCCTTAGCTGCCCCTCTGGGAATGACAATGTCCAGCCTGGCACTGTCCTACACCAGAACACCCGCCAAAGAGCAAAGTGACAGCTGTGGAAAAAGAAACAGATGGGTTTTATCTGGGAGATAAAACTTTTCACTTCGAGGCAATGCTGCAGTATGAACTTTAAAGGAAGGAAGGGTAATCAGAGAAATCATTGAACATACTCAGCATAGGACAACCCAGTAAGTCTTTTATTTTTTAACTAATTTTTCCTTACCCTGCTTCAACTGAAATTCATTTTTCCTGTTCATTTACTCTTCCCTCTATGATCAGCCTCAAAAACTGGAAAAACTCCCTTTTTAGTTGTTGAAAAACTCCTTTTTAAGTGATGCTTTAGAAATGGGAAGAGTGAAAGTGAGAGGCATGGGCACAGGGTGGGAGCCACTCACAAACACCAACAGATCCTTTAACTAAACTTCTTTTCCATCCAAACTTCTCCTTTCAGTGTTTCTGAAGCTGTTTCCAGCATTTCTGGTCTGTTTCCAGGTTTCTATGTTTCTCCCTAAATGTGCTGAGCCACTGAAGGGCTGATCCACCCAGGCAGCAACAGATTTTTTTTCCAAATTAAACTTTTTTAAATTGAGAAAATATGTTAAAAGTGTATAAACTTTTTGTGGCGGGTTGTGGATTGTTTTTTGTTGTTGTGGTGTGCTTTTATTTGTTTAACACATAATGAGAAGCATGAAGTGCCTAATAGAAAAGTGATGCTCTGTGCAACATGTTCTGGAGATGGGCTTAAGAGATAAAGGCTATATTTAACCTTCATGATTTGTTTTCACTGTTGAGTAGACCACGTTTGCATATGAAGAGCTTCCCCAAGTTATTTCAAATATTAAGTCCATGTAAATTAAAATCCAGTTATACACTTGGAACGAGATGACAGCAAGAACACATCTTTTGTTTTTGCTCTCTTCTACGAAGGTAGATGAGACAGTTCCAGTAATCCTGTTCCACCACTGAAGGAGACCATTAATCAAATTATTCCAAATATGAATAAAAAACAATGCAAATGAATGGAAAATAATAGGTATTCAAAAGAACAGCCATGATTACTTTTCAAGGGAGAAATTGTCAAGAAGTGAGAAACAGATGGCTGAAAATGATAGATGAAGACACATTCTCCTATGCAAACTAACAGATCTAATTAATTACTCAAATCACATGGTATTATGGAATGACATTAATGATCCATACAGTGGTGCCTTATCAGCTCCCTTTTAAAGAAAACAAAAGAAATTACAACAAAATGAACATGTTTACATCCTACAGATATAGCCCACAGACCACAAATATATCCTTCAATGTTAGCTTGTTTCAACACCTTCTCATCAATTGAATTTTTAAAAAATGATGGAACTGTAAAATTGTAGACAAACACATTTTCTCATCACATTTTTCTTAAGAGATTTACTGAACTGTATTCAGCTAAATTAGAACTTCACCTTAACTATCTCCTCTATGAAGCAGACGTGTGACACAGGGTCTCTTTTCTTTGCCAATACTTTCTGCAAATGCTGCACCTGTAAGAGAGAATTCATTGAGAGGGAAAGTGACATCTAAATTCTTACATCCATAACTGCATGATGAGACAAACAGGGATTAGGTGTGGAGTACCTGTCCGCAAGCAGCACAGATCTGATCCATGAGTTTCTCCATGTTAGTCCAGAGGGCTGCTCGAAAAGCTGCTGTGTTCCCAGGTGTTGGCATAGCAGCTCTACCAGGGCCACCTAAATGATTTTTAAACATACACAGAAGCACATTTCAGCTTCCACAAATGAAAATTAAAATACTGCAAATATAGATCTCTATGCATTTTTACAGATACTTTTTTTTTAAAGCCAAAGCATCCTAAAATACAGAACAAAGCTTTGTGAATAGCCTCAGTTGTCCCAACTGAGAAGTTGACTAAACTCTGAAGTTCAGTGGGGATACTTCATGTTCATGTCTATTATATGCTCTACCAATTTGGACTGCCACAGAAATGCCAATGAGCAGTTTTTCAGGATGTAAGAGCAAAGTGAAATGGCAGAGAGAGTAGCCGTGAAAAATACAGCTATTACCAGCTCAGGACTTAAAAGCATAGACAAACTGCTAAAATATATATATATTTATATTCCAGCTGAAAGGCATGCAACTTCTAAACAATCACTTCACTTGAGAGTCAAGGAGGCATTTCTGTAGTATGCTGCTGATTATGGTTCTGGACCCCCACCTTGTTGCAAGACTTCTGAAAAAAATTGAATGTTTGTTACACCTGAGTTCAAATTTGTCTGCCCACCCAATTCCTCAGTATCTTTTGGTATCTGAGCTAATTTGGAACTAAATATTTAATAGTGCAGCATTTCTTCATATTGAAAAGTCTGCTTTGAAACATTTTTTGCCAGACAAAAGCATAACAATGTAGTTGCAGGCTTCTTCCATTGAATGCAAATAATTTCAACCGGTAATCCTCCCACCAATACAAAGAAAGTAAAATTTGGAGTCATCTTTCCATGAAAAACAGCTAAGAAAATGCTGTGAAGTTGTAACCTAATGAGGACAATCTTCTGGTAAGTTAGGAAGGAGCAGCAGGGAGGAATAAAGGAAAACCCCTGAGCCAAGTATCAAGACAGACCCGATTTTGTCAATTTTACAGATACTTGAGATATGCCTACTTCTCACCCTCTACTGGTTAAAGCAAGCAGGGAAATGTCTCTAGAACAGGCTTGGATGTCAGGGTTTCTTCCATGTCATAACATACCATACCCCTATAAAAAAGAATCCATTATCATTCTCTGTTAAACAAGTATCTCACCTCTTGTTGTTTGAGATGGTTGGGTCAATACTTTGATATCCAAAGCATTTTTTATGTTCTCTTCCAGCACTGTGCAGTATCCATCCACCACATTAGCAATGGTATCCTTCAAAGTCCCAAGATTATGGAAAACCTGAAGAGCAGTTCCCACTTGAGTAGGATTCTGAAGAAAGAAGATATTAAAACCAACAATTGAGATGTTTTATCCCATTTTAGTGGGCAAGTTCACATTTTAAGTTCAGTCTGCTAAGTCATTTTGTTTAAGTTACTGGCATCCTTACTGCATTGCAGAGAATGGAAGGTAAAGGACAGGACTGATTTTCTCTGATCTCTGAGCAATGCTTTGCTTAGATCCTGAATATGAATGGGAAGAAGGAACTGGAAGCAGTGCTGGCAGTATCTAACCTGCAGTGGGTTATCAGGGACTCAGTGCAGCAGTTCTGGGGTTAGTTACAGTGCAGCTGTATTCAGCTGTGGTGTAGCTAGTAATATTGCTTTAACAGGCAATGCTTGTTACACCACTGTCATTTAAGTCTCAAATAGTTAATTAAATGTGAAACAAGCTTGGAAAAAGGTCCTAATGAAGAATAAGAAGAAGCAAGCAGGTCAAGCCCCTACTACTGACTACTGAAAAATCTGAGCTTGTATTTCTACATTTCTATTTGTATTTCTACATGTCTATGCTGACAATAACTTCACTTTCCTTACAGCAGAATTAAGAAATAAAGCAATACAGTAATTATTTTTCAAGCTTGCAAAAAAAACAACAACAAAAAAACAACAACAAAAAAGGCTCAACACAGGGGATCCAAAAACTAAAAGGTCAACTATTTAAGAGACCTCTGATAAAGATTGAATCTGATGATAATTCCACTTAGCAACACTAAACACTGGCATGGGTGCTATTTAGCAAGAGAAAAGCCTCCAATTATTGCCTTTGTAAACTAAGCACTGTCATCCATACACTGAATACTGTTTTTTTAATTAGCATTCACAGGCAATTAGTGGAGGGGGCAATCAGTGGATCATACAGACATTAGAGATGCAGTCTTTTGTCATTTTTCTTCATCACTTCTGCCAGCAGTAAAGAACATGGTCTGACAGAAATGCTGGCAGTCAGACTGGACAGAAGCATCTGAGACCATTGGCACTTCCCACTGCAAAGCCACTTTGGCTGTGGCCACGGTGCAGCTGCTGTGCTGAGGATGCCCTTGCTGCTACATCCACCTGTGGCAAGAGGTTTTCTGATCTGGCAAACAATGCATTCCCCTCGAACCCAGTGTTTCTGAGGTGACACCTCTATAGCTGCACAATCGTGCCTTTTTTTCTAGGGTTCCTACAAGATCGAAACCACAGTTAAAGCAGAAAAAGCCAGATCCCATCTTCTTTCCCAGCACCAATGAGGAGTTCCCAGGTTTAGTGGAAAGCACAGGAATATCAGGCATGTATTATGGTTTGCAGACCTTATACTAACTATACCAGTTTCTTTTTCCAAACAGTGTGGGAGTTAATGAGCATTCCCAGCATAGTATTACGGGTCTGGGACTTGTAGGTTTAGTTTTCTGACAACTGGGTATGCTGTAAAATTTCTAAGCATCCTGTGGGTGTGCTTGTGGAGGTGGGAAAGTAAGCCATAAAGACTGGAAGATTAATGGGATGTCAGAAAATGAAGAGTACTATAATGCAAGGAGGGAATTTGGGGACAGAATGAACAAGAGAAACAAAATATAAATGGGAACAGGATGGGGAATAGAATGAAAATACTCTGGCAGAAAAAAAAGAGAATGAAACTGAAAGGAAGAAAAGATAGAAAAGACACACCTCATTTACCAGCCTTTCCTAAATTGTTCTAATTTTTCTAGAATACTTACATAATTATGAAACCAGGGAGAGAGTCATTAATACAAAATCAATACCTTACTATTACTGTAAGAGCGCTCAACTAGTTTTCAGTCAGGTTCTCATGTTTATATATTAAATAATAAAAAAATAGAACAGCATTGAAAGGTGAGCTGAGCACTAACCACTCTTAAATAATCAATGGCCAGATACTTATTTTCCTGACAAACACGCAATACAGGCACAAATAATTGCAGGCAAAAAATCAATCTCAGAGCTCCCACATCACAGTTTAGGAAACGAACTCAGCAGCTACTGAGCAAGAAAGATACTAAAATATACTCCAAGAGAGCCTGAGCTATATTTCAAAAGAACTGGTTTGGGCCAGAATTTTCAAATCAAAATACATAATTATGGAAACCTGCTATTCATTCAAAGTATCTTCCAAATCTAGTATCAAAATTAAAATTAGAATGGAACAAAGATTATGCAGGTGGCCAATTTCTTATTTGCTTTATATTATGGACATGGCCACAGATAGAGGGCTTCTAGCTCATGCATTCATCTTCTATGGAATTAGAGACATATCAAATCCCTGACAATGTAGAACAAAGTGTATTATTTGATTTGATTTATATACGGTAATTTTCTCACCTCAGAAAAGAGTTTTTGTTTCATATGTCCCAGACAGGCTATGTAACAGTCCACTGTTGGTTTATGACTAATCCTAAGAGAATGGGAATTTTTATGCACAGCTAGGTTCTAGGTTTAGACAATAAAATAAATTTTCAAAAAGTGAAGCCTCTCTTGGGACAAAAATTATGCAAAAAGAAAATACTGAAAAGCAGGATGGAAATGAATTATTATACTTTAAGACTTGAAAACACATCTCAAAATTAAACTGTTTATCATTAATACACACTGGACAATAAGCTGAGAGCCAATACTTCAGAATTTGCTACTACTAATAGATGTTATTGATAACAATTTTTCCCTAATATTTTCCTTCTACCTGAGAAAGATTACAACTAAACAGTTCTGAGGTTTGAAAGGCTGCCATAATTTTTATCAAGAGGAAAGCACATATTTAAAGTTAAAAAATAACTGACTAGAACAGTGATCTACAAAGGAAAAGGGAATCACATCAGAGAATAATATTCAGAATGGCTATGCAACAGGAACAATACGGAAAATAATACAACTACTTTTGAGATGGAATTTAATGAGTTCATCAGCAGTATTTTATAACCAAGTTGTCAACCACTGCAGGCAATCACACTTAGCAATTTTAAAATGTTCTCCTTAGAATCTTCATCTGTAAAAAAAAAATTTACATTTGCCATAAACTTGAAGCTATTGCAATCGAGAGAGTAGAGGGCAAAGAAAAAGAGAAGAGCATTTAGTAATATGTTAGCAATACAGTATAATCTAAGTGCATAAACACAAACATTCAGAAGTGAATTAATAACATGTGGTTGTTTCACAGAGCAGGTGACTGGAGTCAATAGAAATTAGAGACTATGTTCCACAGTTACTCATGTAAAAAAGGACATTTCTATTTTGCTTATTAAAATCAGAACAGTGACTCTGACTGAAAATCTTTATCATTCTGTTCAGGAGAGGCTGTGGCAGAAACCCAACAGCAAACTTTCACTGTAGATGGATAGATAGATGATAGATAGATAGATAAGATAGATAGATACCTCAGCAGTGTGATTTCAGTGTGCTGTCCCATCATTACCCTTTAAGCAAAACCAAACTATGTCCCATACACAAGCAGTAGAAGTGTAACAGCTCAAAAGTAATTACATATATTGCTTAGTTAAAGGAAGATCCATAATTACTAATTAGCGCCGGAACCAATTAAACAGAGTGGTCTGACAACACAGCAAGCAAGGATCAGCACAACATTCTCTAACCATCAAGAAATAATCAGCATTAAAACACAGCAATCCCACAAGTGCAGGGGCACTGAAATAACCAAACTCATAAACTAATGTATATTCTCTGACAAGGAACACAAACGGCTCTTGCAGTCCTTACAGAGTAAGTGCAAAAACTGTTTCCAGATTATACTTCTGAGCACCTTTGACATTTCGTATTAACTAATTTCATTTCACTGAAGATTTGCTATATTGGGACTTATTCCACTTACTTTTTAAAGTTTGCTTCATACGGCTCCTTTTGTTTGTAGGAGATAGGAGTTGCAATTTCCAACACAGTACAGCTTTACAAGGTCCAAAAAAGACCCCTCTGAGAGGCTAAAAATCTCCAGTTAGATGTTCCTTTACAGTGTTTGCCCCTTTTCTCCTCTCACTACCATTACAAAACGCTGCCTGCTTCCAATAATTCTCCCATAAATAACATTAATATCCCTCATGACAAGTACTACTCAAAAGACCAAGTAACTGAGAAAGTTTTGTAAGCACTTGCAGCTACCCAGTCCTTAGTCATCTCTTAGAGGAACCAGTGAAAAAATGAAAAGTTACTCCAGGAAAAGCTTCAGTTCAATTTAAAGAGCTCAAGCAGGTAAGCAGTGAAGAAAACTTGGCCACCTAAGTCACAGTAAAGGCAAAATTACCTATTGAGCAGAATTAGTAACTTAATAAGAATGGCTGGAATTCCTGCTTTGAGGTATAACTCAGCTATTTCAATTGTAAAAAAAGTAACAAAAAACTAAAAGTAGAAAGTAAATGCCAATGAAATTCAGTTTCAGTCTAAAAACAGTATTTTATTCCATTTCCAAATGTCCATGCCTAAAAAAAAAATAATTGATATATCACTACTCCTAAAAATGAACCTACTTAGGAAGCTCATCTCTATGTTCATTATCACCCCATCTGTCTTTTACTCTGTTCATCTCTAAAACCTGAGCAAAAAATGAAAAGGTCAAATTGACATTGTAAAGCCAGAGAATACAGGCTTCTTTCTAATGATATCCCAGATCTTCCTGTTTTGGCCTTTGCAGTGTTGGGAGGATGAGAGGTTAAAATATTATGATTTGCTATAGAAATGTCATAGATAATACTGATGTACCGCATTGGCAAGATTAGAAAAGAACATTTTAAGCCTTAAGAGACAAGAGTCCCAAAGCCAAACATTTAAATATGTTTAGGTTATAATATCTACTTTCTATGAGCCCATATTTGAAATACACAACCTCTTTTGGTAGAAGGACTTTCACATGAAAGGAGAACAGCCAAAAAAGCACAGTTATAAACCCCATCATGTCCTCAAATTAGGTCAGCCTTTTGTTTCTTAGAATAACAAGAAGGAAAGTAAGCATTGCACTACAAAGGTTGAGGAGGGGGGAAAAAATAAAAATAAAAAAAGAAACAGTAGCAATAAAATACTAGAAAGCAAAGAAACAAGATTTTTCAACACAGCTAAATAGCTTGCCAAAACACTTATTCACCATTATAGTGTAATCAAAGCAACAGATGGCTAAGAGCTAATGGGACAGAAAGACATCGGGAACTGTTGTAAAGAATTACCTCATGAAACATCAAGAACGTTCCAAAGTTTACCAAGCCTTAGGCTATCAATGTGACAGCAATTTAAAAGAAAGTATCTGGCACCTCTGAGGACAGATCAGCTAGACTGACTAGCCCATAACAATTACAAATTTTATCCTGCAATGCTCTATTTGAATGTAGGAAGAGTATAAAGTCAGAGTAGAAATTATACAAAATTTTAAAAACTAGTCAGGCAGCACAGAAATGGGGGCTTCTGAGCCAAATCAAGCTTCTTAAAATGCCTCTCTCGCCTCTTACACAATTTGACGAATCTCTGAAGTCCTTACTGACAACAAACCAGTTCACATCTGGAGATGTGGCTTCTCTACAAAAAACACAGGAGTCCCTTTCTGATGAGAATGCTGAGATTGCAGCAGCTCTCCTGTCCTTGTGCAACCTCGACTTGCACCTGCTGATTCAAGTCCCATTATTGAACAGAACTAAAAGGATAAAAAAATCACATTACTAATTTGGATATTTGGACAAAAGCTTGTGACCAGATATTTTCTTCCACCTCACAATATCATTATGTACCTGCTCACTCTATGAGATGGTTCAACAAAGCCATTACAAAACAGAAATGTCAAGTTTCACTTTTAACTCAGTCTTAACAATTAATATTAGGAATTAGCTGCTGAAGGGTTATAACATGTTTTTCTCTCTCTATAAAAAAAAAGAAAAAAAAGAAAAATCCAATCTCAGAAAAAATATCCTTTAAATGGTATGCTTTGAATGATTTAAATATCTACCAAAAGCCATCTGGGCTTTCTTGTTCTCCTGCTAGTCTTTGCAACAAGATAATAATTACCTATGCAAGTGACAACATCTCAGTTCTGGAATCTGTGCATATATTGTCAACAGCCCTGAAGTGCCCTCAAGTACTTAAAAGCAATGAACTTCAAGAAGCTATTTTATTTTAAATTCTTTTCAGCTAATATGTTCATACTCAACTACAGACAATCCTCCATCAAGGTCAGATTTGCTGTTGGATAGATTTTTTAAACACTTTTTGTTTTCTTAATACAAAGTTTAAACTCATTGTATCACACACCTTCAGGAAAGTCTGCAGATAATTTGGTTAAGAATTGTAGGTTGCCAGGACTGCTGGAGATGCCCTAATCCACTTGCTTGCTCAAAGGAGAGTTTGCCACACCAGGAATGAGCCAAAGACATTCTTCGTGCTCCATTTTCCCTTCCTAGTTCTTCTTACAGTTCCTGGAGAAGGCAACGATGGACTTGTGCATTTTCATCAAGTTTCCCTGATGAAAATGGGAAGCTTGAAAGAGAGGAAGCATTTGTACACACTCAAACATATCTTCAGTGCTGGCAGTGTCACCAACTCCCTGAGAGCAATCCATGTCTTCCAAGCCCTATCGTAAATTTGTCCATGGGAGAAGCATGACAGAACTGTCCTCTTTTTGCTACAGATTCTACATTTATAGATATAGATTTTATATTTCTAGGTTAAAAAAAAAAAAGTCAGTCCTTTTAAAATCAAATGGGCAAAGCTATATCATACAAAAACTTTACTATGAAGGAAAAAAAAGCTGAAGTCCTCTGCAGAACAAGAAAAAGTTGTTTGTCTGCAACTAATACAAACATTGGGATCCAGTTCAGCCACTGAGAAAAGGCCATCCCCACCCCTCAGTTGTCAGGCAGCAATGCCTTCTGAGACCTTCACACAAATGGGAACTTACTGGGGGTGCTGCCTGCAGAAGGACAGAAGGAAGGTGAAACAGAAGAAGAAGCAGCTGAGTGCACCTCCTCTTCCACACAGATGACATTATTCATCACCAAGAACTGCAGCATTTTTATGCAAGATCTTGCCTTTCTAATGCCGCATACTGTCCAGTTCCCTATTCCATTTCAAGCTTATCCAAAGCTTCATATCTTTTTGTTACCATAAATGTAACAATGTACGATAACGCAGAATTTCATGTGGCACTGAGTAGGAGATCAAGAACACGATGAAGCATTGATTTTTTTTCTGAGAGGATTAAGACAGAGCAGATTTTTAACCTGCGAAAGAGGCAAAATGAATTATCTTATTGAGATGAGTATCATGGCTAGTCGATCATATTTTTCACTCTGCTCTATGCAGATGTGGCTTATTAATGCTTTGTATGTTCTTCTTGGATCACCTAATTGCATTATTGCAGAACCTGTTAACAATCAACAGTCAGCAGTACAAACCACAAATAGAATTACAGGCTGGGAGAGGCGTTTAACAATAACATACTATCTCATCTGGAGAGAAAGAACCGCAGTGTAGCTTTAGTTTTGAAGAGACACAGATACACAAAGTAAAAATTTAAAAGGCTGGGATGGATTATACAGAGATCTAGCTAAAGCCCACGTCACTCTCTGCTCAGTTGCATCCCTAGAATTTAGCAGAATTTCATATATGCTGTTCCCCTTTGAGTATCTAAAGCAAATCAGAAATATTTTAATCAATTTGGTGTAAAACCTTTAAATAGACTAGGACTTCAGAAGGAAACTTCATTTAACCTCATTCCATAAAGATTAGACCCATGTAATTAAAACACTGCAATGTCTGATAAAGAAAAACCTTCATGGTTCCCATTCCAGTCTTACCTCAACTGTTTTCAAGAAGATCTAATCTTAGCCTTCTCCTTTCTGCACCCGTAGCAAAGCAAACACCCCTTCCTTATTTCACCACTCTACTTTATCCAACCCCAGTCCATCCTCCAGCCCTTCTGCAGTCTTGTTGTCAGAACAGCTCTTTCCATTCATATCTTTCTCTTTGGAGTTACCTTCCAGCCCTAAACTTAGATTCCA
This sequence comes from Regulus satrapa, assembly GCA_013396955.1. NCBI lineage: Eukaryota > Metazoa > Chordata > Aves > Passeriformes > Regulidae > Regulus > Regulus satrapa. The sequence continues at coordinate 382,532 of VWZN01022228.1, read as the reverse complement.
GTTTCCATACTGACACACAGTGTTCCCAGTCTCCTTCATTCTACCCCTACAGGATATTTTATTTACAAAGCCTTTCACAGCTGAGCAGTTCATAGCAGTGACCCAGGCCTCTCTGCATATAAATGGATGAATCAATCATCATATTTGCATTAACTACCTTAAAATACTAGAATCAGATACACCCTTGCCTTTGTAGGCATTATCTAATCCTACTGCAATTTCAGTTTCTCATTGTGGTCAGAGTTGTCCAAGACATAATAGTTTACAGTTTTCCAGTCCAGATAAAACACCTAAACAGATGGACAACCAGAACATAGAAACAGACTAGGCAACAGCCTCTAATTTAAAATAATTTCTGTCTGCAAAGAAAGCTGAACTCAATATTATTAAACATTCCTGTGTTTTCATGTCAGATATTCTATGAGGAGTTATTTTTTAGTGATCACAAATGACATTTACTAATTGGTTTGAAACTAAACTAAGTGTTTCTTATTTCAAAATAACTAGTGTCAATGGAGAGATCAAAAACACAAGGTCATTTTTAATAGCTTTCTAAGGTATTTTGACTCCCCCCCACACACACACCCCAGACACATTGCATAGCTACTAATTATTTGGAATTTATTAGTACCTAAAATTTTTGTAACGGTAATACCGTCTGAATTCTCCAAAAAGCATTATCTAACCCCAAGTCAGTATGTATTTAAAAAATACATGGAAGATTAAGTCTTCATGTTTAGTTGACAACTGGTCAAATTAATTGATATGCAACTCCCAAGAAAAGGACCAGAAATGAATTTTAAAATTATCCAGCTGATCCTCATAAAAAAATTGTCACTAAACAGAATACAAAGATTTTGGCAAACAGCTAAGTGGTGATTCATAGCAAAGTGAAGGGATATAAAACATTAATGACTTCTCAATTTTCATCTATTACTTTACCATAAAAGACAGTTATATAAAAATATTGTTCAGATCAGATGCATTTTCAGGAATACCCATTTATAGAAACCATCATAAAAACAGAAGCAGAAATTATGAGATTAGCTGGGCCACAAAATAATAAATCCTTACAAATAAACACTGGAAAGTGAAGGCTATTTGTTGTGCTGCACTGAAAATTGCAATAAAGTACTTGCAAATACTCCATTATCCAGTCACAGATTTTTGGTCTAATTCTGCATTTATGAGTCACAAACACCTACACAGAAAAAAAAAAAAAAGATAAGAAAAAAACCCCCAGACACATAATCTGTCAATCCACTTTGATTAACCATTTAGAAAGGCTAGGAGCAGTGAAGGGTTTTATAAAAATACCATGCCACAGTTGGACATCAATTGCATTAGGCTTCCTAAATTACCTCTATATAGGGCAAACGCACAATGGCAAAGTGATATAAAGCTTTCTATATCACAGAGCAGACAAAGTCTGCACAATCCCATAATCTGTTTCTAATTCAGTATACATCTTTTAATAAGTGTGCACAGACTCATGAAAACTTGAAAGATCAGGATCTCACAGGACAAAAGAGACAACCACCATGTCTATTATTGTAGAGGATTCATAACTCTGTAGTAAAAAGTTTAAGACAAAATATGAAAATAAAACCTTTCCCAATTTTTTTTAAAAACCCTGTTTTTCTAAATTTACACAGTATGAAAGATTAATTTACTAGTTCAGAGTAACTTTTCCACTAAAAAAGTCTGTTTCTCCCTTTATAATCCTTTCAGAACAGCAGTATTTTTTAAATTTAAATTTAAAAAAAAAAAGTAAATCTTCCTTATGTATTCTTTGTTTGTTAGATATTGCTTTCCAAGACTTCTAGCAGCAATGAATATTATACCAAACATTATAAAATAGGTACAGGAACTTCAGTGACCACAGAAACATTAAATACTTTAGCATTTCAACTCACATTTTTGGAATATCCCCAGGAAGTGCCATATTTAAATTATTAATCACCGGCATTCCAAATATTTATTTTAATCAAGAAACATTAATTTTCATAGAGACATACAGATGTATGTGCACTATTATGCATCAGCTGAAACAGACTGAATTGTGCTGAAACAGACCAAAGTGAATCTATCAGTTGTAACATTACCAGCAGTACCAGCTTTGTGTCATTTTTTCTATTCTGCATGCTATACTAATAACAGCATCCCTTATTTGATGGTGTGTTCTTTATCAAGGGCACAGAGAACAAATACCAAGTGACTTGCGGTGTAATATATTCACATCATACCTTGATTCTCCACCTGAAAAATATGCACCAACATCTACAACTAAAATGTCTACTAAAGATACATTTATTTAATTATTGCTCTCTGCACCATCTTCTTTTGAGCTTTGTGAATAATTCATCTGCCTATGTCTTCTTAAAAGACCCACAAAAACAAACAACAAAGTATCTGGAAACACTTACAAGCTAGATTTCATAGCAAACATATCTCACCAACCATAAAGGACAATATTGCCACCACAGCATTATAATATATTATATAACTGAGAAATTTTAGGTCCCAGATAAGAAGTTCATTTCAGGATATCTAATTGCAAGACTGAGTCCAGAAATGCATTTTCCCCAAATAAAAAGCAAGAATATATATTTTCCCCTCAACACTGCTCTATTCCCTTCCTCTTCAACTCTGACCACAGAGACGACAAATATACAGACTTCTTAAGCTAAAGATTCACTTTCATTTGAAACTGTTGTCGTGACAGGTTTCCATAGTACCTTCTTGCAGTAATCACTGCTTCTGCCTTCTATATTTCTATTTTAAAAAATAACTTTAAGTATCAAAAGAAAGTGAGATTTAAAAACAAACAAACAAAAAAACCCAAAAAAACCCCCAAAAACCCCCCAAAAGACAAAAAAACCACAAATAAAAACCCCCAAACGAGCACAGACAGGGGAATGCCTAACTAAACTGCCTCTGCATCACAGCCAGAGCAGCAGCAGAAAGGAACTGATACTAAAAGATGCTGTTTGCTGTCTCTTCTCCCTTTGCAGGTTTAAACCACCGGAGTATGGGAAAGCTTATTTTTAAAATCAGTTTCAGCTACGTGAATTTCTGGGGAAGAAGTAATAGCAGCACAGTTAAGGAACAGTGTGAAATAGCAGTTCTCACAATAACTTGAGCCTGGTTTTAAGTTGTAGGGAGAAAAAAACAATTTGCTTACTAGAGTTCAGCCATATAAGACATAATTTTCAGCAAGTCACTGAGGCCTAAATTCACAGAAGGAGCCAAGAGCAGAACTTCCCAAATACACTGTCCACACTGGACTACAATTATTCTTCCCTTTGCCCCATGAATATCACACCCCTTGTGTTTACCACTTTTATTACGTAGATCCAAGCCCTAATCACAAACTGCGTGTGTGCACAAGTAAATGATAAGCATGTAAAAGACTACCCAGTGCCATGCCCTTCTGCAGCCACAGAGGTGTGTGACCACCCCAGCCCTGCCTGGTGCTCGAGGGCAGGTCACTCCCTCCCAAATGAGACTCAGGGCAAAGCCCTTCAGGCTAAGGATGACCCTGGCCTTCGTTCCAACCTCCTGCAATGTTTTAACACTTCTTCTCCAGGACTTGCACTGTTTTCACCACTTGTGCAGTTAAAGAAGCAGCCACCCATGCCTAGAAGGAAGCCCCAGGTACTTATGCTCAGGAAAGGCTGGTGAATCCCAGCAAAACTATCCCTAGAAGAGCTGTGTGTGCTAAGATTCAGTTTTGATACACCGACTGCAAATCAGCGTATCAAATCTCTGCTGCAAATCTCAAATCTTCAGTGTTAATTCACCAAGTGCTTAATTCAGCTCACTTAGTTCACCCAGAAGACTGAAGTGGTTTTGTGAACCACACTCCTGTACCTCTCACCACATTCCCCACCATCACAACCCACACTGTGCATGGCAAGACCTGGGAGTCTGCCACATTATCAATCTCTGCATCACCTCTCACTACCTCAGCTTCTGCTCTTCACCTGCAAAAAAAAACCACTGATGCTGGCACTTCACCTCTGCCACAAAGCTGCTGTAGGGGTAACAGCAACAGCAAGGAATTCTGGTAACACAGACTAGGGAGTCATCAAAAGTAGAGAGACAGACCAAATTCAGGTGAACTTTTACTGAAAATGCTAGTCCCTCAGCTCGAAATGTTACAGGATATCAGAGAACAGCAGCTCCAGTTTTGCTATGCACTCCTGGAAACAATGTGCAATAAATATGAAACTTGCCACAGGGAATTTCTGGAAGATGCATAAAAAATTCTCAATCTTGGAAGCTGGGCAACATACATTATCAGAAGAGATGCTTATTGATTTATCATTAATACCAATAATTAATCTGATTAAATGTTGCAATTGTACTTTCTCTGAGTTAACTGGTCCATTAAAAACATGCAGATATTTGTAACAGCTCACGAAATACTTAAACAAAAGATGACAGCTGAGCATGTCAGCTAAAAATTGCATTTTCTTAGCTATGTACCAGTAAATAAAGCTCCACAGACTGACAAAAAGTAAATACACTAAATGATACAGAGCACTATGTGCAAGGTCTCTCTAGACATTAGGTAATTTTCATGTGATGTTAGATACTCCCTTTTTTGAGAAAATTAAATTATTATTTTAGCTTTTACATTATACATACATAATTTAGTACCTCTAGTTACCAAGCTAAATATAAAAAAGTTGTCTTCATTTTGTGGTCAGACAGACATCCTGAATAAAGATTAAAATGCCATTTAAATTGTGGACTGTTGCCAAAATGTCTAATGAATGAAATTCACTAATTTTATTTTTTTTTAAATTTGTTTGTTGACATTCTGAGGAATTCCCAGAAACAGATCTTCAGTATGCAATACTGTAATTTATCTGTACTCAGACAGGTCCATACCAGGATCACTAGCACGTCGTACACATTTTTAATAACGCTGTCACACGCTAAACAAGGTAAGATGAAAACCACACAATTTCAGTTTGAATATAATGACACTATCTCCAGTGGAGAAAAGGTGCAGCTGATAGAAGGGAGAGATGTGGGGGGCAGACAACTGAAGGAAATTGTCTACTCTCAGTTTAATAATATAGTATGATGCCGTGTTACTACAAGTGCTAAGTTCTGCAGTGCAGTGAGTTTATGTATAAATTTACATTGTGCCTTCCTGCTTAAGTTCTGCAGCTCCACTTAATCTATACAAGTACTACGTCCATCTTCATTCACCTCCAGTATAACTCACTTTCAAGAAACAATATAGAAAGAAACTCAAAACCTATTAGGATACATATGGTAACTACTGTACACAAATATTATCTATCCATAACATGCATTTAAATTCCTATGACATGAGCCATACTCCACCATTTCTTTACATGACTATTATCTCTACATCTGCACGCTAGCTTTTCAACACAATCTTATATTAAGCAACTGAGTGGGTGCAGTGAGTACAGCACAAATATTTTGAGAGAAATTCCTGACTGGATCCTTTCACATTATTTGCAGTATCTTAGAAGAACATTACTCCTCAAAAGGCCAACAGAGTTCCTTTGATTATTTCTGATATTGCGTGTAGAGCATTTCTGAGACATCCAGAGAGTCCCAGCAAACTACAAACATATGCACTCCATTTCAACCTCATGCTCTAATTTAAAAGCTTTAGTAAATACCAACAGATAGTTTAAACACACACATTTGCAGATATTTCTGAAAAACTAGTATTATTGATAGATTTTTACTTGGGACAATATACTACTCACATTTAGATCTCAACAGCACTCATCATTGGGGCATCCTTTTCTCAGATACCATTCCTTGTTTCTGAGAGCCTAAATTTCTCCCTGCTCTATTTAACAAATGTAATACCCATCTCAACTGTCCAATAAGCAATTATTTCACTGTTTTTGTGTTCCTAATTTAAAACCTGATACTTTTTGTTCTTCAGCAATTTTTATCATTTATTAGCTATTTAAAAAGGTTTATTTGTCTTCTCTTTAACACAAATGTAGTTTGTTTTTCTTGCGGTTTGCTTATCACAACCAGACACTGATGTCCTTGCAAGTAAGAGGGCTCCAGGTAAGTCACCAAGATGTCATCACTCAGATTTTCAGCATTCTGAGAAACCACAAAGATTTCTTCCTCCTTTTTTTTTGTCCCTTGCAAAGCATGCTGCTGGTCTATATACACGAGAGAGCAAACTGCTGGTACTGAATGCCCTTCAACCCTATCAAGTAGTGTGCCAATGGATTTACAAACTTAGCAGTGTGTGAAATACAGTACTGAATTATTAACACGGTGATCCACTTTGTTTACATTTTCCAGTACAATATTTTCCCCCTTGGTATCTACTTGATATGGCTGACATTCAACTTGTAATCCACTATAACTTCAAAATCCTCTTCTGCAGGTCTCCTATCCACACACCTGTTTCTGCTGTATAGCCATGCTTTTCTTCCATTTTTCCTTTTCTTCATGCAGCAACTTACACTGTTCCTTTTTAATAGCATCCTATTTTTTCAAATCAATTTCACAAGATCATTCTAATTCTGTCCTTACAAGACCTCTTAATCCTTCTTAGACAAGTGTTGCCTGCAAATTTAATAAGTATATTCTGTATTCCATCAACCAAACCATTAATGCAAGCACTGAATAGTGCTAGCCCGGGGGCAAATCCCTGCAGAACTTCTGGATACAATTCTTCCATACTGGAAGAGAATCAACATTGTGTATGGCTTCCCAAACTGCTCTGCACTGATCTTGTAACAAATGCCTCACGTAAAGAAGTATTACAGACAAAATAACAGACCCCACTTTTCACACCTCCATCCACTACACTTAACACCCTTTAACAGAAGTAACCTAAGCTGGTCTGACAGAAGTCACCCTTGAGAAACCCGCGGCTGACTCGGCCCACGTGTGGTTATCGGGAAGCGCAGGGACACCGGGACAGTGTGTGAACGTGGGCTGTGCTCATACACACGGCCCTCCCAAGGCTGTGCGCAGCAATGCGTGGGGGCAGCGCCATGGAAGGCCCTGGCCACACGGGCGGGCACGCAGGGAGCTCTCCGGGGCACACACCAGCCTGGGCCACCGGCCCCAGGGGCCACACGGGGCTCGCAGACTGAAGGTTGATGCCTCTACAGCACATCATCCTAGGCACAGATATCAGCTGCTTCAAATGGAACCCAAAGAACTACGCTGAGGTGGAATATCCTGCGGAAGAACATTCCCTTTTGAACATTGCATGAAATTGCCAGAGAAGTATTTCCCTTTTCCAGGAGAGAGTAAATCACACACTCTCTTTCAGCATCCAATTCCTTTTCTGAAATCCAAACTAGATAGACTATGAAATTTGCCTTTTAAGGATTAAAGGTGGCAGCTGAGGATTCTGGAAACAACGGTTAAATCTTTAACTGTCAGTCAGTACAAGACCTCTTCTAGCATTACATATTCCTGTGACACGCTACCATTTTTAAATAGCAGCTAATGTATTTTAAACAGAGATGTTAGAAGAAAAACTTAAATTCAATCAATATATTTGGAAGGCCATAAGATTTGTTACCTCAGAAAGACATTTGCTTTCAGAACTATAAAATATTAATATAGCAACATGACTGGGAAGGCCAAGAGAAGTATTTGAAATATTCTTTTACCCTTCAAGATGTGCTCCAAAATGACAGGTACTTACTCCCAATTAGCCTAACTTCTAATAGGTGACACTGCCCAGTAACAGGACTGCTTAGTGGTAAAGGAACACTTCAATAGTTGTTTCATTAATATGTTCAGTTTTGGACTTCTGTCAGCCATCATGCAGTATCCTGTATTGTTGCTAATCATTGTAATAACTCCCAGTTTTCAGTTTTTCATCACTGACTGCTCTAATTGATCTTGATTATTCTAAGGAGGATGATTTGCACACAGAAAATGTAAAAGAATTTGAGAATGCCCACAGTAATAAATGAAAATTGGGCAATTAATCTCCTGTAAGAAGCAGCTGAACTCTTTTTTTGGAGTGATAGTCTGGTCAGAAAATCAGCTGTTGCTGCTGTGAAGCCAGCACCTCCTCCAACTGACTATCCTGAAAATCCTGCCATTGCATGTCTGTACAGTACCTGTACACAGGTATTGTCCCACATGCATCTACACTTCGTTACACTGACTAAATTAGGGAAAAATTGCTTTGCTATCTATTGAAACATTAGCACTGCATTTTTCAGGAGAACGCTTTCTCCCTTAAAAAAAACCAATCACCTGACAGATACATTCATGGATAAGCTAGCTATTCTTTTTGGGTGCTTTTAATTCTTTAAATCAAATTTCATCTCCTCTACAAAAATGTTCTTCAGCTCTTAAAAGATTGTATAATCTTACTTATGTAAGAGACTATATGTACGTACTCATACTGATTCTTGAGTCATACCATACTCCCCTTTCACCTTAAAATCTACAGTAACTCACAATTCAGACTCCTTCTTAAGCAAAACTGTTTGATGGCCACCTGTGTTTTCGTTAATGAGAATGGAGACAACCTTTAAGGAAAGGAGGAATGGTGTTAGTCATATGATTGCATTGTAAAGTTGGAGCAGGTGAAGACTACAGATCCCTTCACATCAGCAATAAGGTGTGCCAGAATTTATTAATTTCACTTAAGTAATGTTAGTAATTCCTCATGTCTGTATCTGAGCTTGGTTATTATATAAAGTTCTGAAGAGGTTTTTGCTCTTCACTAATTTATTTTTTTTTAAATTTGTCCAAGCATTTTTTCAATAAAGCTATAAAGCATTTAAAAATACAACAAAACCAAAATATTCTGCTCAATGAGACATTTAGATGTCCTTAAAGTCAACAGAATTTGTATTCCACACTAGTTCCTATCAAACTCAATCACAGCTGATGTAAAGAAACTTCATCCTGTGGTAAAATGCAAAAATAAAAACTACACATTTCCAAAAGATTAAGGAGGGTTGTCCCCTCTTCTCTATACAGCAAGTGTCTGAAACATTTTGTCTTCCTAAGGTGCTTAAAGCATTGTATCTGTGCCTTTGATATCTTATCTCAGATTCAGATGAATCAGAAATAAGCTAAAAATATTGGTTATCATGGAAAAAAAAAACATAATACAGTCTTTCATGTTTTAGCATTTCAGAGTAAGAGCCTGAAATAGTACTCCACCCACACTCAAAAAATTGAAGATATGCAAAAACTCCCATGTGCAACTTTATTATCTATTATTGAGATGGGAAAATGACAACATTGGCAAAATTTTGCCATTTTTGGTAATAAAGTAGGAAAGCACATGAACTGGCCTCAGTCCTGAATCTTCTAGTGAACAGCTGGGAAGGAGGAAGCAAACAGCAGCTTCCTAAAAGCCAAATTGAAAGAGATGAGCCACGGATTAAGAAAAGGTAAAAAGAATGCCTTTCTCTCTCTTTGGCTTCATAGAAAAAGGGAAAAACAAAGAAAAAATAATTGTCATTTATGTAGTAATTCTGATGACACGTTGATGCTTGTTACAGGGCTAGATTAACACAAATAACATAGATACTTACCACAAAATAAAATACAAGCTATGTGCTTTATTCCTTGGAAATAAAAAGTGGCCTTTTTTCATTGAAAAGCCTTCTAGAGCTATTAACTAGAACCACAGATTATATTCAACTCTGCCTTCAGCTATTTTACCCCTCCTTGCCCTCTCTCTCCTCTAGTTTATTTTTACTAACACTCAACCAACAGGTACAAAACAACTCCTAATTATTTCAGTGAAAATTAAAGGTAAGTGAAAATTCAAGATGACTTTTTAATTATAGAGTCTTCATTACTTACCAACATTTCTTCAGCAGGGAATGAATTCCAAAGAGAGTGCACTATGAACTACTTCTGAAGGCCATGTAAAAAACATGCTTCCTGAGAAAGTCTATGGCAGTAATGAATAACAGGTGGGAAGGTCCAAAATCTGAGAAAGAGTAGTATGGTTCTGGAGGATCTTTTTAGCCTGCATGTCTGTGTCTATGTGAAACTGTGTATTTCAAAAATCTTCTCTTGGATATTTTTAAGAAAATAGGCATCTCTGCTTTGCTCTCCTCATCCTCATACACATGCAGGTCTGTGATAGAGCAGTAGTTAAATCAATTCTCAAACTCAGGGTATTTTTTCTGCAGAAGACTTTAAGTAATATTCTTCTCCAGTGCACAACTGGGTGGTTTTTGGGGGGTTTTTTTGGCCAGGAAGAAACAACCTCAAAGGTGGCCTAAATGTATTTCTCTGAAGTTAGATCTGGCCAAATAATAAGCAAACAGCAGCCAGAGTATTTTTAAGTTGTGTCAAAGTATTATATTTTGGCAGAACTCTAGAGGGAAAGGTTTACACAAAAGTCATTAGTAGTTAAATCAATTTAAAACAGCTGTTAGCACAGCATGGTTAAGCACAGCCACTAAGAGGTTTGCTACTGAGTACTGCTTTTGCACAGTAAGTGCTTTGGGGATGGAAATATGTGGTATTTTCACAAATTTCAAACAATTACAATTAATAATAAACATTTCATTAGGAGTTTTGACACCAGCACCAGTTGGTCCACTATCAGACCAAGAGAGAATATTTTTTGAATATTTAGAGCACAAGAGCTTTACTGAAAAGCAACTATGAACAACTATTTAAAACCAAAATGCAGTCACAACATTCACACAACAATTTGTGAAGGGGTCAAGACAGGGAAGACTGCTCTACAAGCTCTACAGATCATACAGAATAAATGAACTGTAGAAATGTGTCAGCTTTCTGCCACTCCTCAGCAAGCTGTCCTGTAACATTTCATTCTGTGCAGAAGCATGGCATTATTCAAGAAACATAAATAATTTATACAATGAACATATTAAGCCAAATAAACAAGTAGATACAGTTTAGATTTTCAAGGTTACACAAACACTACACCACTCTTACCGGGGGAAGTAACACACTGTAACCATCCCATCATCTGGCATCTCCCACAGCCTCCCAACCACCCCAGGTACACATTCTGACCCTTTTCATAAAATCTAGATCCAGGTTTTGATTAAAAAATGGGTATCTCTCCTACAGGTTTTCTATCTATTGACTAAGCCTGGAGAAAAATATTCCCACATCATTCCCCTGCTAAGGACAGGCTCAGAATCAGCGGTTCACTGGTTGGAATAAAACTATGTATATTTGTTCCTAATGCGCAGTTGTCATCAAGAAGGCTTTAGATATTTCACTTAGTCTTTACCCATCAGACCCTTAATATCCTTATTGACACTGATACAAATATTAAAGTTCTAGTGGATCAGCTCTTTATCATGGATCTGAACAAAATTTCACTGATTATAGTAATTTAGACTTGTTTTTCTTTTCTGAATTAAATCCTGGTTCACGAGCCTCTTCCCTGGAGAGTGTTCTTTTAGCAAAATATACTCAATTACTGGCATTTCTGTTCACCCCTGTGATTTAAAATGGAGTGCCAAAGAAAAATATTTTTTTTTAAAAAACGGTTTATTTTGAAGAGAGTAAGCACACAATCTGCAAAGCATTCAAAAATTTACTATTTTAGAATGATAGACTACAATTCTTTCTTTCTTTTTTTTTTTTCCCAAACTTAGACAACCTATGGCAAGGATTCCTGTGATCTGAATCCTCCACTTGCCTTATTGACTTGTGCTGTTTCTCTAGAGAGATGATGAATCCTTGTTCACCCACCTTGTTTGCTGACAAAGAACATAGCAGCATCGCAGAAATTACGGTTTCTCATTGATCATTTGAACTTTGCTTTTTGAATCATTACATCAGTGAAAATGCTTGTGTCTGTCTGCATGCAAAATCTCAAGGGCAATAAAATATTCTTTAACCTTCTAAGGGATCAAAGGATGATTTTATAATGCAAGAAGAAATCCTAAAACACATCAGTTCCTTCCCCAGGTGCTACACAGTCCTATGCATCCACTCCAAACTGGCAATGAGAATTGAAGGCCTAACTCTAATCCTGATCTAGTATGGTAAACTGTACTCTACAGGTATGATGGTGATCGAACAAATCTTGTAATAAAGGATCTTGATTGGCTTCAGCATCACTAAAGTACTGAATTCCATCAGTAGGCATTAAGATGACTCTCCAAGGAGATGTAATTTAAACGTGGATTTACATCCTAAAACAAAGGATGCTTTTCATTAAAGAAAACTAAACCCAGCATTTTCAATGCTAAGTCTTGATTCTAATATATGTTCTTTTAAGTCTTAATATAGCATTTAAAAGGGTTCAAAAAGGTAAAAAAAAACATCTATACCTCATGTAAAAAACCCCTATATTTATTCAGAGTCAGATTCGTTCTATTACATAGCTACAGACAAAAGAATACTCATTTGCCTACATTTCATACTCTCAGATAACCTATCCTAACAAAAGCAATCATGACACTGTATGTTTACCATACAGATTTTTGACTCTTGCATGAATTTCTGACTTCAAAGCTCCAGAAGGCTGGGGGCAAGCTAAGTGAACCCTACCTTAACCCTATACAAATTTTCTTATAATTCCTCAGAATACTTTGAACTTTGTAGAATTGTTCTGACACCTAATATGATATCACTTTTACATAAACTCTAGATCAGGAACTTCCTTAGGTGATAAATACTTGTCTGAGTCATTTGCAAGACAGAGGATCTAATTATGTTCAAGTGTTGTTGGCTTGCTTTTTCAAGGAAAAAAAAAAGAGAGAGGCAAAAGATTTTGTAATAAAAGGGCATGACCTTTCCAGGACTTGTATCAAAATAAACTCAGAGGCAGATCAAGTTTGAAAGGATTCCTAAAAGGGAAACATTTAGGCTAATAATAGCTATTTCCTGTGACAATGTCATTTGGATAAACATTGTAACATCACTTCTGTCATATACAAGAACACTGCTGATGTTAATTCGCAGCAGTCAGCAACCAAGGATGAATTCTACATATAGGCACACATTTAAGTGTCTTTTACTGCTTATTTTTCATGTGAACAAATTTGCCAAGAAGATATGAATTTCAGAAGTCAAATTTGAAAACTTAGGAGCTTCTCTATTTATCTGAGTCCACAATGAGAGTTACTTAAGAAAGGGAATCTACTTGAAGAATATAACAGAATTACCACATTATTTAAACTGCAATTTCTGCACACTTAGGCCCTACCTTATCTCTTAACATGTACACCAGCCAAGTCTTGACATTATGGATATATTAAAGCATAGCAAAGAGTTTTTGCTTTGTTAAAATATTGTTAACTTACATAATAAATTATCTCAGAAGTTAGTAAAGCAGACCTTTATAAACTCCTGACAAAAATCCATTATTTTGCTCCAGCCTAACTAGCTGTCATATACAAATATGCCTTCACACTATTGTAAAGGTCATCAGTGCCTGGTAATAAGCACTGAAGTGTTGTTGATCCCCTTAAAAAAACCCACAAATTGCAAAATATGCAAGAATACTTCCATACAGACACCTTACCACAATAACACCACTTGGACTTTCAAGACTTTGCTATTTTCAAGAGACTAAACATATCCTGGCACATCCTCTTTCCTAAATGCAGGCACATGCAGTCTAATACTCTCACAAGTAAAGAAGTTGCTAGTGGTTAACAATTTTTCCTCTAACATTTACTACAAAAATAATACTAATGTAACTTTTGTTATTCTCTTTTTGCATTCTCTGGCATTACTGAGAAAGCAGAGGACATGAGTATCATGAATGAGTGTACTTTTTAAAAAAAAGTTAACTGTAAAATGATTAACTAAAGCTCCTCATGACACAGAATCTTGACTGTATTGTTAAGATTCTACAACACCCCAGTGATTTAATGTTAACTTGAGTGTGAATTAATGCTTCAGGAAAACCAAAAGGAACAAAGTTCCATCTTTCTTTAGAGAGAGATGCCTGCACTGTTTCTGAGACACAGAGACCTCTGCAGAAACCTCTCAGATTTTAAATGGAAATACTGTCCATAAATGACACACATTAAATACTTAAAATTTACTTTTAAAATGTGAATTTTTTCAGAGATGTTCTGTATTAGCACCTTCATTGGTCTAAAGTTAGTACTTAACAAGAAATTCTTAACTGTTGTGACTCTTGTAAGAAGAATGTTGTAGAAATTGTTCACTACTCTTAAACCCTCTGTTGGACAACAAATATCTGACCTGTTTAGGAAACTGCAAAGTCTAAAGGAGTCAATTTTCTCTTCTTTGTATCAGTCAATGTCTTATATGCTTACATATATATTATTTGCACAACCTGTTTATCTTATATACTAAATAACTTCAGTATTTAAATATTTATTCTTGTAACAATGGGTTTATATGCCTGAAATATCTTGTGCTCTTTTCCTAAATTCTTCTAAATCCTATTACTGAGACAGAATGAGCACAGTTTAGAGTATTGTGAATGTGGCCAGGTTCCAAAGTTACATTGTTACATTAATATTTCCTACATCCCTTTATTTTGTTTTTCTGAAAAAGGATGTATTTTCTCCAACATCCTGGGAGCAGAACAGAGGGGATGAGAGGTAACAGGAAACTTTTAGATGCACACACTGACATCTAATTTAGCAGCTGGTCAGTAACTGTCTTCAACTATGTGATCTTTTTTAAAAGGTTTCAGAGTAGATGATGTTAGTCCCATTTAATAATCTCATTTGGCTGTCAAGAGAATCAACTACAGCAGCCCACAAAAATGTCTCTTCCTACTTCTTAAATGGATGTGTACAGCTACGTACAAAAGTAAAAATCTGGAATTATTAGAATAATAAGCTTTCATAAACATAAGCCTTTTCATAAGCACTTTATTACAGAAGAACTCTGCCAGATATTTTCAGCTGATGTATGACCCACCCTAGAGAAGGTACTTTAGCTTCAGCATTGTCAAAAATGTACTTTTAAAAATCTGTCTGATTTACAGGAGCTGTATATACTTAAGTGTTAATTCCAATCTTAAAATAACTATCAGCAGCGGGGGCTGAAGAAGGAGAAAAGGAGTTCACTGATTCATTGCAAATTATATTAAGGAGTACTATTGTTTTTCATGAATGATACAGGTTGTAAATGTTTTCATTATTCAAGTTGTAGTACTTTAGGAATACATCTACATTTTGCAATTGCAAGTTCATTAATTACAGTATGCTGCACTAATTAAGTCCAGAAAATATCTTAATTACCAATCAGTATGAGAAAATTCCCAGAAATTTGAGTTGAAATGTGAACAATAGGTGAAGGAGTTTAAAGCTCTCCTATAAAGGAGTCATTAAAACTGGAGGTACGTTGCACAGTCTGAAATTCTGAAATTAGCATCTCATACATTTCTGTTCTCCAAAACTGGACCATCAAACAGCACAGCAATATCTTAAAGTCTTACTGCCACAAAGTAATAACTTATTTACATTTGACTGCACAGCTAAATTACCTTTTGATATGCACTAGGAAATTTTAATACAGTGCTAAATAATAGCCAAGACGGCTTTGTCAGAAACAACTCATGCCAATCCAAAGTAATTTATTTCTGTGACAGAGAAAACGTACCTTTGAATAGGTGTAACATGTTTTGATCTGAAGCAAGGCTGACACTATTTTAAGTGACTTTCCTAAATAAGCCAGGCAAACATGGTCTAACAATGAACATGAAGAACAGGGTGGGATAACCCAAGCGTACGACACTCCAACACCTGTGTCTCTCATTGACTGCCCTAATTCTGGTTCTACTCAACATTCTCATGGACCTGAAAGAGGCAGAAGAGTGGATAGCAAACCAGAACAGTACACAATTTATACAGGTGGACAGGTTTAGAATTCACAAAGCAAAGACACTCTAGTCCAGACAAACTGAAATGTCGTATTAAGGCACATGGAAAATGAATTCCACTCACAATAACCAGGAGGTGTGTCTGCCTCCTACATATGTAAAAAACCCCAAAACTCTTTCTTTAATTGAAACCACCTTAAACCCCGGTCTAAGCTTCACGTGTGATGCTGCTGCATAACTGGATGCTGTAAAGTGTAGGACAGAACAGCTTGGGTTGGAAAAGTTCTTCAGTGATAGTTAGTGTGAAAACTCCCTGTGACAACAAAACCATAAAAATGATCCTCTGAGACAAAATTCAATAAATTCCCGGTTAAAAGAATAGTCTTAGCACATATGTACAATTACACACCATGACATGTTTTCATGAATTCTGTGTCAAAGTCTCTATTTGTACAAACAGCAGTTTTATCTGCAGAAAAGATGAGCTACTTGACACCAAAGAATAACTTGGGTCTAATGCACAACGTAAGGACAATAACTAGAACCTTAACTTTAATTTAGCCCAGCTTCTCCCCCACCCCAAGAAAGCCACAAACATAGAGGTAGAAATGAACACTTAAATTATTAGTACTATTATCAGCTTTGCCAGACCGCCTCTGAAAACTCACAACCAAGGTAAAAACCTTCAGTATACATAAAAGATTCTAAGGGATTGTTGACAGAGATCCTTAACTAAAAGGGCCTTAGGAAAAATATGGCAACCAAGTAATTCCTCATCCATTATTAAAATTTAGCTGTTATCCCCCTAGTATTTTCTCTCGTATGAGTGACACATAAAGTGAGAACTTAACTACCATAAAATATAAATAAGTGTGGTATGGAAAATAAATTTTTAGCATGCAAAATTCTCTTACAGAAATTGGAATACATAATGTTATAATGTGTAAAAAACCAAAAGTATTTCAGAACATTTAGTACTTTTACTTGAGGCACACTTTATTACTAGTATAGGTTTCAAGANTTAAATACATAGTTTTAAAATGTAAAAAAAACAAAAAGTATTTCAGAACATTTAGTACTTTTACTTGAGGCACACTTTATTTACTTTATTTATTTATTAAACTTTTAAATTTATTTATTAAACTATTTAACTTTTATTTATTTATAGGTTTCAAGAAAAAAAAAAGGGAATTAATCACTTGTTCATAAAAATTGTATACAGATGCAATGGAAAAAGTCTTTACAGGAGAAATGTAATGTCCAAGAGAAATTATATGTAGGTGCAGTTACTAACCAAGATGTAGGATTAAGTTCCCTCTTCCACATACCACTATAAAACATGAGCTACTCCCAGTGTAGGGAAAAAAAAAATCTCAGTTGTGGATTAAAAAAGGAATCTGAGATCTAGTTGAAGCCAATAGCCTAACATTTTTCAAAGATCTTATCTTGTCCTAGAATTAAAAATAAAAGCCTCTAAACAGAAATAAAAACTAGGCTGAAGTTTATCTTTTCTGAAAAAAAAATCTCAAAGATATTCTATAAAACTGTAAGATTTCTGAATTGAATAGAGAATATAAAATAGAAAGGTAGACCTCATTATTAACAAGCCTCCATTTTTAAATAATATGCATGAGATTGATTTTCAGATGTTTACCATCTGAAATATTTACCAGGCCAGGCCATTTACTTCAATGATCCTCTTTATTTCTGTCAGCAGTTTTACCCTGTCAAATCTCAGGACACTGAGTGTGGTGGAATGCTAAATCAAGGGAGTGAATTCCCCAAAAGGACAGAAGAATGGCTATAATGTAGCTGCACAGCAAATGAAAAAGTCTTAAGCCTGAGGAAAGGTTGTTTGTATTATTTGCAGGCAATTTTGAAATTCAGATTTCTGGTGAGCATTTTAAAGGGGGATAAAACAAGAGTCAAGTAGAAAGACAATGAAAAGGCTTCATGCATTAACATCTCCTCAGGCAGAAAAAGCCACAAACCTGTAGCAAAGAGCAACCAACATTGTCATAGTACAAGTTTCTACTGGGTGAAACATGTGCTTGAGGAATGTGATTTTCAATAGTACAGCACACAAAAACCCCGACAGTAATAATAAATACTGAACTAGATCTGAATTCAGGAAAATCCTTCATCTATCATTAATAACAAAGAACAAGGTGTCCCAGGCTTTTCTTAAATAAGTCAATCCTTACATGCCAATAAACACAAGGAGAGCAACACTAAGCAGGAATAGCCAGATCTTCTACAACACTGATCAAGTACAAAAGACAACTAAATTCTTTGGACAAGAAATCAATAGAATTTTAGAACAAATCTCCAGGAAAGAGTAAAACCTGCAGTGCAGGAGAACATATGGCACCCTCCCATCCTCCTTGCTGGTAACTCCTACTGCAGCACACATTCCTCCCCAAATGCATATGGATTTTAGCTTTGCTCATATAGAGTGCAGGAGGAGGGAGGAGAAAAGACTGAAAGGAGTTCATCTTCCACCCTCCCTTCCTCCCCACTGCTGGAGGGGAAGAGCTGCACAAAGCTCCATCTGAGCTCTGGAGAGGGTCTGTGTATCAGCACCCTGTTGTGCAGCCTCAGCATAGCTCAGCAAACAGTACAAGGGACAGGTTCTGGCATGAACTAATTCTGCCTAGATTAGACAAAACACTCTCATGACTATTTCTGCTACTATGTTATCTCTATTACCCTAAAATGTGGGTTTCTAAAAATGCACGCCCAGGTGCTTCCCAAGTAGTCCCATTTTCCCAACACTATTCACCAAGGAATTCATCACTCCCTCCTCTTTTAGAAACCTTTCATTCTGGAAAGCCCATCGTGTATGGGGGAAAACTACAGCTCTGAAAAATGAATGGACCTGCACATCTGGACTTTTTGCATGAGATGTCTCCAAATATGACAATGTTTTGCTTTCTTCTGTGGTTCCAACATGTTTACCCAGCAGAAATGCTGGGTCTGCTTCAAGATGTAAATTACTGATTATTCCAGTAATTGTTCCAACAGTCTTTATTGTACACAAAGAAATACCACGCTCAGTCAAAGAGCTTGTAAAAGAGTTGCTACCAAAATTCTTTCAATGTCCGTTAAATGAAAACTTGATGAATTTTATGGCACTACAAAAAAAAGTCAAATTAGAAGGATACACATTTAACTTTATCATTTTAATAAAATATCACTATTATGTACGCCGTTAAGAAACCTAAAAAACTGAGCAGCAATACCAATGTCTCCCTTTTTGTTTTTCTGCTTTTATAACATTAATCTGTATTTTATGCTATTTGTTGCAGTGGTCTGTTTTTAAGAGAAATCAGACCAGCAAACAAAGCAGTACCTTGTCATAAGAAAACAGTAAAGTATGAATGACAGTTTAGATAGTGACAGATTCTCTGGGAAAGGCACTGAAAGAGGTCATGGCACTTTTTTATTGGGCAAAATCAGACACAGTTTTTAGTTAAAGAATCTAATTGACTCTAGGGCTTAAACTATTTTCAGTTAAATATTTGTAACAGACGTAGTAATATTAAATAATTTATTTAAACTAATATTACCTTTCCCAAAAAATTTTTAAAAATAGAATAAAAGGCAACAACTCCCAATTAGATATTAAAATTTCAGCCAAAACCATTTTATTAAACACTTGTATTACCATATGCCCCACATTAATATTACATGAATTATTGAAGACTGATTAAATATACATGTGTCTGTCCAAGCAGGTTTCTCCTCAAAATGCAGTCTCTTGCTTTCTTCTGTTTTCAATATTTGCTTAAAGGCAGTACATTTGAGTCTGTGCCTCATATCAACTAATTATGAATTCCTTACACCACGGTGTACTACCTGCCACCGAGGGAAGGGAAAAACAAATGTTTCATGCTCCATTTGCTGTTGACAACATCTCACTGGGGCTGTCTGCTTTGCAGACTACTCTGTGGAACACGTGTCCAGCAGACGCACAATTAATAGTCAGGAGTGCTAACAGATGATCAACAAGAAACATCATGCCCCTGGCCGAGCCACCCAAAGCCCTGAGCCAACACCTCCTCCAGCAGCTGCCAGGGACATTAACAGCAAAGGAGGTGGCAGCTCCCAGCTCTGCAGAGCTCGCCCGGGCCATGGGCTGATCTGCGTTTTAGATACAAACACAGCGCTCTCAGGAGGCAGCTGGGGGCTCAGCTGGGGTCACAGATTGGAAATCAACAGAGGTAATAACAGCAAGATGTCCAGTGGGAGAGGACTTCGTAATTTGGATGCTTTGGAAGGCATTTTGAAACCTAGGGAGGTGGCAGTGTCATGGTATCCAGCCGAAGGATGGAGGAAGGCAGGAGAGCTGCATGCCCTAACCATGGGCACGTGGGTACTGCAGGGGAAGCTGCTGCCACTGCCACCACCCCAGCAGAGACAGGCAGGCAACCCAAATCTGGGAAACAATGACCACTTCATAGACCAGTTCCCTGCTTTAATATGATTTGAAGAAAACAAAAAATAAAGGGACAGGAAAACAAAAGTTCTCTAACCTCAAACTGATCAAATTTGAAGGTTTTACAAAACAGTAGCCACAAATATATCGTAATACAGTACCTCCCATACTGCCCCATCACAAAAAGGAAAAGATGTGCATTTTGTTTGTTCTACTAATAGACACTTCATAGCTTCAATGTCTGGTACATAAAAATCTTGACATTTTTAAGGCCTGAGCGCGACCCTGAACATTGTAGGAGTTCATCAGAACTGGCTGTGGAGTGAAATGCAGGTGAGACTGCTGCACAGCCACGGGACAGAGCAGGGCAGGCAGAGTCACAGCAAGAGCTGCTGACTGGGAAAGGCGGTGGATGGAAGGCAAGAGGCCCTCCCATGCCCAAGTAGTGAGTCCCCTGTGCTCCACTCCACACCTGAAAACTTCCTTCTGAACATAAACTGAAGAACTAAAACTTACATTTATTTTACAATGATTTTTCTACTTGACCTGAAAATAGTTCAACAAGTGAATAATTACAGTTGAGAATATTACTGGGTGAGAAAATAAAAGCTTCCAGGATTTAAGATAAAAATGTTATTTTCATACAGGTGAAAAAAGGATTTTCATGAAACAAGGCCAGTGTTGTTAAAAATGGCCAGTGCTGCCTAATCATTAAAGAACAGATACTTGAAAACTCAAATACTTGTTAAGAACCTGCTGGTTTACTTCTTGTCATTCAGAACTTCTCTATATTTGCCCACTTGTGGAATGAGGCTTGTTAATACTTGCCTAAAACACCTACTACACACTTGGCGAGGAATTTTCGAAAGGATGTTGCAAAATTGCAAACTAAATAATTAATGAAAAAGTATCAATATTCAGAAGTTAACACATGACAGAGAGTCTTACAATATTCTAATGCTGAGCAGGAAAGCCCTACATATTACTTTTATTTTAAAATCCTTTTATTTCCAAAATATTGCTATTGAACTAAGTATTGAAAGTTCCTATTGAACTTGCCCATATGTTCCAATAACTACAGCTCACTGGAGTCTTTTATATTAATGGTAGTTAAAAATAGTCTTGGAATAGATACTTAAAAAAAATTAGTATTTGAAACTGTATTATCACAGTGCAGCTCCATTCTCTCAAAAATGCGTTTCACTGAAAAGAGAAACTATCACAACTCGTTACCTCTTCGCTATTTTACGTCTTCCATTTTTCTTTTTTAAACTTTTACTTTCAGCACCATCCTGATTTCCTCATACAAAATGTTTAAACATCAAGTATCTTAAATGAAGAACATATTGTACCTTAAATGAGGTACAAAAAATGAAAAGAGCCCAAGTACTGAACAATCAGACACACACTGTCATTTCTACCTGCATACACAATGCTTCATGTTATGGGCACTCAGATTCCTAATGGTCTGTTACAAGATCTCCATATTTTCCCTCTACATCAATACTGGAGTTCTATATCCATTCATCTCAAAGAGATAAACAAATAAACAAACATTGCTAATGTTTTTACACTCAACACATATCTCCTCCGATTTAGCAACATGTTACATTGCTGCTAAAGTGATGTCAAACATCTAATAAAACAGGTACTACTCCAGCTGGCATATTTCCTTGCCTGTCCTTCAATAATCATTTTTTGCTATAGTCACCTAAGTAACACACTTCATAGTCAATTTAAATTTTGCTGATATTTTCTTTCTGGCTACATGAAATTTTCTTGTGTTCTGCAAATGATTTCAATCAGGAAATACACTTAACACAATGTAAAACAGTGAGATTAAATAATGACTGGACATGAAATTTAGACAACTAACAAGACAGGTTTTTTTGGTTGCAAAACTTTAATAAATATAATACTAACACAAAGAAATAATTAATGGTTCTTTTTGCTATGGAACTAAAAACACCCTTCACACCTGTATAATACATAAAATACAGAGCTTACACCTGAAGAATTATGCATAGAAACACCTTCTTTTTAGTTACAATACTATTTGTTGTTGTTACTACTGCTCCTAAAACCACTTTAATATGTGTTATGCCAATTTTCCACCATCCTTTTTTAATACACATTTTTAGCTCTTAAATGCAGAGGTTGCAAGCTGCAAAGTAAAAGTGAACTATACTGAAGTCAGACATTCATTTTAGCTATTCCAAGATTCAAAACATTCTATCATCTGTTCCTATGGAAACTGAAAGGATATTCTAGGTTATATCAGTATCAGCCGATTATGTTGCCGAGAAATCTGTGGTTTATTTTAATCCATAGTTCAGAGGTATAAATTCATGCTTAGTGTTTAGCTTGGTGATTTTGAATTACTGAGGCGTGGTTAACACTTCAGTTCCATTAGATCATACTTTAAGATAAAACAAACTCCTTTTAGACCAGAATAGTAAAGGGGAAATGTTATAATGTTCAGTTAATCCCCATGAGGTTTACCGCTCAGAGGTAGGATATAACTAATATATACTTGGAAGATATTTTTTGGTTGTTAGATGAGCCATACGTTGCTGCAGGACATCTTAAGAGAATAGTTCAAGGAAAAAATAATTTAGATTTATAGAAAACTCCTTCAGTAGTGTCATGTACCAGATGGCCAGATGAAGGAATATGATTTAGCAAGTTAACAAGATCATGAAAACCATAACCGTAAGACTGAAGATGAAAAATAAAATAGAATAATGCAACATGAGTATATTTCTACAACAAAGAAACTTACAGGTTAGGATAGAGTAAAACTTATGAAGACATTTAAACACAGTAAGTGAAAATTCTCCATATGTAGACAGAGCTACTCTAAAAGAGAGGGTAGAAACAGTCTAACTTAGTAGGATTTTAATTAAACAGATTCCAATGCCACTACGATCTATCACAACAAAAGCCAACACAACAGCTATAGCATGTTGGGATAACTCTTCCCTGTCTACATTAGAATATGAAGAAGCAGTAAAATGGGTGGTTACCATGCCTTTAAATAAAAAGTTTTGGATTTCATACTCCATTTTCACAAAACAAAACTAGACAATTTAAAGTCAACTATAGCTACCACCCTCATCTTATGCCAAAAGTAGCAAGCAGGTTCAAATTTTCCTCTTTACAGATAAGACTTCAGTCTTCTTACTCTAGATTAAAATAATTGACTTCAAACTGAATAATCAGAAATGCCTTCTATTTCTATATCATACTGTAGTCAATCACCTTATTACGAAATAACTGTCTCAGTCTAGTTTCCATCAGGATCTCCTGCAGGGAATCAAGATAGTGGTATAATAAGGAAATATAATAACTACTGCCTAAAGTGTACTACAGTGGTTAAATTTTCTACAGTAATGAGGTTAAATTCCAACTACTAGCAGAAGAGGGGAGAGGGGAAGAAGGAGAAGAGATTACTTTTTTTTACTTTAAACAAAGCATACTCTAGTAGCAGCATTTCAACTCTAGCTATTCCAGGCTTTTTATGAGGGTAACCAACAGTATATGGATAAAAAGATGAATGGCTATGAGCCAGATTAGAGAGGTTCTTTTCTGGTTTTTTTTTTCTACTTTATTTGCTATTCTAATGATCATTTTTTAAAATTATGCACACCTATGCAGTTACGTACATCTACATAACAGCAATCCATCCCACTGACAAGCTGAAGTGCATAAAGGCTTGTATTATTTAAAAGGTATGATAAAATATGACAGCTAATATGTAAAAGCAGCGAAGGGTAAGCAAAAACATCTGGAAACTAAAACTGTGGTTTTGACTAGCACGGTACCAGTGCGGGTAATGTAACAGGTTCTAAGCTCAATGAAATAAAGCTGAGCATTAAAGAGGCCCCTACACAACCACAGGGCACACAAAATGAGATCCCACTACAACATCAGACTTTGTTCTACAAGTCAAGCACATCTCCACAGAGCTGACGACTTTAGAAAAGCATATTCATGCACTTGCACAGTCCATTTCACAATAAAGCATTCATCTGAATATGACACTAAACCGACAAAAAACAGCAGGCACACTTTGATTTAAACCAAAGTGTTTAAATATCATGAACTAATCTAGAAGAAAGGATGTTTCAGTACAACACATACTGCTAAAGCAGGCAAGGTTGAAAGAAACTGAGAAACTCAAGATCACAGGACCCTGCCCAGACAGTTATGCCCCAAGAGCCATCCACACTTTTGGTGGTAATAATTAGAAGCAATTAGAAAATGCAACACTATTATATTTTTCCACATGTCATCAAAAAAGAAAAAAATTGAGCCCAGTGCCAACTATTCTCAATATCTGAGTATTTCTAACACCTTGGAGTGCATTTGCAATACTGGAAAATGCTGCTACAGGATAGTACGTGCATGTATTGCTTAAGAGCCTTGACATTAGACTGAACACTCACCTATGATTGATTTAAGAATAATTTCACCAATCTTGCCATAACCCTGCAAGATGTGGCAGATAAACATTCAGCTCAGAGGGCCGTGAAATGAAATAAATTATACAACTTCTTGATGACTGTGTCCAGAAAACTGGTAAATTATGTACATACTTCCCACCTCAATATCTTGGGGGATAAGAAACAGGACCTATCAGAGATCCTTGGCAAGAGATTAAATGCTGGTCTACAAGAAACTTCAGATTAATTTCAGCAATTTTGCCATAATACTGCAAGATGTACTACACAAGCACCCAGCTTAGGGAACCCTGAACTGAGATAAATTGAGCAACCCCTGGATAATCACCTCCAGAGAACTGGTTAATTATGCAGACACTTCATCCTCCCATCACTTTTCTCAGGCACTAAATACCATTAGTCAAGAGCACTTGGGCATATACATCTAGTTAGTAATTTTTTTTAAAGCAAAAAGAAGCTGTACTTGTTCCAGAGACAACAACTGAGAGGAAAGGTTCAGCATGAAAAGAAATGCAAAGGGGAATAATTCACAAAACAAATCCTTCTCAATGAATTACTATGTGAAAACTCAAAATGCCCCCAAATACGCCCAAAATAACAACAGTACAAAGATGTTACACTGTGAAGAACTACGAAATTTTTTGTTCAGATCATACTGTTTACCCTATTTATCCTGTGTATACAAATACGGTTTATTTCTCTATGTTATTTTCCCCTCCTCTTTATTCTGCAAGGTTATAATTAGTAAAACTATTCATTTTGGAAAAAAAATTATTTTATGTATTTTAAAAAAACCAGCACAAATAAACAGAAGATATTTCTTAGATTACACCTATATCTAACATGATTAGGACACTTCATTACATAATCACCAGATATATAAGGGAAACTGGACAATAAAACATCACATAATTTCTCTAAAGCCTAAAATAAAACAAAAACCCACCCAAAAACCCCCAAAAAACCAACCAGTCAGATATCTACAGATTCCTCCAGGAGACAAGGAAGGAAAATATTTTGTCTGTGGCCAAAGATACAGAATGTTTCTGTAACACACAGAAGGACAAACTATTTAAATTGCAAACCCAGGGAAATCTGAACTCTGCTCTCATTTCTACACCACATCCTGCTAGACCTAAGTGGATATTTATATTTTAATCCATCTTTAATGACACTATTGATACCTCACAACCCATATCCTAATTATTACAATTTGTATCAGTAAGGTCACAAGAAAGAACATAGGTTCCTAACATATTTCACTCATGCAAAAATCCATTCCTCTTACATAGAGACCCATACTACTGTTTAAAGCACTGAACCCAGCTTAGAACTGTGATTACCTTTCAAGAGAATGGAGGAGATGGAAATGCAGCTCTTTGCTGCACAGACCTGGCTCCCAAAGCTACCAGTGCTGTCATTACCAGGTGGAGCTAAGTTTGGTTATCCCTGGCTCTAAGTCCCACACCAAGCTTGGCAATACACAGCAGGAAGGGCTCGAAGCATGAGCTCAATGTCAGAGAAAGCTTTCTCATTTTTAAGTATAGCAGACACAAAACTGTGTCTGGAAAAACTCTTCTACCTGTAACTGAGCTATGGTAATCTTAAATTTCTCTTTTCCCCAGTAATATTATTATTATTGTTGTTGTTGTTATTATTATTATTATTCTGATCTGCTTTACACAATATTGCTGTTGAAAACAGGGCTGAAGTGGTACCAAGAGCAAATCTAGAGTCCTCAGCCTAGGGTTCATCATAGGACAAAATGAAATTATGGGGATGTTTCAGGTGGTTGCAAGATGCATATGTACCTCTTTTTAAAAATTTTAAAGCAGAAAACATTGCAGGCCCTTCTTTCTGCTTGAAGGGTGGCTTTTAATCAAGCTCTTGATGCATCTTTGCTAAAGCAGTCTTTCCTATATTATCTGCCACTAGCCTGCTCACAGTATGAAGGAAAGATAGCAAGGAGTTTAGGACTAGAAATAAAGACCGGGTTAGAATCTCTTTTCTTTAAATTGTCCTGTGGGTCACAAAAGATCATCTATCTGTGCTATGTACACTAGGAGTGCCCAACAAAGCACACAGAACAATAAAAAACCCTGCCTGTAGCCACTGGCACCCGTGTGGACTGCTAGTATTTGTATTACTTTTGTCAACAATAGCAAAGAGAGCTTACTCTTTCTAAAAGGATTAGGAAGTTTGGTTTGCAGCTCTATGAGAGCCTGTTAAGTCTAGACACACTGACAGACACTTCTGGTTTATACCCAGATGGCAGCTCTAAGACTCCACCAGGAACACTGCTTCACTTCTAAAGCAATCAATGGCTAATGCCACATTTCCAAAGGGGGAAGAGATTTCAATTTTTTGCTGAGAAATACACAAACACCACAGTGATGGACAACCATAAAATCATAAACTACACTGAATAGAAAAAGACAATGTGTTACTTAGGTGTAAGTATCTGCTTTCATGTGCTACTGCTGGACATTATTTGGGGGAATCTGTGCACAGCTCACTAGCATGTGACCTATGTATCATTAAATAAACAATAAAAAAAACAAAAATAGTTTCTATCCAAAACAAAGGGGATACATAAAAATTATAAAAGGAGCAGTTTAGACTTTTTAGTTGTGTTCTTTCTGCCAGAGTAAATTCTAGCAGCATCTCTGAAAAAAAGGCTGAATTCTAGAGAAGACATTCATCAAATCCTAATGACTTTTGTTTAAAAATAAATACTTCCAATCTTACTTCTTACAATGTATTTCCACTTCCTGCTTCTCTTCTAGGTAGACACTGAAATACTCTAAAATGGAGACATAAGGGTAATTTTTCTCTTAAGGTGTTGCTGGAAAGTTCTAACTGAAATATAGCAAATACAGCTCACTCTTATGTAGGCAAATGATCTCATCTATTTTCACACAGCAGATGAAAACAAGGGTGGAAACTAAAACTGCATTTGCAAATATGAATAGCAAATAACTGAAGAACCACCTGGTTAAATAGAGATGCACTATTCCCAAAGGTACAGGCAGGTACCAGAATACTGGCAAGAAGACAGTTCATCTGAGGATTTGTGTAGCATCTGATGCAGGAGAAAAGATGACGGTCCCATGGCCTCTTTAAGGAAATCTCAGGGGTTGGAAGGTAAAGATGTAAATCAGCTTGTCAATAAAGCACCATAACAGGAGTCAAAGACATGCTATTCACTAGCCACATTTCAAATTCTAGATTTCTTGGGCCATGCCTGCATGTGTATTTTCTAAAGCAAACTATTGTTCTCAACATTAAATTCACAAATCATATCCAACAGCAAACCTGTGATGCATAACCCAACACCTCCTGATGAAAACATCCCTGTTTCTGATATGACTAAGCACTAATAATTTTCTTGCAAACACTCTTCCATTTGTTGGAAACAGGCCCCTGGCTAAAGCTCAACAGGCATATACTTTAATAATCTCTTGATTACCTGGAGACAGCCTGGAACACCTAATAAATCTGTCAATTTTTCAGGTGGAGTGGGATTGATTTCCCCAGGGTTTCTTTGTCAGTTGCAGTTTAGTACTTAATATGAAGAGAAAATTATCAGAGAAGGTCAAATCTGACATGAAAAACTAGAAGGAGTTCACACTGATGAAGACTTTTGCTACATTTAAAATAAATGTCCACTTGCTTTTTCTCAGGTCCCATCTTCCGTCAATCTTTATTTAATAACGTATATGCTTCATAGCTTGCAAAAAGTGCAATCACAGCCTGGCAACACGCTCAAATAACCAGAAATTTCAGCACTGGAATAGCAATCAAGTGAAAAATGGGGTGGTTTTTTTTCCTACCACTTTGTTATCAGCAAATAGTCAAAGGTATTTACTACAACCATGACTTCTTACTGCAGAAAATTAGTTGAAATGACAGATCTAAGTAAAATTTGAGACACACCAATAATTTTAATTCTCAATTGTTTAACCAAGTCAATTTATTCAATACGTTTTCTATTCTGTATACATTCTATTTTCATGTCAACCTTCAACCATTAAAAAAATGCTATATTAATTTACAGAGACGTTTAACACTTTGATAAGAAAAAACGCATAAAAAATGTCTTATTCTAACCCTCTCTGTTCTCTAATTTAAGATCCAAATTCGATAGAAAATTGTACCAGATTTCTCCTTTTACACTGGCAATGAGGATTTAAAATACTTTGGATTTTGAAGAATATTAAAAAGACAAAAGAACATT
Organism: Regulus satrapa; assembly: GCA_013396955.1. Classification (NCBI taxonomy): domain Eukaryota; kingdom Metazoa; phylum Chordata; class Aves; order Passeriformes; family Regulidae; genus Regulus; species Regulus satrapa. The sequence continues at coordinate 353,619 of VWZN01022228.1, read as the reverse complement.
CAATTTTACAAAGGAAAAAAACAGCAGTAAAGATATTGCAAACAGTTAATAGATATAGCCAGGTTACTAGGATGTCGATAATTACATTTAATATAAATGAATGTAATTATACATCTTCCTTTTCATTTCCCTACAGTGAATATTTACCTCAAAGCTTAAACTGCTCTTTAAAGTTTGAATGCAAATCTTTCAAAAGTTTTCAATATATTTCTGCACAGCTAGAATGCAGAAATCTTCTTACAGTTTTAAGAAACTGCATTTTTCAGATTTGTCTATAAAGCTTGGCAACATTGGCAGTGCTGTTTATGGTGTTGAATGCACCAAGATTTGATGACAGTGTTTACAGTTCACTCACTTTCTTCCAAATTACAGGTCAGACCCTGCAAAATTTTATTCTTGCAAATACTGTACAAGACCACTTTTGTAAATTTATTTAAATATAGTCATGTGTCAGAATTTTTCACATAAAACATTTTTCTTGTTTCATTTACACTGGACACTGCCACACTAAACAAAAGAAATCAAGCTCAAGTTCTTTTACAATTTACTTTTGAACGGAAGTAAAGAACAAAGTGTATTTTACCTGAGTCTCCACACCTTGCTCAAGCAGCCTTTTAGCCTGGTTTTCTACCTCAAGACGAGCTCTTGCAATAAAAAGCAGGTCATTTTCAATTACTTCTATTCCAGACAGATCTATCCCTTGAGAAAGATAATCTGGAAAAGCAACAAAACATTGATAAGCATGACTCAGGATAATGGAACATTTTAAGCAAGTTTAAACATTTCAAAGATACAGTCAGTTCCAAGGGACGTTTCTGTATACAACACTTGACAACACAGTACATATCAAAATAATGTCTTATACCAGAAAAACTGAAAATCAGAGGATTATTACTTAAGAAAACCTGGATATTGAATACATTGAATCTACTTCAACACACTTCTCTAGACACAGACACTGCTGAAGAGGTGCAAAGCCTGAGTTCTAGGAACTGCAGAATCAAAATCATAGGCCAAAAAGGGGCAAGAAGTTATATCCTTGTCCAAAAGAATTAACTAGATCATTAAACCTGTCCCTCCACATGTTTGAGTAAGTGCAATTTGCTCTAAAATCTGAAATTAAAGATGCATCAAAAGTCTCAAATTATACTTCATATATTTAAATTGCAGTACAAAACATTTGGAATCAAACACAAAAGAATGGCATGAAAAGAGAATCATGCCCTTTTTTCCTTTTCAATCACAGAATCATCACAAAAATCATTACCATCATGGAAATCACCATCACCTGGGTTAGATACTGCTTACTGGGCTGGACTGGCAACTGCAACAACAAAATCTATTCGAATTCAACTTTTCCAAATGATTTTTTTTCCTCCTTTTTTATCTTTCTGGATTTAAATTAATCCAATTCTTTGCGGCCAGGTAGCCTAGACCTTCACACTACTGCTTATCACCAAGATAATGCAGGACTACTGTCATTTACACAGTTTACAACATTTTGCTTAATGAAGCAGGTTTTCCACTGCTTTTTTTGAAAGGTCAAATAAAGCTAACAAAATAATGGCCTAGGCATTTCATGCAGTATCAGATTTTTCCTTCATAAGATGATGTTCCGCTATTTCCATTTATAACCAGCCCTCTATGACTTTCTAATAAAGTTATCTTCCTTTTAGTTCTCACAGTAAGTTTATTAAGGCACAGACTTAAACATTCTAACTAAGCTAGCTGAACTTTTAAATCTTTGCCAAATAACCTTTCACTTTAGTAGCCATTTATTTTTTGTTTATTCACAAAAAACAAATCTAATTCTCAGATTAAATTTTAGCAATCACATGCTCACAGCTGAACACAAAATTCCAAAGTGAATAATTTCACAGCTATGTAGAGAACAACCCTGTATCTGCCCCTGAAAAATACCATATAAGAAATCGAAACAGAAAGCTCACTGAAATACTGCATAAAGCTTAGTAAAGGCATAAAGGAAATCATCTCTCTTCACAGTACAGTATGTCAAACAGGTTTTAGTCTACTAAGAATAGGACTGCAAATGCTTTTCCCTGCATGCATTTGTTTAAAAATGGATCAGAGGGGTCAGAGGTTGGCTGAGCAGCAGGACAGCACAGGCAATTCATGGAGCCTGGTGTGTTTACAGAGCTGCTTTTGCCCCAGGCCACAGCAGCCACACTCACCCCTCATTTCCCTGCAACACTTTGTTGTGACTAAGCTGCATCTCTACAGGTGGTCTGGCATATGAACACATTTAAACCAATACTGAACTCTCATAAGTTCCAATGAGCAAGTGTCTTGAATGTGAAGACTAATTTTCTTTTAGCTGCCCTTTCTTTTAGCTGCTCAGGGAAAAAAAAAGGAGGAAAGTACTGTCACAGATTCACTCTACTGCCATAGTAAACTCTGAAGAAGTTTTTTGGCAATGTGAGATTAAAAAAGGTGCAAATATTACCAAATATTTACATATACACCACAAATACAAGAACTGCTGTGTAGTTCATTTATGGCATAAAGTCATAATCTGGAAGCCCAGGCTGCCTAAACAAAATAAAACTAAAATATGGATATGATCTCCTAAATCCACAGAAAATCTGAGGAAGACAACTTAAAAAGATACCATTTCTTCCTGTGGTGTTTTATCTCAAAATCTAAATTCAGTCACTTCACATGCAAAAATCTAATCCTTCTGATGGTTTTAAGAAAAGAACAGAAAGACTATGCTGCTTTGGCTTCTCCAAATACCTCCATCTGTGTCTCTGACTGGCAGCCACCTCCTGCAAATCTGTTAAAATCTACAGCTTTGCTCCAAATTTTCTGCAATCCTAACAAAATATCTTGGGACAATGCATTTCAGCAGGACTTCAAAACAGTGGGCCTTTCTGTAGGTTCAGTGGCAAGCTGTACTACTGTAAGTGCTCCTAGTTGCTATTCTAACAGGAAGGAAGCTCTAGCAATTACACAGCTAGCAAAAGAAAAGCAGTTTTCATAAGGACAGCATGTTTATGATGTCAGAAACACCTGCAAGTGCTTTCCTGCCATTCTTATGTGAGAGCAGAAGCTGTAACACAGGCAGGGTAATTGCCTTTTGATAATTTTTGTCATCTACACAGGCAACATAATATTAGAAATCTCTACACTTGTGTGCTCTCAAGAGTGATGTTGCTACCCTGGACAGCAGGATGAAACCAAGCAGAAGGACAGTCGACATAAGAGCAGCCAGATCATACCCTAAACACTTGTGCATTTAAGATGTGACTTAGTTAAAATATTGCAGAGGAACTCACACATTCCACCTGGTGAATTTTAGTTAGTAAAGAAACCCTGTCAATGAAACACAACAAACATGCTATCAGTTATTACCTCAGGGAGTAGCAAATGTAAGATTTTGCTTCAGGCACTTACTCGTGTGATCATTTTTCTATTTCTTGCTATGCACACTCTGTCAATAACACTGTGGTGAAGATCAGAGGTGATGGGACATGGGCTGCAAGGGACTTGTGTCTTCTTATCAGGAATTAACCAAAGCAAAGGCTCACCCCTCAGTCAGCACAGACTCTGGGGACTGGTGCCCAGCTTAAAGCATGTCAGCTTTCCATCTGCTTTAACCTTAAAGCTCTGGAGTAAAACTATTACTGTAATAACTCTGAAAGATTTAATGAGTATGTATTTATAACTGACATCTCTCCCTTCAGAGATTTTTAAAAGCATGTATGTAACATTTTGTTATCTTTGGGAAGATTTGTGCTTTTAACAAACTGGAATCTATCCTGTAGCACTGCATGGCAGGGCTGGAGCAGCCTGTGGTGCTGCTGGGAGGGCAATGCCTCCGTGGCTGCTCCAGCCCCTTCTCAGCACAGCCAGCGAGCAAATCAGAGGAGGGAGCTCTGGCCCTGTAACCATTCCTGTACTTCTCAGCCCTCTGATAATTCCACCTCTTTATATAGGCTTGTGAACATAAAGGCAAATCCTTAACTCTCTCACAGGGTGCTGGTATTGCTCCCCTTCTATCACACCCTATTAAGCTTGGAAAGCACAGCTGGAAATTACATTTTAAGAATTTTAAATACAGACTGCCTGCTGAATCATTTTCTTGAACAAAAATATTGTATGTCAAGGCAGAATACACTAAGACCTAGGAATAGGTGACATATATAATCTACTTCAGCCTACCAAAAGGTTAGAACTTTGTATTTTTTAATAAAACAAATATTTTTGTCATTACAATTCTAAATTTTCTTGATGTACTAAACCTGAAAAACTTTTCTAATCTACTCGTTGAGGTGCTGCTTGAAAATGCATTTCTTCAAAGCAGTATTTCCCAGATAGTTATGTAAAAAGGAGTTTCATAGACAGACAAATCCAATATGCAGATAGTACATTAGGCAGAAAAGCAGTATTTTGAGCAACACGGTTAGCTTTCCTTAATCTAAATGACTCACCAACACAGATTCTTTCTATTATGTGATCTCATTTTTTAACCTCAAATATTCTTTGTGATAATACAAAATCAAGACTAGAAATTGAAACTTTCTGTAAGCATTAAAATATGTTTTGGAACAGAGATAACTACGAAGCCAGCACCCTTAGGAGTTCCAGAAGATTGTATTATGGGTTTTTTTTGATAGACTGAAACCATTCTGAGCTTTTGCTAGAAATTAGAGAATCAACAGAAGACTACTGAGAACAATCAGGTGCACTAACAAAGAGGAAAACAGAAGACAGTAATAAACCAATGTGATTAAGCTGCATGACTCAAGAGGCTACTTGAGTCAAAGGAGAAACCCTTCTGCGCTCTGTGAAACAACCTCAGCGACACTAATAAAGAGGGGGAAGAAGGAAATTAGAACATCTCAAGTGGATTCCCCAGGAGCAAACACCTAAGAACTGCAGACACGTAACTCCCCTCGAGTGCAAGAATCCAATGACAAATTAAGAGTTGTTCCATAGGAGACTAGGAAGGGAGGGGGGGAGAGTATTAATGCAAAATAACCCATTCCTGAAATTTTAAATAATAACATAGAATGATAAAATCACAGATCTTTGTTCCCTTGTTTGAGGAAGGTTTGAGGCTTATTTCTCTTGCATTGCTTATTTGTTTTACTTGGTTGTGCAGTCTTAGTTGCAGATAATGTTGATGATATCTGTACCCTAAGAAAATACTGCTATTTTTCTGTAGTGAAGAAAAACTACAATTTTTGCAGAAACTAGTGATTTAAATTCCAAAAAGTCAACAGGTCTAAATGATACCCAAGAGCTCTGCTGGGATTTAAGTATTCAGAAGATGAGAGACTACATAATTTATCGAGAAAAATTATAGAAGACTCATGTGTGCATTGGTAGAAGATATTCATGAAACTGAACCGAAACTGCTATTGGCAATATTTGTTTCTGTTATCTTCCGTGGTCTTAATGGAAATGTTAGTTACAGCAGTAGTTACAGAATAGGAAGGATATCCTATTTGCCCCACCTGTATCTGAACCAACAACCCAGGATGCTGCTCGGCTCGAATATCTCAATTGGTTTGTTTTTGTCAGTGCAGCTAATTTAAAACCAAAGCCCAGCAGAAGCCTGATGCTCACTCACCCTTTGGTGACAGCCACCTAGGGTTTTCCATGATCTCTCTAGTCTCTAGGTGGGATAAGCAAACACCTGCCTTAAAGAACAGTGGTGCTTGGAGTCTCCTTTCTGCTGCTTGGAGACGCATTTGCCCTGCAATTGATGCATACACAGTAGGTGGGGAATAGCACGAGCAGGCAAATTTCTAAGTGTTCCAACTGGAAGCTGATGCCTCCAAATAGAATCTTTGCTTATGTTCTGTTTTAACCAGACTAATTCTCCACTTAAGCAGAAATTACTGTCCCACACTCTGCATCAGGTACCGAAGTACTTGCTGAAGCAAGCCTCATATTAAGCCTTTAAATGGAGTGAAAGTGATTCCACTACTGGTACGATTAAACAATATCTTATAGCTATCTTCTGCAACTTGAGCTCTCCAGAAAAGGATGTTTATTCCTATCAAAACAACATAAATTACAATGCCTTGTAAAGTGTTCAAAATACAAATGTAATTGCTATACGAGGTGCTATACACAATGTAATGAATTTTGAATACACTTTTGAATGCATTCATTTTGAATATTGAATTATTAATTATGATTTTTTTATCTGCAGGTATTATTAATTCATAATTAAAGAAGAAGAAAAAATTATTTTACTGAAATGCCAGTTAGTTATAAAACTCCTGGCATCTTTCTTTCCTTTTCCTATACAGCAAAATTCCTGCAAGCCTTTCTTCAGTGAAACAACAGAGAATAAAATCTGTCTGGGTCATTAGAGTGTCATTAAGCTCCTATTAAATCCGGTCCTTATTTAAGCAATGTCTATCGTCTTAAAAATTAACTACTTGTATGCATAATACATAAAATCTCAGGTTTTAGCTGTTTGAGCAATTTTAAGTGAGGTAAAACTGTCCTGCTGGAGACAGAGAGTGGAGCCCCTTGGCTCTGTATTTGTTTTCTCAGACAGCACATTAACACACTCTTTCTGTTTAAGTCCAGAAAAGGAAATATTAGACAACCAGGTAGTTTCTGACAGATGTCCCTAGTGAAGGGGAACATGAAAAATAAAAACAGAACAAAGCAATTCTCAGTACTTCATTTCAATCCAACACTGGTTTCATTTTAAAGAAATCAGGTCAATAGCACCAAAACCAAACTGGTGGAAAGCACACAAGTCTAAGAAAGCAAAAGCTGAACTGCTCATTCAAACACAGAAAATTATCTTGTACTGTAAAACAGACCTGTCATGTACATTATTATAAAATGGTTTGGTCAGAAGTGGCCTTTAAAGAAAATGTAGTCCAACTACTCTTCCTGGGCAGGGGCACCTTCCATGATATCATGTTGCTCAAAGGTCTGTGCAGCCTGACTTGAACACTTCCAGTGATGGAGCATCATCTGATCAAAGCTTTACTTCAGAAGAAAATTGAAAATTCAATACTCGAATTAAAAGACCATGTAGGTATGAAAAATTTGAACATTTTCTATCACGATAAAACAAAGGACCAAGTTTTAAGTGTAAAGGCAGGTTGGAGTAAGAAAGAATAGGTTGTCACCCTGCACTTGGGATCAGCTTTGTTTCCTCCAAAATATTGCTCCTGGTTTTTCAAATAGAATATGGTTTATGTTAAAATATTTAGTAGTGCTTTAATAATAATCTAGGTCCAATCCTATCCACAGAAGAAGCCTGCTGCTTCTCTCCAGACTGCACGCAAAAATATAAAAAAAACACACCCTGAATTGAGAACAATTATGGGGGAGCAGTGAGGAAGAGTGACTAGCTATTTTTAAATTAAATTAAAGCTGCATTTAAGTTGTCTTGATGGAAGAGTTAATTCCTGCTGCTCTCTGGGCTGGAAATCAGATGCCACGCAGGATCTGGAACTGATGGAAATGAGTTTGATATCTATTTTTATCATCATCACTGACTTAACAATGAGCACCAAATTTTGGAGACATTCCTGTGAAAATGCCATGATTCAGAAAATAGCTTAACACACCAAGACAAACACTACTTAGGTCTAATCACAAGTTATACCACACGACTCCCACACTCACTTAGGCCTAAAGCAAGAGTTGTTGAACTCCTTTAAGGTTCCCCCTCCCACGCACCATTAGATCTCCCCCATCCCTCCCCCTCACCCTTGAATAGAGAATCACAACCTTACTTCACCACGACCTACTAAACCTGCTGCTTTCTGCACTGCCCGGCTCCGAGGGCAGCAGCCCCACAGCGAGCTGGGGGTGCTTCACGCCACTGCTGGCCACCTGGGTGACAGGACAGAATTAACTAACGGGTGACAGCAACCTGAGGGAGTGCCCAGCACCCTGGAGAGCGGGCCTGCCATCCTGAAGAACCTTAGCAACCTTGAGATAAGGACAGGAAAAACCATTATGAAGTTCAGCAAAAGCGAGTTAAGCCCTGTTCACCTGGGATGGCCACACAAGCAGGTTGGGTGCTCGCTGGCTGAAAGGAAGCTTTCAGAAATAGACCAAGCGGACAGAAAATTTAACCTAAACCAGCAGTACATCCTTGTGGCAGAGGCAGCCAGCTGTGTACCAGACTGGGTGCACCCAGCAGGTTGAGGGAAGCCATTATTCTTATTATTTGGCACTTGTAAGGCCACCGTACTCCACGCCACCCAGGAAAACGGAGACATTGGCAAGTGAGTCCAATAGGAAACCACCACGACAGGGGACTGAAGCATGAGTGTGAGGAGAGGCCGAGAGAACTGAGTCTGTCAACCTTGAGAAGAAATGGTTAAGAAGAGATCTAACTGCATCTTCTGCTACCTGACAGACAGACGTTTCTCAGAGGCACACAAGAGGCAAGCGATACAGGCTACAGCATGAGGAAATTCTAGTTAGACATGGGGGCAAAATACTGTACCCATGGTTCGGTATACCTTACCTATGGAGGATATTAACCTGCTGGAATGCATACATTTTTAAATTTAATATAATTAAATATTGATAAAGAGTGAAACATTAGGATCCAGAACTCTAAAAATCACCACAAGCTTCTTAAGCCTTCCCTCTAAACAGGGTGATTTGAGAAAACTCCCTCAAGAGCTCCCAAAACCTAGTTTTCTAGTTTTTAACTACAATTGCATTTTTCCTTTAAATTCTCTGTGATAAAATACTCACAAAAAACTGTAACATTCATGCCATTCATCAATAGTACTTGGCTGGAGCTGGAACCAATTTCACCCGAAATATTCTGAGCTATGGACTAGAAATCAGAAAATATTCCAAAAATAATTTCTTACACCAATGGCCATTAATTACAAACATAATTCAGGTCTGTAACATGAAGCAAAAGTTAGAACCATGGAAAAAAATCCCAGTACCTATATAAGTTACCAAGTCCAAATTTTTTGCTGACAACTAAAACTGTTCATTAAAAATTAACCAGAAAAAAAACCTCTTCGCCACAATAAAATCATTGAAGTTTAATTTAGACATTGCACAGATAAGGAACTGCTCTTCAGATGTACGTGGACTTTCAAAATTAAATTTATTCTGGCAACAATGCAATAATACCTCTACAAGTCAATACTCCTCTTGGGCTTTTTTTGGAGCAAAGTAAAAATAAAATACGTTGCCAGTAAAAATCTAGTTGTCCTATTTCGGTTTTGCACAGACTTCATAGCATCACAGATGCAAAGCAAATGTACAGCATGTGTGAAAGAGACAAAAAGAGAAAGGGGGACAGAAAGGTATAATATGGAACAGGAGAGAAATGTAGCCCAAGTGGGGCATTGCAGAAGAAATGAACTTCACCTTCAAAAGAGTTAAAATAATAGAATGATGAAAAACAACAGACAGAAAATTATGAAGGAACGTAGTGAAAGGATACAAATACAGATCAGTTCATACAGTTTGGTTTTATTATCCTGTAAGAGTAATTTAGTGCCATCATATGCTCTCCACCTTGACAGGTTCCTCCCCACCTAAGCCACAGCTTTGTACTGCTTGCTCATTACCAAGGCCAATGGTAATACTCATTTCTGCTCATATTTCAGGAGAGTATCCAAAACTGGAAAACCAAGAGGTGAACAGAGCTTGTTTTTAATAAATTTCATGCAGACAGTAATCAAGATTTTTACTGTCCTGAAGATATTTATTGAAATCTCAAGAGGGGAACAATAATCAGTCCTTGAAATGGAGCATCATATCAATATATAAAATGGAGCAGGATGGAAAGAACGTACCTTCATATTTATCAGAGATAATTACATTCAAAATATATTGCAAATATACTGCACCATCCACCCACGTAAAAGAATTATGCCCCTCCAAATGGAGTGGATGAAGTAAACCATCTCTTTCCTGAGCTAGGAAATTGAGATGAGGACTCACCTAAATGAAGGTATGTGACTTCGGCTTTGGCTGCCTTTTGTTTGCCTAACTTAACATTGCAACTAGAGCCATGAAAGCCAACAAAATACTTATGAGCAGAGAGATGCAAAATATAACCTAAATGTACATGGTGGCCTGGAAACACCATTCTTTTGGGCAGCTTTTACATATTATTAATATGTTATCATTCAGCTAAGTAGAATTCCTCAATATAGAGCATTATATAAACGTGTGATGATTCAGTTTCCATCAGTACCATCCCATGTTGCAACAGGCCATGCAATGATAAAAGAAAATGAAGGAAAATGATGATGTGCCTCAAGAATCTTAGTCAAAAATAACTTCTTTCAAACATCCCACCAGTTGCAGAGAAGGCAAAGATGGCTGACTCTTCGCTGAATCACTGCCTTCGAAGGAGGGCAGGGGAGGCTTTGGTTCATTTGAGGGTTTTAATTAATGTCAATGGTTACTGACCTAATTTTTTAATTCTTTACACCCGAGTAAAGGTATACATGAACAGCTACAAACTACAAGTCTGCAATTACCATCCTGAACTAGCTAGTTTGCATTTAGTTCTTTTTCTTTTTGTTGAGATATATTCTACATTTTTTGAGTTTATATCATTATTTTTGTACTAATATGTGCATCTAAAAATGTAGATTGCTCATGAGAGAACTGAGATAGTTTTAACATATACTTGTAAATTCCAGGAGATACTTTAGAATCAGTAGTGCTACAGTGCTATAGAATCAAATAAAAAAAAAATCATGCTATCTTGGCCCCTGCATAAGGTGGAATACTACTTTTTTTCTTTACTACATATATATAAGCTGAAAATATTTCTTTCATATTCCTCTGTCCTTATGGGTCTCTCCTGCCTCTTTTCAACACCCACCATTCACCCTTTCATACTTACACCTTCAGGAGAACACTTCTGCAAAAGCAGAACTGCATTTTCTTTAGTAACAGCTATGTTAACTCCCTCAGTACTCTAGAATATATGTAATTTTGGTCTTCAATAAATGCATATTTAATTCCTCCCATCCCTCACTTGTCATATCATCAGTAACTTCCTGTAACTGGCTGCAGATTTACCTGTTTTTATCACCTTTACAGTCAAAATATGTTGCATAGATTATAAATCACACAGGTTTTATGTTCCTCAGATACTTTGTAGGAGAACAAAGTGAACTTTGTGTTATACAGAGTGCTTCTGTCAACAACTTGAATGTAACTGCAAAATCTTAAAACCTCTTGAAATATATCCTATCTCCTACAGCAAAGTCTTTCTGAAATTCAGAGATCAGCCTACAGCAGAAATCTGCCCAGTCTGCCGGAATTCTTGCCAATTTTCTAGCAATAATAAAACTTAGCAATGGTTTAAAAAAAAAAAAAGGCAAGAAAAGAATGTTGTTTGAGAGCCAAACTGAACCTAACAGTGTTCATATTCCGAACACTTGCATTTGAAGTTAGCCTGCATAAATGTCTGTCTTTTGGCCAGACAAACTGAAACAGTATTTAACCACAACACGGACCGGCAGCAGTTGCCTCTGATGATTTTTTAATACCTTTCATTCTGTACAATTTTGATACTGAAACTAAAAATAAAATTAAAAAAACTTTAAACCTTTCTTTTCCCCTGTACAACATTCATTGCAAATTGATTAAAAAGTTATCTAGATACAAATTGGTAAGTATTACTCTCAGCCTCAGCACTGTTCAGCTGTACCTGCACTAAGAGGAACACTAGGAAGCCGAAGGCAATGTCACATCCCTCCCAGGCTCACCTACCCCACGTGAGCTGCTCCGTGGTGCTCACCACGGCCTCCAAGCCTGACACATCACACACTCAAACCCTGGCCCGATGGCCATGGAGCAGCCCACCTGCACAGCTGCTCTTCAAACACAGAACAAAAGGGAACAATCACCCACTGCGCACTCCAGGAATGCACTTACACAGCTGTGGCACATACCTTTTATGCTACCTGTAAAAGTTCTTTGGTAACCTAGAAGAATAGTATGATCTATCACTATTAGTCTGAAATCTTTCACGTACACTGACCATGATTTTCTACAAAAAACACACAGCATTAAAATTAGGAAGAACATGCATGGATGAAAATTACCATAGATTACGATTTCAAAAAAATGTACTTGTCTTCTCAAAACGACTAATATCAGCGTAAACAGAAAGAGAAGCCACTGTTTTTATTCTATTATTTCAAAATCGATAAAAACTAAAAGCTAAGTCTTCTCTAATACAGTACTGATGACACATTTGAGTTCTACTATCATTAATGTCACAGAGATATAAAATTAAAAATCAGTATCTATTGTAGCCGAGTTCAAAGTAATGAGCTAAATGCTAAAAATAAAAATCCCGGTTTTCAAAAGTTTGCATATCCAAAGAAGCAAACAGTAAGTTCAGGAAAGTCTTTCAGTCATTAAAGGCACAAATTGTTAACAGATGGATGAAAACATTTAATTTAGCAAGTAACTGTTATTAAATAAATAATGAGGATATTTTCTTTGTAGAATTTCATAATTATCTATGAGCCAATTATTATTACCTACATCTGTCAGCCAATTGTATCTAATAATTAACACAAAAGACTTGAATGGACAAAAAAATGTGCTGCTTGAAGAATAAAATATGTTTAGCAATTTCATACTTAAAAATAAAATTGAGAAAACATACAGATGCATTGTGTACTCATATGATTCTATCATAATTTTTATTACTGTTCTAATTCTAAATAATATTTAGTCTGATAACAGATTTTTCTCAAGCCTTACAAAGCATAATTTGTGACATTTACTGCTGATAGCTATGAATCATTTCAAGATCACAAAAGAAACAGAATCTTCTCTAAAAGAAACATTAATATTATTTAAATGAAACACCTTTTCCTTCAGTAGATGAAAAAAAAAAGGGAAAAAAACAATTTTTCAATAGCATATACTGAACTTTCTAATAGGAACTCAATCCTGAAGAGATTATTACATTGCACCACAATTAAGAATCACATTTTTCCAACATTCAGAAATTGTGTTTCGCCAAGAAAAACAAACAAAAAAAACCCCACCAAAACAACTTCAACAGAAAATTAAATTAAGATTATCAAGGGTCTTCAAAATTAATGATATTGATATACTCAAAACTATCACCAAAACCTTGAAAATCAAAAAGCAGAAGCAAAGAGTCTTGACTGCAAACATGACAACACCTGCAATTCTAATATGTAAAACTTACTACTGTCCAATATGTGTCTCTGGGATATCTTAGCAAGCTGTATAAAACCTCTGCCAACAGATCCTAAGAGATTAGCTGCTAGACGAGCTGTGGGCTTGACTACTAGCTTCCATGACTAGATTTTGCCCTCAGGTTAGCCAGTCTCCTGCCAAGCTCCAAGCTCCTTCCAGCACAGGGTGCTGAGCCCAATGCATGGACAACTTGGAAAGCAGAAGCTCCAAAGAGCAACAGTTCATGGCTTAACAATATTATGAGCAAAAATTATTGTGAGTACTGTTATGTTCAATGATCCTTACTTTCTGTTTCTTTTCCATTAACTGTAAAATAACTCCTGGAACTCATGGAAACATTTAGCAGTCACTGCTTCCCATGGCAACTGAAACATGCACTGCATGGGGCGGCAACTTTGGGCTGTGAACCTGCTACCTGATAGTTGTATTCAGCACTTTTTTGGGCTTGGAATGGAAGAGGGTAACTGCTCATTGTGTTCCTTTGCTCCTCCTGCAGCATTCATGATTAATCACCAGGTACCTCCGTCAAAGCTTCCCCGCAGCCATTTTAAACTCATAGGGAGTGATCACAGCTGACTGACATCTCCACCCTCAACTTATTGCAGGAGCATTTGCCATTGGACAGTCTTGGGGTTAGCAAGTAATGGATTTACCTAACTACCATAACTGGCACAAGAATGCCAACAGAGAGCTTCTGCCTAAGCACAGCAGAGCCAGCACAGTGCTGAGCCTAAGCCTGACCTCTCCGGGTACTCAATGACCCTAAACACCATGCAATGAAAGAAGTCATAAGTTCTACCAGCTGAGAAAAACGACCCGTGACTATTCTATCAAGTAAAACTTTTTATTCACTTTATTGATTTTATGATCTTTTTTGCCATTTTATTTGCAAACTAAGTACATGAAAAAAGACTTTTTTGTTAGAAAAAAATACACAAGGAAAGCATTGCAATATTAACATCTGTAGAAACTTATGAAGTCTTGGGTACTTTGGGTACAGCTGCTAATTACTTTCTGTGTGTCAGACCCTCTAAAGAAAACAAAAAGGTTAAAATAAATGAAAAAATCAGAAACAGCCAGTCAGGGAAAAGTTAGAAGACGTAAATTCATAAGTCCATCACACAGAGACACATGCAAGATGCTTTGTTTTTGTGGCTGGAAATGCCAGAAAGTAAAGAGCAGTAAGAGCTGTCCCAGGATATTGGCTCCCCAAAACCAACTTTCACTAAAGCAGCCACAGTCACCAGTAAACAGACATTCTAAGTGTCAAGTTTGGCTTGCCTGCAGTGCCCTTCAGAAGAGCAAGCAGTTTGGTTTTGGATGTCTGCGTACTTACTGGATTGCTGAAATGGGGAGAGAGTGGCAGTACCAGAAGGGCTGTGAGGTCTAACTGCTCCAAAAGCGTCAGCAGCACACTGGGGGTCAACACTAGTCAGTCAATCTCAGTACAAAAAGCTTTTTTCAAGGCTTGAGAGCCTGAAATACTGAAAAATTCCAGCTAGTGAGCATCTTAAATGAACTTGGCTGTCTTGATACTTGCCTCACAGGCGACCTGCAGCTTGGCAGAATGGACAGAGCTCGGTGACAGGCACGGCCAATTGCTGCTTACACAGCACTCCTCCCACCACATGAACCCCATGACATCACTTCTTTACAGCCCCTTCTGATCCAATTAAAGCCATTGCAAGTAATTAAAAGGCAGGATTAGCTGACTGCATTTCAGGAGATATTACACAGATCATATTTGTAAATAAAAAGGCTTTTTAGGACTGGTTGAAGTAGAGGATCCTGGCAGAGGCTCATGTTAGCACTGACCTTTGAGAGGCAGAGCTGCCCATAAGATCTTCACACTCTAAAAGCAAGCACTGAAGAGGGAATAAAGCTCTAGGACTACAAGAGTACAACTATTCCAGATTTAACAGAACTTCCTTTCAATTTACACAAATGACCTAACAATGGCAAGTTGTAGTCTCTGCAAGGCACTGACTTTAAAAATCCACGTATTTAAGCTATCATGAATGAGAATTCAAAATTAAATGCATTTTATAAGACATTTCAGTAACTGCTTGGAATCAGCTATTACTTCCTATTAAAAGAAAAAATATTTTTGATTATGTCATATTATGTTGTGAAATAATTTCAGAGGGAAAAGCAAGTAAGGCCTATTTGTCACAAACTGGATGAAAACTGGACTTCAAAATGTCAAACCTTCCCAGACAGCAATAATTCCAAGTTTCATCTTCTAACTCCACTGAAGATTCATTTTCAACCGCAAAGCTAATTATGTTTGATCTGAATTCAGTGAGCAGCATTAGGGATCAAGGAAAATTGCTGGAGTAAGGGGAAATCAGACAGGTCTTCAAAGTCATTCTAGGTAAGACAGAGCGCTCCTTAGGAGCATAATGCTTCAATAATAAAATTTTGTATTTGATAACAGGAAATAGGAAAATAATTTCATTGGCTCATTTAGACAATGCCAGTTTTCCATCATCTCATATACAAGTAGTGGCTTGTAAGCAGAAAGGAAAATAGAAGAGGACTTGATGGGTGGGTATTTAAAAATAATCACTCAAAGTTCATACGCTACAAGAAATGACGAAAAAATTCTGTACGAAGTCTGTTGCAAGGGTAAAAATAAGTAGAACACAATTCTCGTTTTAGAAATAGAATGAGGCAGAAAAACTGAAATTGAGTATCAAAGGCCCTGCAGCAAATAAGAAGAGGAATGTCAGTGTGGGCTGACAGAGGGAATAATTGAAAGTTAATAAAATACACAAACCACTAAAAGTACATTTCTGAGAAAAGAAAAAACTGGAAAAGAAAAAAACTCCGTGGTTCTTGATAAAGCAGAATATTTCAGAATACTTCTCCATGCTTCATGTCTTTGAGGAGTCTAAGTACTGTTTGCATGTATATTCTTCATTCTACCTTCCCTCTCCAAGTAAACCACTCATGCTGCTGAGAGTCTCAGTCTCCCTCAGCCTTTGCCACAAGTAAAACTGGAAAATATTGTCAAATATAGTCAGGTCATATATAGTAGGGTCAAAACATAGTCAGGAAAGATGAAGCAGAACATGGAGAGGGGGAGAGAAGGATCTAACCCTCTATTTCCTTCCCTAGAAAACAACAAAGGGAAGCATCATCAAGAATAGAGTTAGGAGCTAAAAATTGAGTCAGTCCTCAAGAAACCACACTCACTGACTTTAACATGCCAAATAACATGCCAAATAAAGTGGGCAGGTTTTACTGTGTTTTTCTGAACTTATTCCTGAATTTCTATAGAACTTTTGCTCTGCAGTTCCCAGGTTTTCAGAGTCCTGAAAACTAAACGGGATCAATAAAGTTTAGGTTCTCAAACTTTATCGTGATAATAACATCTAAAAATGTGGAAATACATAAAAGTAGGATGAGATTTTTTTCAATCCTACATTGCCACAAGCTAGCATTACAGTAATGGAGGCACTGACTTTCCCTTTCCAGAGAACATGTAGCAGCTGAGACAGATCTTCAAATGTATTTTTGGAAAAAACAGGGGCATGGTGTGAGGAGTCTGGGCCTGGCAACAAAGGATGCTATAGTATCCCCACTTTCAAGTGACATGCTTTATGGAGAAAGGTTAAGGAGCTGTTTTTCAGCTACACTTCTCTCACTGCCTCCTCTTGAAAGTGATTGCTGCTGGCTCCCCTCCAGCGAGGGCTTGAGAGGAATCAGACGATTCGCTGGTGAGAACTGCACAGAGAGCCTGCAGGCAGAGGTAAGACACAGAGCATCTTAATGGGGAAAAAACTGCAGATCAGAGATTTCTCTCATGTAAGGGAAAACATACCGGAGACACTGAAGGGACTTGACAATTACTCGACACTGAAGGATTAAATTACAGGATTCTCCTATCCCCTTTCACACAGTGAGAACAGGGAAAAAAAAACCAAAAACCAACAAATCTGCAGATACCTTTAACCAGCATCCCACCAAACTGCAGATCCAAAAAACTTCCAGACATCTCTTGTCAGAAGGATTTTGCTTTGCAAATGTGTTTAGAAATTGATAAGTACCTGACTCATCTCCACCACAGAAGAGCTATTTAATGGTTTATTACTTGTTACCTGTTATCGACAGTGTCCTTTGAACCCCGCTTGAGACTACAGAGCCCAACATAAATCTGCCACAGCTTTGTGGCACTTCTTGCCAAGTACTTACTCATACTCTGCAAAATTATGGAGACTATTAACCTTACATAAATTTTAAAAGTCTAAGTCTTCCTGAAGAACATGCAGAGGGCAGACTCATAAAAGCTCTTCAGAGCAGTGACCAGGATAAAAACAGACAAGGAAGAACCATAAAAACCTTTACCTGAATTCAGGTACAGCAATGCTGTGCAATTCCTGTACAAGAAAATGTACTGAAAAAAAGTCAATGAAAAACAAAGGATGCTGCAACACCTTAATAACTCTACAAAAGCTCTCCTGAAAGGAGAGACACAACCTTAATTCTCATCATCACAGCTGAGCACTTACAACAAAGGGAAAGCACAGCTCCTCATCGATTCAGAAATAAATTTACCAGATAATCCTAAATATTTCAGTATGAAACAGCACATCAACTCCAAACTTTTTCTTTATCTACAGTACAAGGTTCCTACAAGATCCAAACGAAGTTATTTTAAGATTTATACTAAGTCAAATATTAATATAATTATTTCTAAGAACTCTTAGCTTCTAGTTCCAATTTAATTATTTTATAGACTTAATAAGTTATTGCTTAACGTGCTTAAAATGTTTTGACTAGTTCAGTCAATGTTGAACAAAGAAAAAAAGAGTGCAAATGACTTAAGAAAACTGTTCTTCATCTGGAAACAGTTTTCCAACACACAGTGATACGTTTTCTGCCCATCTGTTCAACCAGCCCAATCAAATTGTTTTGAGGATAAAAAAGGGGGATAGAAAAAAAAAGACTCACAGTATTCATCATTACTCACCCCGTATTTTGCACTAGCTTTGCTTACTAAAGTGTAACAATGTTGATTCCATATTCTGTTCTTAACACATGTTAAGTACAGCTCTGGATTATAAACTTTTCTTAGTTCTTCATCCTGGGATGAAGCGAAAGGTCTACAGCATTTTTATGCCAAAAAAAGCCCAAGTGTAGAAAAGGGCTTCTGCTGGCGCAACGCATCTCGTGTCACTCCAGAGCTAACACAGCCTGACTTGGCCAAAATGCATTTACATCATTCCATGGACGCTGCAAGGAGCATCTGGAAGAGCCACGACAGCAAACTGTCTGTAGAGCAGCCCAGCCCGAAGCCGCCCGGGCAGCTCAGCAGCGGAAGAGCACGAGGCCAGGGCACCGCAGCGCCGGGCTCTGCCACGGGCGCTCCCTTGGATCGGCCCGAGCTCGCCCCACCAGGCATGCCGCGAGCTGGGAATTCAGAATGATGCTGTCACACAGCGGTGCACGGGCTGCTGCTCGGCAGAAGTCTATTGCAGGCAAGCTGATCTCCAGCACGGCTCACACTGCGCTCAAACCGCTCAGCTGGGAATTAGCGTCTCCCCTTTTCGGGGTCAAGGCGCAAACAAACAGACGGAAAAAAAAGCAACGCAACCCCCCAAATAAACTACTGAAAAACGCTTTGAAATAGAGATATTGAGTGTGTGCAACTTTCTCAAGAAGGTCAAATGGGACACTTGGCTATAGACAGTTGCCTGGTTTTGTGGATCAGCTATTCTTCTCTTGATGTCAGTAACAGTACAGATATCCAGTAAACGAACCCAGTATGTTAAAAGCAATGTCACAGTAACTGAAAATAATTCAAACCCCATTCAAATGACTCCATTCGATGATTACATAGGTCTCATGAAATGAAGATACATTAAATAAGCAGAAAATATCAATAAGGCCAAGAAACATCTGCATATTGATCAAGGAACAAAACTGCAGATAAATGTCTGATGCTTCACCCCAATTCACTGCTTCTGCTCACACAGGAGGAGGGCTCCTCTCCATGAATCCCTTACACCCTGTCCCAGCAACTCTATCAACTGCCACTCACTTCTGTTCTCTCATCCTGTAAGTCTTAAAAATAGCATTTATAATTATATTAGATGCATTATATTTCTACTGGTTTATGACATTAAGCCCTAATTTTAAATTCAAAAAGTAACAATAGGTGCTTGGTGGATGGATGAAGGACAGAATTTTAAGTCAGTTTCTGACAGAAAGGGGATATTTTGTGGTGCTAAAATAGCTAATGAAGTATAAAAGAGTTTTAAAAGTAGAGAATAAGGAAATCACAATAAAAATTAGAGGTGTTCAGGAAAAAAATTTATCAAAATTTCTTCAATATATTGTGTTCACAGAAGATTTCCAGCTCAAATATGAAAATGGCTGGAAGGCTTAAGGACTCTGCACATCTTGGGATGGAATAAACTGTACAAAGAGCGAAAACAAAGATGAACCCCTCCTTTTATATGGGAAAGCTGCTCTGACATTGACTCTTATCATTCCAGTTGCTCAGGCTTTGTCTTTTGCATTTTACCTTTTGCTTGGTTTTTAAATTAAAATGTATTAAAAGACCTACAGAATTCAATAGTGTTAACACATTTATGCTTTATCAGACTTGCAACCTTAAATAAAAAAATCATCTGAGTTTATCACCTTTTATGAAACTCCTTCCATTAGCAGTTACAGAAAATTAGTTATAAAGGATGACAAAAAGAATGTGCTAACTTTGCTAGCACAATGTGGTCAATTCTTATCTCAGTGTCCATGCACAATTAATTACTTTAATTTTCTCATCCACATTTAGGAAAATGTATTTAAAACCCTAACAGACACCATGGCAATCTCAATCCACAGCATGCAGATCACACCAGTAGCTATGTGCAATGTCAAAGAAATGCTATTACAATAGAGATAAAGCAAAAATTAATTGGTAAAACTTGTTTCCAGGAGAACTGCTTAGATTTCTGACCGTCCTTTTTACTTGCTATGCCCCATATTCAAATTTATTCTGTCAAAAGCAAATATTCAACTCCAGGTCCAGGTTAGAGTCATTCCATTTACTCATTCTGAGCTCTGCCATAATGGCAGCTTTCTCCTACCCCTCTTTTGCTGAGTCTCCAGGAACCTCCACAGAAAGATAATAATGCAGACACCTACTTGTATATAATATGACCCTACTACTGATTTTAAGAAAGGGAAGAAAGATACTGATCTGGTACCAGACCCCAAGCTTCTTGTGTGTCAGTTCTACATCAGTTTATACTATAAGATTTTACTCCAGCTGCCACTGCTTCCTCCCTTCCACATCTCCCAGCCGTGTCATCACCTCTGCACCCATGCAAGCATTCTGCTGAAAATGATCCCAGTAGCTTTCAGCTGCTGCTTAGCATCAACTCCTCACTCCTCTGGATACACCTGTGCAAGAAACAAGCAGCTGTGCACAGCAGAGATGCAAGGAGAAAAGAATCACAGGAGAGCAAATTGTATCAGTTGACCAGAGATGGAAGTTGGTCTTCAACCCACTGTGTGTAGAAAACTTTGTGTTAAAGCAATAAAAAACAGAATTCTGTAAATTCTGTATCTGAATCTGTAAAGGTTTGGTTTGCACGGACATCAAGTTTTCACTATCTTACTCAGCAATTAGTATCTATCCTGATTTCCATTTACTCAATAACTCATTAGCACTAATTAGCACACACCTTCAACATATAAAGAAGTTAACCAGCCGTGTCATTGTGGCAAAAGCATTCAAAAATTTCAAAACAGAAATACAAATTCTTGGGAGAACAGAGTTGAGCAGAGCAACAAACTTGGGAAGAAAAAATGTGAGATTATCTGGTATTGAAACAAGTACTTCAATACGGATAAACTGTTAATGAGAAAAGTTTTCAAATGGCAATTAGACAAGTTCAGATTATTCAGATAATACATGTTATCAGCTTTTTTCAAATGTTCAATCATTGCTCTTCCTTGAAAGAACTTAGATGGATCCTGTGTATATTCACAGTAAGTCACTTGCTTAATTCAGCTATTTGCTCCTGTTTTAGAAGAGGAGGGTCTGATTACCTGGAAGAGGAGAGGGATGACAATAGTGGATAGGGTCTTATGAGCCAGTGATGAGCAGTGGTCACCAACCCCTGGAGCACTCCCAGTCCATGGGGCAGTGACCAGGGCTCACTCTGCATCAGGGGAGCCAAGCTCTCACCAGCCTGTGCCCAGCCCCACACTCAGCACAGAGACTTTACTTGCTCCCGTGGCTGGGCGGGTTATTAAAGGATCCAAGTGCGCAGATCTTATCAGGATTAGGCCTCCTGTGCTCCTAACTGCTCCTAAGGAACTATCTAGTATTGATTCCAAGTATTGATCCAGTACATTTTAGCATGCTGGTTGCAGAGTAGAAACAAAACCCAGCACTATCCCCCTTCCCTGGGGAGCTTTTTTTTTTAAACATGCATAGCTTTAGTTTCTCCAAGCAGATAAAAGCCTTTACTAATCAGTTACGGCTACGTTTGGTAAATGTAAACACTACAGGTAAGTATTCTGGTGAAATAATCCTCTTAAATTCCATAAAAATATATTATTCAACCAAAGAGGATTTCCTTCTCCACTCCAATTACAGATAACTAACACTGGTGACATTTTCTTTTTTTACTCTAGTATTTTATTATGAGGCCGGAGGGCAGAAGATTCCTATGGAGAACAGGTCAGGAATAACACTCTGACCATGAAGGTGAGGGCAAAGGCAAGAGAGCACAATAAACACCCGAACATGGCAGAAAGGATGACAAGAACATCAGGTAAACAAACAGCAAGCACCACCACCAAGAAACTGCATAGAAAACTTCAAAAATTACGGCAGACGCCCATTATAGAATAATTTTAATGAACTTGCAAAGACAGTATTCCAGACTAATTTAACCAAGGAAAACTAAATGAAATCTCCCTGAAATAAAACAGGCTATACAGATGGAAGTCTAGTACTGTGGGTTTTACCTTTGGGAGTTGCAGCCTGCACAAGATTCTATTCTTTCATTACAAATCTGTTGTGTGGGGGGCGGAGGAGGAGTAACTGTGTTACAGGGATAAAAAGAATAGCACAATTGTTGTAAGAACATCTAGTTTTCTCTATGTATTTCTATCCATCACAATCCATCCTGAACTTGACATCTATTTTTTCTCATTACCTTACCCTGCACTGTGTCAGTAAAAGATATTTTAATGCTGGGGAGGAAGCACTCCATAAATAAAAGTCCCTGAACAGGACATCACAAATTCATTAGCGAAGATCATTAAACAGTGTTCATTTTAAGCAAACAGAGAAAACAAAGAGGGCTGATCAAGCTCCATCAGGAGAGTGAGGAGGACTGGCAGGAATAGCAGCTGCGCTCGAGCTCAGATTGGATTCGTGTTGGCAGAACTGTGAAATAAAGCCTGCAACACACTGTGCTTTTATGAATCCTGCTTTCCCAATAAAAGGCATCCAATGAATTTAATGCTTATGTTTTGCCTTTCATGGGCTGTTTTACTTAGGATGGTTTCTATACAACTAAATTTATAAAAGTCCAAGATGTAATTATTTAGAGATGCTGCTCCTTCTAACGGTGCCCTCTAACACATACCCTAACGCAGCCTCATTCATCTGAGTATCTCCAAGTGCTTCATAAATGCCAATTGAACAGATGCCACAAATCTGAAAAACATTACTGCCGGAAGATTTTCTGCTATCTGACTTGGTTACAATAGTATGTTTTATTACACAGTAGAAAAGGTCAGTGCAAGGAGAAGAGTCGAGTTTAAGCTATACATTTAACTGCATTTTCCTTGTATCAGTTTTAATAATACATTTTTTTTCACAGTCAATTATGCAAGAGTCGAGTTCCCCTTTAACCAAGAAAAAAAAAACAAACCTCTAAAAACTAAATAAAAAGACTGCAGAGTTTCTTAGGAACAAATTTAAAAGATAAAAAATTATGTAAAACATATACAAAAGCCTAAACTGCAGACAAACACAGAGATATATGAAAGACGCATAAGTAAAAAAAAAAGCCCTTCTTATTTTCAAAGAAATGTCAAAATACACATTTAGGATTACATTTAATAGAAATTTATGCATATTTTGTACCCATGTCAAATAAAAAACTTAGGTAATTTTATTTCATTGAATCTCTGATTTCTGGGCATAGAATACAAAAAAGGAGGAAAAATCTAAAGAAAGAAAGGATGGGGAAATGTGTAGGAAGATCTCAAAGTACATAAATATAGTGTTGTTCTTTGTGTTCCCATGAAGAAAGTATAAAAGTAGGTCACCTATTATATATTACGACAGAGCGATATAAACCAACTTCTGCTGAGTACCTTGGTGGGGGGAATGTTTTTGAGTATAACATTACATAATACATTGGTACAACTACCTCGACCCGCTTTCAATAAGTAACACTTCAGAATTTGTGAAACTGATGAACCAAAACTTTCACAGCTCAGACTTTCAAACCTGAAAGAGAGGCTAGAAACAGAAGCTCAAGTCCATAAACTTCAAAATTCCATTGACTTCCTATTTTCTGAGGAAGAATTCAGAGAACTCTGAGAATGGGATCACTGCACTCGTGCCTTCTCAAGTGGGATCACTTATGCAGGGAAACCAAGCAGAGTAACTATTTTCCTTCTACAGGTATGTATACAAGTCCTTTTTTTCATTTACCCTCTTTCTGAACCAACCTTACAACCCTGATTTCTGTGCTACTACAGAACAGCACACTATTATTTTAAAAATCAAGCTTCATATCAAAAGGAAGAAGAAAGTGTCATTCACTGCAATTCAGAGGCAGGTGAAAGGGCTGCAGTGCAATGTTCCAGGACAGCATTGCCTTTTTTTTGTGCTTTTCTTAGGTTCTGTCTAAGCAAGCTGCCAATTTATTTAATCCATCCGTGAATGAAGGTAAAAAGGATTTCTGTAAGATGACACATAGCTATAAAATAGAAACTGTAAGACATTTTTGCCTGTTGAATTCCCTTCAAGACTAAAAATAAACTTCTCCAGACTTAAAAATGCTCTAATTGATTCAAAATCCAGCCTGGTTTGTTCAGTCCGAGATCCAGATCACTCTACTCAGAACTCAATGCATAACTATTCTAACTGCAAGTATGGCATAACAGTATGACAGAAACTTTAAATAAACATACAAAAAAACCCTACCGTCCATAAAACTGTTTTGTTCACATGTTTAGCAATGAACAATAAGAAAATACTTACTTCTAATGTTTAGTGTTTTACTAGAAAGCCAACATGGTGCTTTATATTTCACCAGAGATAGATGTGTGTGCCTTGATAATACAGATAGGAGCAGTATTTATTCTATTCACAATGGCAGAATTATAATTTTGTCTCTTATATTACCATGATCAACTACAAAAGCAGGTTTTTTTATAGTAAGCATCAGCTTAAGGCAGATATCAGTGAATTCATTTTTGTAGTTATGGGAACTAGTGCATTAATTAATATTTTCTAACGTATCAAAGATCATATCTAGATTTCAAACAGAAAGGAGAGCATAACTTCAACACCATTTTTTCAATCATGCTTACTGTAATGTAAGTTCAAGCAAGAAAATCCTAAAAAGAGCCTGAAAAGATATAATTTTTCAGATAACTAAAAAACCATGCGCAACTACACACAATGGTTTCCACTCAGAGGTTTCCCTCTTCAAGTGTGAGTAAAGTATCACCCTGTAGGCACTGATTAAGGATTACAGTCTGTGTTTCAAACAAGTTAAAGTTTAATAAATAATGAAAGAAATTTTATGTGTTACACGCACTGATAATTTTTTTCAATCAATTGTAATTGTAAAACATCCTTTTAGCAATGGCAGTCTTTTCCTTGCTGCCATTTTCTGCACAAAGGTGATGGGGCACCACGGAGACTCATATATTTTACTATTTTTAAGGGAGAATTGCTTAAAATTATTTTTGCATATTCTGTTTAAAATTTCATCTTGAAATTGCAGTATTTGAGTCTATCCATATTACGTTTTTCACAGTCTTTTTCCTCTGCTCTTTAAAGCTATCAATATTTACACAGACAGTGATACTCAGCTTTAAACAGTTAAGGAAAGGAAAACACATATTCAGAGGCAATTGCTACAGCACTTTTTAATGATATTTTTAAAAGCATTTGATGCATGAAGCTTGGACACGAAATCAGTTTCCCTACCGCTTTTCAAATATCATGCAAGGTTGCAGTTTGTAAAATTGCTCACAAACCATAGAGACTGTATCTTTTAAACAGCTTTTAGAAAGTAGCACTTGTCTACAGTTCCCATCTTAAGATTTCACAGCATTTTTGGCTATCACTTTCAGCATTTTTATAAAAGAAAGAAGTTGAATACAAAGTGACTTGTGTGAGAAACAAATTGACACTTAAACCCAGCTACCACACAAGTGCTGTGAAGAGTGTTGTAACAGAAATAACCTTCTTTGTCTCCTACCTAATACCACCTTAGGATTTTGTCCAATGTTTCATTCATTCCCAGCCAATTAATTATTTTTGCTCCAGGTTTTTTTCCCTTGACTTATTTCCACCCATGAGTAGAAACGGAGAGTTACATTATCTACCAAAGTGGGAGAAGTGAGAAGAACTTCCTCACACTCTTCAACCATAAATCTATAATTTCTTTAAACTTTAGCAACTGGTTTGGTTATACAAAGGAAAAATCCCAAATCATGAAGAATTTCTTCACTGAAAAGGTGACCAGGCATTGGAACAGGCTGCCCAAGGAGGTACTAAAATCATGAACTCTGGAAGTGCTCAAGAAACAACTGGACATGGCACTTGGTGCTGCTATGGTTTAGTTGACATGGCAGTGTTTGGCCAAAGGTTGAACTTCATGATCTTGGAGGTCTTTCCCAACCTTAATGGTTCTATTAAAAATAATTAAAAAAAAAAAAAAAAAGACAGGAATGTTTTTACTTCATTTGTACAAAAATCTAAATTTTCTCAGAGATTGAGATTTTGAGTAGATCTGTGTCTATATTTTCTGCTTCCCAATGCCCACACAGATAATAACACTACTTCTGATACTCTTAAGCAGAATAGATGTTTAAATAAAAAGTTCTGTTATATGGAAGAAGAGAGGGGAAAAATTATCTCCATTGTCAAAAGTAATAAATCCAGCATCCAAATGTCCATCCAAACTAAAAATGTCCATTCAAACTACTGTTTGAACTGATTTTTCCATTGCCATTGTAGCATGCTCATCCTTGGTAAAAAGGTTATTCTGGAAAGTCTCTGAGCTAAGGGTACATTTCCTCAAATTCACCATTCTTTCTTGGTACCTTTCTGGAAGCAGAATTCCACTTTGAAGAAATCACTATGCATTGGAGAATCTTAATTTGAAGAATTCAACAATTACATTGTTTTTGTTGCCAGAAGGAATGTAATTCATAGCACTTGGATGAATCAAGTCATTTTTATAACCATTTTCTATTTTTTATGTCCATGCACACATTCAATCAAAATATAACTATGGTACATCTATGAGAGGGGTTACAGAATAACTACTCTGCACACAGTGTTCAGCTGAACAATCAGGCTCACATGGAGCGCTGCTTGTCAGTGGCAGGGGTGACAGCAGTTTTAATCAAGACAAGCTATCACAAGCCTCAAGTGTGCCAAAAGCTGTCTTGTGCCAGCTGAGTCAGCACCCCAAAATCCCAGGTTTTGGTAGAGGACCTGGAACAGTGCTGAGAATGCTTTGGGTGGTGGACACAGCAGGCAGTTTGAGCAGCCCTGTATGTATCAACTAAACTGAACAGCAAAGATTTGGGTAATTAAACCAACAGTAACAGTAATTAAAACTATTTGGATATGATTTTCTTCTCCCAGAGGAAGCGTAACAGAATTTCCTTATTTGAAGTTCAAATATCATTCAAATATCAAAACAAAGAAATAAATTACTAATTCAGTGGGAATTCAAAAGCCAAAACACAGTCAAAGGAGTAAATTTTTCTGTTCAGAGGGTAAAAAAATAAGCTGCCTGGCTGCTTTCTTGAGCCTCTGTCACAGAACAGGCTGACCCAATCTGTGACCTGCTCACACTGTTCACTGCTTTGATATCTAACAAACATTTACTAGACAATAGTAATCAATGGAAACTGAAGCCATACATTAATCTGTGAATGTGTAATATTTGTCAAATGAGAAACCAGCATCTTGCATTATTTTGCAGGTGCTAAAATTACTTTAAAATAATAAAAGCTCAAACTATTAAACTCAGCAACATTCGCATTTATTTCTAACTGCTACTATTATTCCACTATGTCAGTAACCAATAATGCTATCCTAGAGTAGAATATTGCTGCCAATTTTACAAGCAAAAAAATAGGAATTGGTTTTTCCAGAATTAAAACTGCGTTTCTTTCCATTTATTTATTCATTCATTCAACAGATGCATTAGCCAAGCCTCCGCACAAAACCAGCATATTAAATTTTATCAGCTGGATGTATTTCTAAAAAGAATCTAAAAAATTAAAAAGATTAGTGATTCGGTGAATTCATTTCTTCAGTATCTACATCTAGCAGCTCTCAGCGATCTTCAAATGTACTTCAAAAATATAGATGCTTTCAGGCAAGCACAGAAAGAGAAAAATAAACTTTGCATTGTAATCACAGATTTAAACAAAGATTTAAAATTACAGATTAGCAATTTTATGTGGACTCTCTACATCCACAGTTCCCTCTGCAGCTGCTGGTTCATGGAAATTTTGGGATCAATCCCATTTCCATTCTCATTTCCTTGTGCTGTGGCAATTTTGTGCCCAGCTGATCACAGGATGCCACTCAGCCAACTGCCATACATGGCAACCATACCCCACAGAACCATATTGTGGTACCAAAGTGAAGAAATATTGATACTGTTGAAGAATTTTTTCAAAACACCCAAAACTTAAAGCAAGGTTACAAGTCAAGCTCTTGGCAGTTTCGTACAAAAGCAACCATGAAATTCAACACTCAACATTCTCTCTCTATTTATAGCCAAAGATCATTAAGAAAACGAAGAAAGCCTGCATAAATAAGTCTGAAGAGCAGCTCAGTCACCCTTGCAGCAATTCTCACAATTTCCCTGTCCTTGCGTGTGACTCCTGTAGCTCTCATCAAATATTCATGCCTGGCTCATCCTCAATAGGCCTCTTTCTTCTTCCTTCTGCCACACCCCACACACATAAGGTGGCACCGGGAAGGATAAGAGAAGGGGAAGTGCACCAATACAAGGCACCTAATGTATTGATGACAACTTCTTTTCAGTATGGCACAACCCAAACTACTACACATAAAAACATTATGTCCACTTTGTTCTGCTCGTAATATTGATTTGGTTAACTGCTGTTAAGCTGCACGGTACTTTTTGCTACAGGTTTTATTTATGAAGCATTTTTACACTTAATTGAACTTCCTAGTTGATGTTGCGAGCAACAACTTCTCAATGTCAAATTACAGGTGAAATATTCTCCAAGAACAATTTTGCATTTTTGCCCTGTGTTTAATAATCTTCTGTGCACGCTGCAAGGCCTGTTTCCTTAGAGATGGGGGGTGTTTAATTTTGAAAAGATTGATGATGAAGTAGAGAGTTCTATAGTGTATCATCGATACATTTTTTAAAATCTCATTAATTATTTGCATCTTCTGAAGGTTTGTTTTGCTCCCCCATCCCTCCTCCAATGCAGTTGAGGCCTTAAAGCAATTTAGATAGAAGTAAAGTTAGTGCAAGAAATAATTTATATTCTGACTTCACCAAAACATTACTTTAGAAAAAAAGAAATTTATGTCTTGAGAGATAGATAGATA
Organism: Regulus satrapa; assembly: GCA_013396955.1. NCBI lineage: Eukaryota > Metazoa > Chordata > Aves > Passeriformes > Regulidae > Regulus > Regulus satrapa. The sequence continues at coordinate 324,587 of VWZN01022228.1, read as the reverse complement.
CATGAACTATTTTTCCTTTCAAACCTCAATTCTCTCCTTATTACTCCAAAGCATTTCCTTGGTTTAACTTTGTCAAGTCTAGTTAGTCATTAAAAATCTGTGCTTAAAGATCTGCAAAGAGAATTAATGTGGAAAATTTCTGCAGTCTGTACATTCTTCAAAAAGAAATTGATCTTGTATTACAGAGACTGGACAGATTAATGAAATACAGACAGCCTTTCCAGATCTGCACTAGGGATCTAGGACATAACCAAACTGTTTTTCTACAAAACACAGCGATGTGAACAGAAACTATGAAGCAGACCCAGGATGTTCAGGCATTGTGGTCACGGATGTCGCACAAGAAGCTCAAGCCCTCATTTAAAGTGTTAATCCACACTATCTCTGACTGCCCACATAAATTCACTCTAGATTAAGGGTACTGAACACAAACTAAAACTCTGTCTAGTATCAGTCTTCATTGCCCCAAAGTACACTGTAATAGCTGCTTAGCTTACATGCTTCAAGATTACTGAGAGTGGCTTTTACACCCTCACCAACGCTGTCACGACAGCCTGTAACACTGACCAAGGTATGCACTCGCCCGAGAGCCACCGAGTCCTTACATTCAGATGCACTCAAACACCACTGGACAATCCCCGTTGAAGTATTCTACCCTAGACCTGTACTGCTTATTGAGATACTGCCAGCCTCAAGATTTCAGAGTGGGAGTGTTAAACAGGGTACCAGCAAGAGTCCAATAAACAGGTACATGCCTAGAATTTTTTGATGGTGGCGAACAAAATAGGTTTCTGAAGAATATACGAAAAAATTGCAGGGGAAAAAACCAACTGCCCCAGGGGCAACAGAAAGCATTGAGTTTTCATTTCACTGCAAGGCAGCAGAAAAGGTATTACAACATAAAGCAACTTCGAATAAAAACATTTCAAGCCTAACAACCAGCAAGTTTAAAATGATAACCACCTTCAAAAGGCAGGCTCTTCTTTCCTCTCATTCTTTCCTCGCATTAAAATTAATTTGCTTGATTAATAAAATAAAATAATGCTCTCCATATCCAGCTGTCTCTCAGGGGAATAAATTCTCACCAGCCAGCACATCTACTGTGGAAAGAAAGAGAACTAGAAGAGACCTCTGCTTGTGTCAGAACGGCGTTTTCTCTTTCAGAAAGACAGCATGGTAACAGGCAGTCAGTATGCAATAACTCACATGGTTTTCTTGCTGATGGGTTGTTGCTGCTGCTATTCTCCATTTCCTCCAGGAGCTCCTAACCCAAGGTATCATTTTGCAGAGCTGCTAGCCTACCTAGTAATAGTGAAGCTTCTCACTTTGAAAGGCAACAGAAATAATGCACGTAATTCCTATCACTGCTAGCACCTGCTATCACCCATGCTACCTCTATGTTTTAATTGATTATGTAGATCATCAGTGAAGGCTGCTGAAAAATTTGACAGTTCTTTCTCCATAAACCTCTATTTTCTCATCATCCATCAGTGCAATTAAAAATATCTCGAACAACCGTTTTAAATTTCTCAAGATTTTGTTAGTAAAATAAAACTTATGCTTCAAGCCTAATGACTACAAAGCCAGTTCCAGGCATCAACCACACACAATGCAAAACAGTATTGCCTTCCTCAGACATACCACTGACACCACTGCTCTCAGCCTTCTCCCAAAAAACAGCAAAGAAAAGCATTTTTTCATACAAGCTGTGGTTTGCTTCAGTATTACAGTAAGCGATTTCAAAGACAACAATTATGCAGTGAGGTTAAAAATACTTTAGAAGATGGAAAAAAACTGAAACTATGGTTTAGGCACAAAAATCCTTGATATTTGAAAGCTCCACAGACAAAATTAGTTCCTCATATGCATGCGTATGCATTCATTTTTAACACAGTTTAGGTATTTATTTTCGATTCTAAAGCTACAACATATATGTTAAAAAAAAACCAACGAAAAATATGAAGGGGTTTATATTTTCTCTTTCATTTATCTACTTAAGAAAGCAAGAAATGTTTTTCAATAATCAATAAAAAAATTAAACTATATTATGGATACGAATTATGAAAATGAATGAACCCAAACAACAGAGGAAGAACGAAAATAAACTGAATATGATATCAACACAAATCTAAATTTAGAACAACATGCACATCAATCAAATGAATTTTTTTTAGTAGAGGAAATGTGAAACCAACACACCACACTAAATTACTTAAATTTCCATATTATTATGCATTTATCATTATAGCTTATTACTATTAAACTTCTCACACGTCTTTTTATGGCACTACATAAACAGATTTTCTATCAGTTTCCCTGAACAACCTTGTAAAAACAACTTAAGAACCAAGGTGGCAAAGAGAGGACAATCGAGTAATTTCTTCTTTTAAAAATCAGACAAGAAAACATATTGCATGTAATTTTTCAGATTTTGAGAATTTAATTTGTGGAATATCACCACTGTCAGACTGATGCAGAGAACTTCCTACATCTGAACTGAACACAGAGGCTGACATTTTAACTGCTTATACCAGGCATCCACAACAAGGGGGGGGAATCTGACTACTGTGCTTTGGTTTGATTTTGTTGTCTGAAGAAGGCAAAGTATGCTCCTGCCACATGCAGAGTTACTGTGTGTGGTCACTGAACTCTGATTTTAAGGATAGTAAGCCTACTGGATCATCTTCACACCTTTTTTGTAGTGCTTCCAAACTGAATCAGCCAAGCAGCTCCCTGAGCGAGACTGACACAGATAATCACCCGGGTGGCAATCCTTACACTGTTGTGTTAGCCTTTAAAAAAACTAAAGGGACATGACAGGTGAAACCTATTCATGTTGTGTTCACTCTTTCTTACAGGGCAATTAATATCCTAAGATTTATCTCTTCATTTCAGCTAGAACAGTGCTCACTACTTAGGCACACCATGTGAACACTTTGTCTTAATTAAGAGACAAGGATACCACCTTTCTAGTTTACAAAATTACTAGAAACAAAGTCTATCCATGATCTCTGCTGAATAAACAACTTTAGAGAAAATCTTCCTGTTTTCTCATTTTGTTTTAAATGATCAAGTCCACTTAAAAGATATTACAGCAGGAAGGTGTGTAACCAAACTCCCGCCTCAGGGGATTTTAACAGGGCAGCTGCCCATCCCGCCCAACTTCCACAACAAGGATATCTGATGGAGAATCCTGAACCAGATCCTAGAGCTGCAACCCTCCACGTTAACTTCAGCTGTTTCCCAATCCAAATCAACATATTCAGCCAGGGAGAACACTTCCTGACAGGTCTACACTGAGGCTGCTGTGCAGTGCACAAACACAGAGCTGCCAGGAGCTGGGGCTTGGAGGTGCTGGGCGGCACAGCCACCGCAAACGTCAGGGAACAGCACTGAAAACTTCCTCCAACACACAAAATATCTTCATGGAAGAAAGATAAGCAATCCCACGGCACAAGGATTCAAACCACAAGGCAGTATTTCCTCACTCTACAGCCACACAGCATCACGACACCAGCTCCAGAACATTTCAGCTACCCTGCTAAGGCACTCTGCAACTTTGGGAACGAACGTTCTTTCAGGCATGCTCCCACAAGGCTCACACACTGCGAGCAGGTGCCTTTTTTATTTTTATGTTCAAAGCAATACAAAAGATTCCGTAACAATTAAAATCCTCACTAAAATTCAGTAACAATTAACAACTTAGAACTAAGAATATTTTACAAAAGCCAAAACCTCTCAGGCTCTCAGAATACTCAAAGCACAATTTTAATGAAGGAGAAGCCAAAATCATAGCAATATTACAATTTTTAAAGAAAAATGAAAAAATATCTTGAGATTTATAGTCACTAATTAAACTTTTGCCAAAAGTTACTACAACATACAGCACCACTCATGTATGTTTATACTAGAGGACAAACCACCTCCATGGAGAAAACCTGGAGCGAGACTGATATTGTTTACATTACTATTAAATTTACCAGCCATACTTCCCTCCTGAGCATAACTGATATTGCTTTGTTTTTTCTTTCCACTTAAAATGCTTAAATAATTGTGCAATAATACACTAGGACCATGATGAAGCTGTACCACTTAACCAAATGTATTGTTATGATACAAAAAGGATGCCTTCCCTACATATGAATGATAGTAAGCAATGGTTTTGCAATTCTTTGGTATCACCTCATTGTGCAAAACTAAAAGAAGACACATTTTTGGAATTAATAGCTAAAGGGTATTCTCTAACTTACACATTTTCTCATAAGGACAGGACCTTCCAGTGCTGAAAAGGTCAACAGTTGTTCTAACATGGAATACTACTGAACAAATAAGCTATACCTAACAGTTATATAAACCCCCAAAAAATCTTATTAGACATTCTTATTCCATGGAAGAAGTAGTTAATTTTTCTGTACTTAAGCTGCTATGCTATCATAAACTCTGAATCTTGAAAATTAATATTTACACATTATATATAAAAATACATAAACAAGTAAAATGCATATAATATTATATATATCATTTTTATATAATCTGTTCTATGTCTGTTTTAAAATATTTGTTTTTCTGCTGCTTCCAAAGGTCTTCATCTTTGCAAATACAAGAGGAAGCACAGTGAAGCATCATACAATTAATCTGGAAAATCCAGATTTTTCCAGGGATGTAATTCTACAGTGGCGGAATAGAGATAACAATGTCCCATGCGGAGGACTGTTTTCTGTCAAGGGAAACATAAATGTTAGAAAAGTGGGGAAAAAAACCCCTCATAAAACCCAACCTAAATAAGTCATTATAAAAATAACAAAACAAAGCAAGATGACAATTAACAATAATGGAGAAGAGAAAATAAATTTTAAGGGTAAGACACTGAATGGACTTTTTTTTTTTCTGTGTCAGTCCTTGCTTCAGAAAAGGAATAACAGCTTTAGAACAGTTTTCTATAGATTAAAAAATGAGAACAAAGTACTTGAGCCAAAAGAAAGAGAATACTATATTTCCATCTGAATTGTACTATCTACAAATTCTAACAGAATTTTTGTCATCTATTCAGCATATCACTCTTAAATAATAATAAAAACCTTTATGACTAGATCTTGTGTATGGGTAAGGAGCCAAGATTTACATAAAAGGATGCTACAGGATGATCCAAACCAGCAAGCTGTAATTTCAATAGCAGGTAGAAAGCAGAACACATTTATAAATTGAGCACAACAAGGGCACATCAGCACAACTCCCAAACCCAAACAGCTATTATCCACTGCTTAGTTTTCCTTGATACTGTAGAATTTACTGGATACCCAACAATATCCTAAGAAAGTTCTTTGCAACTGACTACTGAGGAAACTGAGATACAATAATTTTAGAGGTGGATCTCAAACTGCTGGAACAGATAAAATCCCATACAATCACTAAATATTCATAAGAGCTGGGTAGAATTGGCCATGACACTCCTCAGAGTAGGTAAATGAAAGGCACACAGAAGCTATCTAGCTGGAATTGTGCAGATGCACCATGTAAATAATGCTGAACAACAATCCCAGGACAGAATATCCAAAACCACCCAATACTCACTTACTAAAGGAACTTGAGCTCTAAAGACACTATCTGGCACTAAAAAAATTGTATGAGATAGGATCTCAAGTCTCTTGCTAATATGAAAACAGATGACATTTTTAGACCCAGAAGCACTAAAATTGTAAATAGTCACTAAATGAGCAACAAGATTCAGACAAGGAAAAAAGATGTGCAGTACAAAGAAAGAAAACATTGCTGAAGCATTGAGGATGAAGAAAAGAATAATGCAGAGAACAAGGGAAGTAAGCAGACACGGTCTCACAACCCAGTAAACATCTTCATGAAGATCCACGACATCTGGATGTTAAAATAGTCTGCAGTAGGTTTATGTAAAGTTAAACTCTAAAACACATTAAAAGAATTCTAAAACTCCAAAATAAAGGAGTCTGATAGAAAAACATTAGAACTGGGTACTTCATTTGGCCCTGCTAGACCTTTTGAGCCTAATTTTAAACAAGCTAAGCTTATTAAAACATTGCAGTTCAAGAACCTGATTCAGGGTGATCTTATCAACTCAACAGCAGAGCTTTGACCTTCAGATCTAGAGATGACCTGCCATCGTTTGGAAATGCAGTAACAGTCAATGTTGGGACATTACTTCCTCTGTGTAGAAAGTAAGACAGTGGATAAAAGATGGAAGAGGACCAAGAAATACAGTACAACTTGCAAATTTCTGGACTTCCTGCTCTCACCAAAACAGAAAAATATATTCTTATATACAGCTATGATTCCTGAATTGAATTTAGAAGTACTACAGGGGTGTGTGTTATGGCAATTGCTGTTATCTCTGTCCCTGTGCACCCAGAGTCTCCTTACATGCACATGCCTCTACACCCTTGTGCTCCACTCCGATTCAAGCTCCTGCCTCTCTGCATTTCTTTTCCCCCCACATCAGACTCATCAGACTGTGAAGCCTCAACCCTTCACAGTCTATTCTCTGTTACCATCTGGATCTCCTTCTCCCTTGTCTTGCCATTCTCAATCCTAAGACCCTTCATCATCAGTCTCCTGGTTTAGGATTCCCGCTGTTCCCTGATACTTCTACCTTCTCACTACCTTTTCACCCCACTTTTCATTACCCTAAAAGCCAAAATATAAGTCAAATTCTTTCTCCCATCTGTACTGATATAGAAACAGGTATAAGAACAGCACATTTTCTGTTTATGCTGGGTGCCTGCACATGGCTCTTTCTGCCCACTCTTCCCTATCTACCCTTTGAGGATGAAGTCATCTGTTCACACCATCTTAACTAGCATCTGCACAGCAATGGCTTATAAGCATGTCTATCCATCCACCTACTCCTGATTGCCTCCATATGGTACTGCTTCTTTTCCTGATTTTGTCTCAGAAAACTTAAGCTTAATATACGTTCACAACTCAGCTCCTTATCACTCCTCTCAAACACTTTTTGCAGATAAAACTTCTGCCAATATCACCTCCTGTCATATAGGTAGTCCTTTGTGACCCCTTTGCCTACATTTGAACCATATATTCATGGTATACCCAAAACCATGTTACAATCTTCCTCCGTGTGTACATCTTTTCCTAACAGTACAGCTCATTCAATACCTCCATCTTTGCTCATGCACACACTGAAGAATTAGAAAGGGAGATGGAGATTCATCTGTTCAAATTTAGACAGGCTTCCTTACTTATCCTTAGTCATACTGAAAGTGAAGCAAGTAAATCTCTTTAATATATTAGTATTTATGCTTTCATTTCAGGAATCCTCTTTATCACATCACCTTAAGAGCTATGCTGGTATCACTGGTTTCAAGCTCTTGGGAGGCAGGCAATAGATACAGAGACAGCTCAAAGGGCTCAATCAGCTGCTACTCAGCACAGCCAGCTGGTACCTACTGATCTCTGTTCAAAGTTCCTGCAATCTTTATTTGCATGGTTTCTGAATGCAAAAAGAGTATGGAAACAGGAAGCATCCTAGATTGATATGAAGCCATTTTTAAAAATAAATAAAGCATGCTGTTACCTAAAGATAAATAAGATATTGGATGTCCTGCTGAAAGAAAAAGTAAAGAAAAGAAACAAAGATATTTGACTTACAAAACTGCATTCTGTATTTGAATTAATAACCTAAAAACAGAGAACCTCACCAAAATTTGACCCAAATTACCATCTTAACACAATCGCTTATGTAAGAACTCTACTTTAACATTTAGTACTTTATCACACCTCACAAAAAAACCCTTAAAAATATTTTAAATCATGGTGAGAAAAAGCCCCACACTCATTTGAGATTATAAACTACCTACAGGACATCTTACACTCAGATATTCTTAAACAATTTGTTTCAGAAAACCAATTTTGAAAAATGTTATTTTGGGGTTTATACTGAAATTATTTCCAATGTTTATTTTGCACAAGTACTAATTAAAACAGGTATTGTGCTACACTTCTCATTATGCGGTTGTGAACATTGCTTATACTGAGGGAACAGACTCCGAAATAAGTTACAAAACAAAAAGTGTAAACAAAGATATCCCTTGCAAAGTGAAGGTCAAGAACATAATGCACGAAAGACATCCTTACAAAAACCTGTGAAGTGTCTAGCAAAATTCATGTGGAACATACAGGTTTTTCTAGAAGTTTACATTTCATCAAAATTAATAACCTCCAGAACGATACATACATTGTACACAGTGATGGATCCTAAAAATAATATTTTCTGATCATGAATCAACTGAATTATCACGTCTGAATAATTATCAGAGTCTGAATAACCTCAGTGCATCCTGGCATAAATTTCCCTAATATATATGTGGGTACCAAGTTGTCCAGAATATTGCTACAAAACCTAGATGACCACTTGTATGTAAACATGTACAGTGAAATTCAGCATGGCTTAAAGAGGCAGTATTATTTCAGAATGTTCCTAAGACAAGAAAAATCAACCAAACAAAACAAACAAACAAACAAAAAAATCAAACAAAAACTCAAACACCTAAAAGGTTCAGAAATGGAAAGTAGGCGAATTCAAATATAGATTGTTGGAAGCTTTTAAAGTAATAACCGTTTAATCCCTTTTTTTTCTCTCAGTGCCATGTGGTTTCCAGTGTACACAAAGTAAAGAGTGAAAAGGTAAAAATAAAACAGGCATACCCTTAATATATTCCAGAATTCATAAATCATTTGTAAATTTAGTCCTTTTATAAAAGAATCCTTATATAAATTGGGGGGAGGGAGGGCATCAATCCCATATATGAAGCACAATTTAAGCTCAACATCACTGACCAATCAAAATTAGTGAATGCACTGCATCTCTCTGCAGTGAGGAGAAGCGACAAGGTAGGCTGTCATTCTGCAAAATGCCCATCGCAAGCTTTCCTCTCAGAAGCACTGCTCCTCTTTTTTAGAAAGCTCGAATCTCAGTGGTGTCTCTGGAGACAAGAAGCCTTCAGTATGTTAAATTACTTTCATTATGTATTTTCAGCTGCTTATTGATTCTACCGTAGGAAGAGTGGGAGACTGCAGCAGCCTGTAAACCAGAACTAAAGCAATTGTATACATTAGCAGTATGCTGAAACAATGGCACAATACAGGCACAAATTTTCATTAAGGTCATTTTTTGAAGATATGCTTATTACCCTCTTTCCCTTCTACTCTGCTAACAAGTGAACAAAATGAATCCCTCCAACCTGGAACTGCTTCACCTGCATCGAGAATTTACCAAATCTTTAGTGGAGGTAAGACCTGTTCCTTATTATGATATGCAGAATAAACAACATTAAACCAAATTAATAATTGGAGAAAAAAGGGCAAGAGATTAGATTCAAGTTATATTAAGAAGTAATATATTGTTATATTAAAGACCAGGAAATATTTAAATGCTACTTCCCCATTAAAAATATAATGATAGAAAAATGTTGTTCTATATGAAAGTCTGATAGAATATTAAGAACCTGTTTTGTTCTTACAACATGAAGACAGTACAGTTTAAGCTCATACAGTACTGGGGAAAACAACCACATAAAGCAACCGGGAATATGCTTTTCCTCCCTCAGCAGTATTTCCAGATATTGGCAGTTAAATATGTTTCAGATTTATTCAGTTACTCTTCGAAGGATCAGATAGTCTGTAATTAGTGCATACTTACTGCTTTATGAAGGTTGGCTAATATGACTAATCTCTGATTGCTCAAAAAATCCCCCTTTTTTGTTGTTTTTTTTTTTTTTTAACTTATGTTTTTCGTTATCCTGTTCATTCAAACCATTTATATCCATGCTAAACATTTGTTTCAAGAAAGGAAAGTATAACATTGCGCAAATTAAACAAATGCATATTTTTTAAAAGGCTCATTAACTCTGTTCAGTTTCTCATTAAAAGACAAGAGAGTTGTATGCATAAACTACCTGCCCACCAGAGCTATAAAACTACATTTTCTAGCTTTAGTCACAGACACTCTGCATCCAACAATTACTGCTTCTAGCCAGGATTTTTTGTAACCTGCACTATCTTGAGAACAGGAAACTTACCCAAAAAACCTAAATTCATTGTAAGCTGACAGAAGAATGTGATTTTACTGGCAAATAGAGAGCAGGCTAACTGATTTTCTATGTAATCTATAAGGTCCAATTTTAGAGATCCTTTATTCATTAAATAAGTGATACTAGAAAATACATTCTTGCATTACTTTATTTTTGAAATTATAAGCCCTACTTTTAACCTTTTTTTTCCTCCCCTTCACAAGGGCATGCAGCAACTAATTCAGTTTTACAACTGACAAAATGAAGAATGCAGTTGACCGGGTATCTTTGTAGCTGTATGACCTACGAGCAGCAGGATGCATCCCTAAAATGTATTCTTAAGACAGAAAGGAATTAAAAACAAAACATGGAACACACTTGCATTACCATTTACGTGCATGACACTTCAACAATATGCAAGGAAGACTAACACATCTGCTCAGATTTTCATTAAAAGAAGAGTGCAATGATTGATTCTTAAAATGGTGAGCATTTCTTAAAGAGGGATTTATCATTTAAAACCAGAATTGTGGAAACTACTGATGCATGAAGAGACAATGAAACATGAAATCCCAAAAGGAGAATATGCATACTTCACCAGCAAGCTGAATAAAGGTTTAACCAAGCTTTTTCTATACTACTCATTAAATAACTTACTTGTCATAATGACTAATGGATATTTTTCTCTCAGTTTTATGATGTTATGTATTCTCCTTAAATCAAAATAAACCAAATTAGGTAACCCATGGTTACTCTCAAAGCACACGAACTGGATTTTATGATGTATAGCAACTTCTTTCACTAAGCCATCACTCAAAAGTAATGAGCAGGAATATCACAGAAAGAAATAACGCAACCATAAACTAAGGATGTCTACACGCACTCTGAAAACAGAGATCAGAAATTATTTTTCTTTAAACCCGGAAAAATAAAAACAGGCTTCTACAAAATGCAACAGGGGAAGGAAATTAACATCACTTAAAAGAAGGTTTATTTGTTTATTGCTGACTTGAAACTCAGAACAGACACACAGAATATGCCCTGGTCTGTAGAAGTATCTGAGGCAATTAAGAAGTCCCCATGTTTAATCAGAACTTTCTGCTGCTGAACTGCAGGAACAAAAAAAAGGAAAACAAAAAAAACCTGCAAGAAATGAAATAAGAGCTCAGCTCCCACTTGATTTCCAGGTTGCAGTGCGTGTCAAAAATCTCTCAGTGCCAGCATGTGCCAGTTTGTGCCGAGCTGCTGCCCCGCTGTGCCAGGCCCCTGAGGCACAGAGAACAGGTAGGTGCCCGGCTCTGCCCGCGCCGAGCCGGGGCAACGAGCCCTGTCCCCAGGGCTCTGCCTCCCCGCAGCCCAAACCCAGGCAGAGCAACCAGGAGGTGATGTTTCATCTGTTCACGGCGACCTAACACGTCTGAGGTTTTCTGTTTTCACAAAATCTGGGTTGCTATAATGTTAGGGTGAGACTGTCATTTGTTTTAGCGGATCTGCTTTTGATTTCTTCCTGGCTTTTGCTAATACAAAAGAACTTCATTTATCCAGCAATTCAGCTGGAATGGCTTCTTGAAATCCATTCACAGCCAGGACAGCATGCAAGAGGAGATCATATTCTTGAGGGTTAATGTAAGACAGATAGAGGCTGCCTAGATTAGAAATGAAACAAAGCTTTTGAAATATTTCTCGTTTCATTTCACACCTGAGAGTAATACGTTCTAATTTACATCTTTTTATTTAAGAGGCACATGTGAAATAACTGTTGAAGAATACCAAGAATTTTCATCATACAATTTGCAATTAATAGTATTGTTCAATTGAGGCTTTTCAAAACTGCAGATGAAATCCATTTGCATACTGTATCCCAAGTGTGCTTAATTCATACTTTCATTTTAAAAGAGCTCAATTTTGTTCACCTTAGTGCTATCCATTTTAATGTATTCAGAACAGAACAAAGGTTGGCATTCAAATTTATTTTCATGCCAAATATGTCCCCTCTTAAATTTAAAGCTACCTAGGTAAAAAAAACCCTCCAGTATCGTAACAAGAAATTGAATAACCTCTCTTTTATTTATCAATCAATTACAAACTCAAGAGCCACAATATAAATAATATAAACATCAGGTATTACATGCAGATGCTATATTTAAAACCTACCCACATGTGTAAAACTAAGCAGATGAGACACAAAACAAAAAATCTGCTAGATAAAATAAATACTTTTTTCGATCCTGACTTATTCCTAAGAGGAAAATGCTATGTATGTAAATCTGTTGGGTTTTACTGCTGCTTGTAAAAACAAAACAAAAACAAAACCTGAAAGAGACTTTTTTTTTTTTTACGTATTATTTGCTAAAATTACTCCCTTAAATATATTTTGGAATAAAATTAAGTAGTCTTCCATTTCACATAGGCACAGATTTCTTGAAGAAATTGAATATTCAAATCAGGAAAAGGAAATGTAGTATTTTATAATAAATGCAATCTCCCAAACCCACATAAGTTTTGCATTTGAAATTATATATAGTTATATAAAGTTGTTGTAGTGGCAAGCATCATACACACAGATGCACAGAAGATTAAAATGAACAGAAGGCTTAAACTCTGTAAAAATCTGGTGAACGTCACACTTCAGCCCACAACACTACTGTAAACCTCGTAAGAAAGAGGTAAATAAATTGGCATAAATAATCTAAACATCCTTCTTATGATACCTAAGCAACAGTGCTCCATGTTCCTGTCATTTCTTTTTCCACAAGAGCTTTTTAAAATGATCACTAATTTGTTAATACTTAACAACATTATTTTAAAATGACCCTCAAAGCAATACAAAGGCTATGCACAAAGTATGGTTTATTCAACAAATGAGCCCTTTGTGAAAAACCACATCACTATAAACAAAGGCTTGCCTCCCTAAGTGGAAGCTTTTCACTCTTTTTTCTTTTTTCAAACAAATCCTGCTTTCTTTTAAAAAGCAAAGACCTTATTCTAGATCTTCAGGCTTTTGAGCCCATGCCAATTAAAGCTCTAAACATATTGTAAATGAAGAGTTTGGTAAGAATATTGCTTTTCCTTCCTCCTCCTTCCCCAGCATTTATCTACAACGAGTGTTAAAAAAAAAAGAAATCAAACAGTTCCATATTTTATTTCACCTTTCAGGAGAAAAACCAGCTGCAACAAAAGAATGTGTTTGTCCCCCATTCTGGAAGTCAACATGCAGTCCGAATCTAACATTACAGTTCGAGATGCTATTGATGACATCGATACCAACATGTACCAACCACTGTCATATCCATTAAGCTTTCAAGTTTCTCTCACTGGATTTTTGATGTTAGAAATTGTTTTGGGACTTGGCAGCAACCTCACCGTGCTAGTACTTTACTGTATGAAATCCAACTTAATCAATTCTGTCAGTAACATAATTACGATGAACCTTCATGTACTCGATGTAATAATTTGTGTGGGATGTATTCCTCTAACTATAGTTATCCTTCTGCTTTCACTGGAGAGTAACACTGCTCTCATCTGCTGCTTCCATGAGGCTTGTGTCTCTTTTGCAAGCGTTTCGACTGCGATCAACGTCTTCGCCATCACCCTGGACCGATACGACATCTCTGTAAAACCTGCCAACCGAATCCTGACCATGGGAAGGGCTGTGATATTAATGACATCAATATGGATCATTTCACTTTTTTCCTTCCTGATTCCTTTCATTGAAGTCAACTTTTTCAGTCTTCAAAGTGCAAGTACTTGGGAAAACAAGACACTTCTGTGCGTGAGTACAAACGAGTACCACACCGAACTAGGAATGTACTACCACATTCTCGTTCAGATTCCCATCTTTTTCTTCACTGTTATAGTAATGCTAATTACTTACACCAAAATACTCCAGGCCCTAAATATTCGGATTGGTACGAGATTCACAACAGGACAAAAGAAGAAAAACAGAAAGAAAAAAACTATTTCTTTGACCACTCAGCACGAGACTACGGATATGTCCCACAGCAGTGGAGGGAAAAATGTCGTCTTTGGTGTCAGGACTTCTGTGTCTGTCATAATTGCTCTACGCCGAGCTGTAAAACGGCACCGGGAGCGACGAGAACGGCAAAAGAGAGTCTTCAGAATGTCCCTTCTGATTATCTCAACATTCCTTCTCTGCTGGACACCCATCTCTGTTTTAAACACCACTATCTTATGTTTGGGCCCAAGTGACCTTTTGGTAAAGTTGAGATTATGTTTTCTAGTAATGGCATATGGAACAACGATATTTCACCCTCTACTTTACGCATTCACGAGGCAAAAGTTTCAGAAAGTTCTGAAAAGTAAGATGAAAAAGCGAGTTGTTTCAATAGTGGAAGCAGATCCCATGCCAAATAACGCTGTAATACACAACTCATGGATAGAGCCTAAAAGGAACAAAAAGATTACCTTTGAAGACAGCGAAGTAAGGCAGAAATGTTTAGTACCTCAGGTTGTCACTGACTAGATTTCAGTATTTCACCAAAACACATCAAACTGAACATTTGAACAAATTGTAAAAAATACTGCCAAATAAGAAAAACTTTTTTAACTATTGGCGAGACTGTATATTTTCAATATATATGTTAAATAGAGTAGGTCTTGTATATTCAATTTCTTCATTATGTAAGATATATGTTGCATGGCTGTTTGTTAGCGTAACACCATGTGTATATTTGTCAAAAATATTCAAGTCCTCTTTTTTTAGAAAATAAATAGCCTTAAAGAAGTGCAAACTTTTAAAAAAATTTGTATGGCTCAGTTTCTCTGTAAGCATAAAAGAATTTTTAAGCAAAAATTGCACTTGGGAATACTTTTCTATAGCACAAATTCACCATTTTGTATGATACAGTGTTTTTAAATCTAGTTCATAAACAGTATTGATCAGAGGTATTCTAGATATTATGCAGCTGCAACCTGGATGCATTTTGACCTCATATTTAGATATCCCATTTATTTCAATCTTCTCCAGCATGTGACTACCATGCACAGAAAAAGCCATTTATATTATGTCCTTCAGTGAAAGATTCAGAAACTTTTGACATGGGGGAAAAAAAATTCATGCTGGTCCAAAAATTTCAGAAAAAAAAATCAGAAAAAAAGAGAAGTACAAAGTTTTGCATATAGAATCTCAGATACACAATTTCTACATAGAAACTACACAACTTTTTTTTTTTTAAATTATTATTAAGATATTTTTTCTTGCCCTTGATAACTTTATTATTGTCCAGTGTGTCCAGTTCTAGCCATGCAACTGCCTTGTCACAAACCAATCACCAATACTGCTAGCAACTGTATTCCTGCATTTCCTGGGCAGCCATGGCATACCTTTGCTCTACATTGTCTTCTCCAATTTCACCATAAACCTGCATTGACGAGTCAAGAAGCCTTATGAGCCTATCATCTTCCATAGCACTATAATCAATAATTAAGATATTCATCCAAACATAAGTTTGTCAAGTTGTTTGCTCCATGGCCATGCTTAGAATTTTTTTTAATTTCAGTGAAAAAGTGGCGGGGAGGGGGAAACAAAACAAAAAACTGCAAAATCAGTGAGTATGATTTCACTCCTCTTGTTACATAAGCTGATCAGTGTGTCACCAGCTAGCAGTATATTTAAAATGCTAATTCTCAATATCTATTATCTTATATAAAAAAAGCAGATCATACCCTTGAATATGAGAGCTAGTTTGACTAAAGTATTACATTAAAAATTAGAATTTCTAAAGCACTTTTCTGAAGTTGCGTATTAAAAAAAGCGCAGTTTTAAGGGAACAAAAAGCTCTTTTCCACTACATTGCTAAATTATTCATCATATGTGAACTGCCAAAACTGGGTTTGTGCTTAAAAAAATACCTGTAATGTACCTTAGTTTACTTGGGTTCATGCTTTAGCTTACCAGAACAGAAGACTCAAAATATAATACTGCAGCTCCATATTCCACAAAGAATAGCCACTTACAATCATCCAAATTCTACCTAGAAATGTTATTATCTGATTGATAATAACTGTTTATGGGAAATTACTGTGTAACAGATATTAAAACATTTTTTTCATATTTTCACTGGCTTTTTTTGTGGAAACTAGCCCAAAAATACCTGCATTCAATTGTACCCATTTAAAGCACTTTTTACATCCAAGTTGTTATTTCTGATTTCCTACAAGAATTGAAATCCTACATCTTATTTGAGAGATGGCAGAGAGGAAGTAAATGCAATAAGCTTTTTAAAAATTTCTTTTAATCCTATATCGTCCACATTTACCACTTTAAAAATTTATTTTGGGAATAAATTTTGAAAATAAATGTGTTCCAAATATTTAAGTAGAAACTATTATTTTTTTCTTTTTTTGTACCTCTTCTTCGTTTCCCTTTCTAACTACCCTCTGCATTTTGAACACTAGAAGGAGAAGAAGGTGGGATGTGTAGGGTTAATATCATAACATGATTTCAGTCATTACTAATCTTCCAATAAAGCATTCTTAAATGAAAGATACTACTCATTCATTTTAAAAGAAGGAAAGCAGAAATGATAATGAAGAGATTAATAAGTCTACATCATGTCCTTATCTGAAAAAAGCATTTAGAGAAGCTTTCAGACTTGAAAGGTTTCTTGACAACATAACCTTACTTTTTAAAATTAAATAAAACCTCAAGAATTACACATTTAGTGTTAAAAGCTCATTCATTAGAAAATCAGATGCAATGAAGCAGCACTTCATAGCAGAGAAAGAGCAGCCTAGGAATTACCCAAAGAGATTAAGCCCAGTTTAAAAGGCTATGTCGATCACACTCATTGATTGCCTTTACAAATATAAGCAGGTTCACTTTTACTATTCTTCATCTTCACTAAATTTTTAAAAAGGGGATTTATACTACACTGGAGTACACTTCGAGGGCTGCAAGAGAAAATTCTGCATCCAGCAGGAAGGAATACAAGTAAGAATATGTGCCATCATAAAACAGAACCATACATGACCTGTACCACATGACAGATTTAACATAAGACAAACTAAAGAGTAAATTGTGAAGACAAACTACATATCCTGCAGGCACAAGAGGATTTCAGGAGCGATACGAAGGTGTGGGTGCTTGACAGATAGACTAAAACAGAATGCAAAGAGGCAGCATCGCTGAAGAAATAAAGGGCAAATTTATGCCATAGTATTTTACAATAAGAAGCCCACTACATTTTTTAAAATGATCTCACCACAGTGAATCATTAGTTCAATTACATTTCACACCACTCAGCCGAAGGCAAGCAGAATTGTACAGGACTCCAAAAAAATTAATTCCAGCAAACACATCTCAGAAACAGAAGCAAGCACTGCCAATCTCCACACGTTCTCTGTCTCTGAAGTATCAGCTGATACCTGACTATGCTGCTTTTTTAACTGTAAATGCATTTCCATTCAATTTTACATCGTAAAATGAGGTTATCCCACACTAAAAATACCAAAAGAAGCAGAGTGCAGTGCCAGTATCTCTTAGAATGTTCAAGAAGCATACCTTCACACGCTAGTACATCACAAACCTGTGAAACAGAAAGATAAATCCATCACAAATATCTAGTTTCTTACAGGGCATGTAATCCACACATGACTGGAAGTCCTGTTTACTTTATTAGTGCCAGGGGAATAGCAGTCATTTTTGTACTTTTTAAATATGTTGGATTAAAAATGTATGCAGTTGGATACACATTAGATCAATTCACCTCCCTTCCTTCTTTGTGACATAAATACACACATGTATGTCACACATAACTATCATTTATCTGTACACACCGAAAGTTGGGTTTAACATCCGCATCTATTTTGTATTTATATGAAAGAGGTTTGGGTAAGAGTATCACTGAACTCCACACATAAATTTAAACATCCTATCTTCTCCACCCCAACTGGATTTTTTTCATTTATATTAAATAATACATTGAAAGGCTACAGAACTTACCCAGAGAGATGAAAAAATGTTCTGTTGTGTTAATCATTAAATATATTACATTGCAGCAAACATAGTACCTCCTTTTAAATCAATGTAAGTGCTAAGCATCAAACTTCTTTGATAGTTGAATATTCTAGACTTATGTGTGTTTCCTATGAGAAAAGTTTTAGTTGCCAATTGCCATTAAACTCTTTTGAAAGGACAGCATACAGCATTCTTTAGCAAAGTGTCAATGCAGTATTAAGAAATCTAGAATACGCTAAATTACTCCTCTGTTACCCATTATTCAGACAAAATACCTCCAACATATAGCTAAAAACAATCAACTGCTGTCTTAAAATTTCCCAGCCTTACAAGAGCCAGATTCCACTCCTACTTCACACATTCTGCCATAACATCACTGCATGTACTTGTCTTACACCAAGAGGAAAGAAGAATCTGACTCTACAATCACCGTCTCCCTTTTCTACTTGTGCAATTCAAGAAGCAAAATTAAACCCATACTAACTGACTAACAGGAAAATCAGAATCACGCAGAGCCAGTAAGTGTTAAATAAGAAGGATGTGAAGAAGGTGAACAGGTCCAGTGGAAAAGGGCAGAAGGCAGAAGGAAGGGCTCTGAAGCCGCTGCGGCCTTCAGGACCACAGGAAGGCGGAGGGCAACGAGCACTGCCTGTGGAAAAAATGCTAACCTTACTTTTTAGGTTGTAACAGCCAAAAAAATTAGAACTTATCTTCGAATCATTGAGTGTCATATGTGGTTGTGCCAAAACTGCTGGGAGGAGAGGGGAGAGCAAGATGAATAGCAGCTCCAGAAAAGGCTTTTGATTTAACAAAATATACGCAGAATAACTGACAAACCAAAAGCGTGCACTGTTCTGTTACCTCTTTTCCTACAGATAAAATATAAAGTACACACAGATTACAAGCATTGCAAGTAAAGACCTGAAAGGTTAAGCATCTGCTCCCAGTGACACATTTTAAAACATGCTATTGAATTTTCCTTTAGGCAGATAACTTCAGTTCATCTGGATGCTTTGAGTGTGTTTCACTACTACAGTATGTTTCTGACTACTGCTTCCTTATCACAATTTAATTATTTTTGTAGAGTAATAAGCTGAAGGACATATATGATTAGGCATTTTTATATTCTTTGCTAAAATTACACTTCAGTGATTATTAAAAATTGAAACAGAACGAGAGAGATATCTTCTTGTGTATTTACTTTATAGATTTCTGTATCATCTTGCTTTCCTATTTTACAAAGAAATTCTCACACAATTAATAGAAATTTACTTAAAATGAAAAAAACAGAAGATTCACAGTGAAAGTTGTGTGATAGGGACATGATCTGAAATTATTAAACCGATTCTTTTTATAGTTTGAATTAATTGTATCCTTTGCATATGAGCATTTCTGTATCCCCATTCTGATTCCTGACACTGCAGCCAGGCAAGCAGGCAGGCAGGCTCAGAGCACAAAGCTGTTGGCACGCAGCACGCTCTTTCTAAGATGGAAATACACTTTTGGTTTCTGTTACCCTGATATGATCTCTAACTTCCTATCATATATTGTAACAGTTTAACCTGATACCATATCTAATAAACAAATCAATGTCACTGCTGAAACAACATTGCTGTAAAATCTGTCTGGCTATGTCAGACTGCTATTAACATAGCTGTATTAGCAGTTTTACTTTCAACTGTACCAAGAACTCTCACAATCTGTTGTGAGATTTTTCTTCAAATTAAACTCAATTTCAACTCAATTAGTAGGGGGAAAAAATCCACAGTAAATTATTGCTACTCTGTACCAGGGTTTTCTTCCAAATTTTATTTCAAGATATTTTTCACAAACAGAGAGCAGAAGGGATAAGCAGGAGAAAAGGACAGCTTCCCACGTTAGTAAGTTATTACCAGTATCAGTAATAATTTGTGTACTAGGCTGCATTTACAATGGGCCAAAAACACGCTTAAGGCAAAAGAAAATGGGAAAGGAACATTATTAGCCACGTATGTATCATCACAAAACACAAGGTGAGTGCGAGCACTGCTGTTGTAAAACACCTTAATAATAATGAGGGAGATTATTACTCCTGCTGAGAGCTCTAATAGCTAGCAAGTAAGACCTATGTTCTTTGTATGCTCTTCTGAACAAGAGCACACAAAACAAAAGATGTGAACATTGACTGATGAGGAGCTCTACGTGACCCAGAAATGCACTCCTGAAAGTCAACTGCATCCTTGGCCTCATCAGCATCAAAGGAATCCATCTGGCCAGCAGGAAGAGGCAGGTGATGCTCCCTCTACTCCTCTCTCACAAGACCCCACCTGCACTGCTGCAGTGTCCAGCTCTGGGGACCCAAGCCATGAAACACGCTGAGCTGTTGGAGTGAGTCCAGAGGGCCATGGAGACATCAGAGGGCCGGAGCAATGTTCCAATGAAGACAGCTGAGAGTTGGGGTTACTCAGCCTGGAGAAGAGAAGGCTCTGAGGAGACCTCAGAGCACCTTCTAGTACCAGTGGGACCTACAAGAGGGCTTTTTTAAGAGCATGTCAAGGGGGACATGCTTCAGGACAAGGGGGAATGGCTTCAAACTGAAAGAGGACAAGTCTAGATTAGCTATTGGAAATAAATTATTTACCATGAGGGTGGCGAGGCACGGGAACAGGCCGCCCAAGAAGCTGTGGAACCTCCATCCCTGGAAGTGTTCAAGGCCAGGTTGGATGGGGCTTTGATCAACCCGTTCTAGTTGAAGGTATCTAAGCTTGAGGCAGGAGTTGGAAGTAGATGGTCTTTAAGATCCTCTTCCAAACTAAACCCTTATGTGATCCTATAAAGAGATTCTGTGGGTAAAAATTATATTATGGACATATAACTTTCTACAGAAAAAAATTATTAAAATGGAGGTATACACCTCAACTGCACTTGCATCAAACAGGGATGAGGGACAAAGACATACACATGAAGACAAGGTAAAGATATCTTTTAAAAGTTTCATATATTCAGAAGCTTCTAGTAAGTCTTGCCTCAGTTTTACAGCATACAGCAAAGATTCTAGAGCAGTTTAAATAAACCAGAAGAAAAAAGGGAAACTTTTGATTCAGTCATTGATTTTTTTTCTTGTGTCCTGATTTATTTTTTTTTCAGTCAAAAGTTTCTACAACTCTAGTTTGCGAATTACATCTACTAAAACTGGGCAAGGGGGAAATCTTTGAAATTGTAGACAACCTGGCAGAGGAACTGTATGTTCTCAAAATAATAGAAGTTCCTTCTTTTAATGAGGTTAGGTTTCCACATTTTTCCCTGAGATTACATGAAAAAAAGTAAGACCTTGCTGGTTTTCAGCTGAAGAAGGTCTACTTTTAAGATAACAAAGCCAGTAATCAGATTTAATGCCCGTGAATAACTCAAGGCTGGAAAGTAAACATATAAGACAACTAGATTATTTTATGTTTCAAATAATAACTGAAAAGAGCTGATAACATTTTTAAACAATATTTAAAAATCATGTGCATGAGTTGGGCGACAGAGAAAAATCAACTCCTGTGAAAACAGCCTATTTTTAAAGTTGTTTCCTATGAAGAATGAAATCTTACTCTACACTTCTCATTACTTTGTGTTACATACAGTAACACCTTCACTGATCTTTTAGGCAAGACAATACTAACAATAGTTACAGGGATAACTAGTAACAACAGTTACAGGGCTACTGGCTCCCATCCAGGCCCTGAACAAAGATTAGTCTTCAGTCTTCTTTTCATAGCTATCTGGTTAGACTTTTTATAACCAGAACTGGCTATACTTTAATTAGAAATGAACAGAATAAATTTGGTTATTATGTTTAAGATTTAAACAAACAGTATTTACTTGAGGAATTACAACAAAATTGTGTATATAATCCAATTTTTCAATTATTTTCTATTCTGAATTTACCAGGCCTCATTTTCTAGTACTTAGCTCTTGCCATTTCTTTCCCTGCTAATCCAAGAGCTCTTCTGAGGTTCTTTATTTTCTCCCCATGAATGCACCTCTACAGTCTTAATCTTCAAGGAAAAGAGCCCACTTAATCTCCCACTGTGACATGTATAATTGCATTCATTCACAGGTAACCACAAAACTGCTTTTACCTGTAGAGCACAATTCCCTACACCTTTGCACAAGCACATATTTGTTTGACGTAGCTGCCTGAATGCAAGAACAGAAATTCCAAAGCTTTAGGGTTTACTTGCCCCTGTTCCTCTCCTCCAGCTCCCCTAGTAACAAAAGCATCTACTAAGAATGTAGAGCAACTGTGAGGTGAGGAGAATATGGCTTATTTAAATACCTGCTTTGGGGAAAAATAACTTAAAGGGAGGTTTAAGTCATCTAAATTTATGCACATAAATTTATAATGCATCTACAATTTCTTCAATCAATTCAGTAAGAAAAACACACAAATTTGTTTGACAACACATATTTTCCATAAAAAGGTAATGGACTATAATTAACTCAGATTTACATTCCTGAATTCTTCTTTCAAATGAATTCAACTTGCCTAGCATTTTTTTAGAGTAGCTTTGTATCTACTTGACATTGATATCAATAGAAATATCATCTCCTTCTGAATGCTGGAACAACACAAGTTGGACTTTATCCTTCTCTACTCAGTAAGGAATTACAAACTAATGCTTCTGGGAACTTAGAGCTTTTGTGCAACATCTTTGTTAGTTGTTGGTATCCTTACTCTATGGAAGAACAAATTACCCTGTCTTCAAAGAGAAAACAAGAGGGTGCACTGAAAAATCATCCTATTCTCCATCTTTATGAACAATCTGGAAACAAGTATATTAATAAATGTGACACCATGATAGGTGTCTTTCTGGTTCCAGTCAGTCATGGTTTTTTGTATTTTTTTATGGAAGTATTTTAAATTTTTCATGTCTATATTTGCAATGCATTCAGTGGTATTTACAAATGATTTTCCAATTGTAGTTGCTGTCCTTTCCTTGTCACTACATTAGAACAGGCCTTCAGCCAGGAGCACCCTCTTTCTTGATTGCCAAAAAGCCAATATTTCATAATCTAATACTGTCTTCTCAGCAAGCTTTCAGCTTTCAGGTTTGGCTAAATACATTTGCCCCACCTACTGAACAGAAGATCATCTGCAATGGAAAATTAACTCTTACAAAAATGAAACACTGAACACCGGGTCTATTCTCAGTTTGCCCTATGCATCACAACTTGCCACTCTGGCAACAAGCAGCTTCCAAACCCACTAAGTTTGTTTATTAGAAGAGAACACAAAGTAACATTTCCTGTGTTAGAAATAGATGACTTTCAAGCACTGGCTGCAGAGGACAAGTAGTCTAGGTTCCCAACACTGTTCTTCCACACGTTTCAGAAACATGTCATGATTTATTTTTTTTTAATTCAGTGGGTTGTGAAAGTAACATCTTTTGGGTTTTGTCAGCTGATTTTCAAATCCATATGCATTTACAGATGCTTCTACTGAAATTTCTCATTCTATTACCCTCAAGGAACTTTTCTGAAAATTATTTGCTACCACCATTATTTGATCTTCTAGTAATCATTCTAATCCAATGCTCACTTCTTTTCTTGGTCACCACAAGTCACCTGTCCATTTTATCCATTTCTATTCTCTCTCACTCTATTGCTGAATCTGTTTGTTCAAGAAGAAATAAAAACCACTCTGTTTTCTCTGACACACAATATTGAAGTGCTATTTCTGTATCAAACATGTTCTTCTTCTGTCCAGCCACTGGGTTACACACTAATAAATGCTTCAGTCCCAGTAGAAAGACAGATCAATATTAGAAACTGCTTCTCAGTGTGATTTCTTTGACCACTAAACAACTGATTTCACCATTGGCCATAGAAAAACAAAACTCAGCTACCCTCAGCCAGCATCCCTAGGAAAAAAAATATGTGTGACATTTCTCCACACTTTCCCATGGACAAGTGATCATCTATTGAATTCAAACCACCAAGTCTGATCACCTTACTCTAGTTCTGGGAGAACTAACCTGCAGTTGGGTATTGAATCTCCAAGTACATAAATGCTCAGAAAGCGGAAGAGAGAAAGTCATAAATGACAATTCCTACCAGAGCTTCAGACAGTGCCTATGCATACTTAGCCAGAAACATAAAACTGCATTTCCTTGCAGAACTTCCACTCAGAGTAGAACAGACAACTGGATCCATACTGTTTCAGATGTACCATTTCATCTGTAAATAGAACTAGAGGACTACATTTTTCCATGCTAGTTGTTTGTGTCACCAACTTAAGAGCCCTAGCTCCTCATTATTTATTTAAACTTTTATGCCTGTTGAAACAGAGTAAGACTATATCACAAATTTAGGGATGACATCTCTCTGGTTTGTTGATAGCACTGCATTCATTTATTGTTTGGAATTATGTCACTCAACCTGCCTTTCTCTTCACGACCAGACACACACAGCTTTTGCTTTGTTTATGTAATGTGTAAGAGATACTGCAAATTATTTTCAAAGTCTTGTCATCAAGTCATACTCTCTAAAGCATATTTATAATTCATAAGTTATCAAAAGATAATCTCTCAAAGACTCACCACTAACCTCTGTGTCCCCTCCTTCCTCTCAGTCAAAAGTACTTCTTTTAAACTTTTTGTTTCATCTTTGGTCTGGTCTTTTTTTTTTAACTAATACAGAGTTTTTAAAGTCAGTGTACAAAAATCACTAAATTCAAAGGCAGACAGAGCTTGCAGACATCTTTTGGTCTTGCTAGTTTTTGTATGTCACCTGGGAACAGAAACGCAGAGCTCTTCTTTCTACTTTTAATTATGTGGTTCTATTGAAAAAGTATGACTATCCAGTAACAATACTTTGTCTCAAAACTCTAAGATGCCCTAGGACCTGCACTAGTTACACAATCAAAACTGCTTCAAACC
>VWZN01022228.1:281668-299610 GCA_013396955.1 Regulus satrapa | reverse complement strand
TACAAATAAAAAAAAAATTCCTCTGAATTTGTATTTACCCTGTGTTTGGCTGAACACAAATATTCATAAATACAAGCCTACCTATGTTGTTGGCTCTCTCACATCCTTTCATATCTCCACTCTTATGGCAAATCTTAGCTAACAAATACAAAAATACTTACTGTTCAAACACTTGAAAAGACCAAAGGGTAAAGTAAAAACAAGGTCCAAACCTTGTTGGAATGCCATCCTTCTGGAGGGGAACAAATATGCCTTAACAGCAAAACAGAAACAGGCTTGGAACAATTCCTTTCTGCTCTACAGGGATACTTTGAGAAGAGAGTGGAAGGAGAATTTTGTAATTAGAGAAACAGAATATAAGTACAGTTTTCAGATTTTAGAATTACTCATTTAAATTCACTAATTGCAAAATAAGCAAACAAAAATTGGGAAAAAATAACTATGAACTAAACTGGCCTTTACAATTAAACCTATTAATGAGAAAAGATAAGAATGTGTAATTGCCAAGATCTTTTTCCACAATTTCTCTTTTCATCACTCCTTCTATTCTTCATTTCCAACCAGTTCTTCTTTCAAAATTCCCAAATTCCTTCATTTCAGCAATAGGTGACACTACAAACCCCAGATATATCCTCTAGCTCGCAAAACCCCAGACCATCTGATGCATTAGCAAAGCAAATGGAAAACGCTGCAATCACAGATTTTTAAGAAATAAGTACTGGCTTAATCTCAAACACTGAGCTGAATGTGCTACCAATGCAAACACTATTTGTGCCTCATGTGCCTCTCCACACACAGTTTAAATGCATATAATAATTATATTGTATAATAATTTAAATTATGTAATAATTGATCAACTGCATTGTGGTGCAGTTATTCTGCTGTCCTGACAATAACTCCTCTCCAAGCAGAAAACACTCTGTGGCAGTCCATCACGTTCCCCCTCCCCTTCCTTAGTCATTGTCCACTATCATTTCTTTCCCCCTGGAGTCCTCTGAACCGTTAGAAGCGAATAAATCAAGAGCTGTCAGGCCCTAGATTTTACTCTGTACCTGCTGAAGCCTAGCCTAATGTAATACTGGCCTACAACCAAGACTTCTATACATTAGATCATACAATAACAGTCATAACTGATCCTAGTAATGAAATAGTAGCAATCAGATTTAGGGAACAGATGACAGGGAGTTGGAAGGAGTAAAGCTTTCCAGAAATAAAAGGCACAAAAGGTGTGGGCATCTGCAACTGAAAAAGAAAAAAGCAAAAGAGAGAATATAGCCTTTGATGGGCCTGGAATATGGATTAAAAAACTTTTAGAAATACTCCCCATGCTACAGCACAAGCAACTTGAACACACCATAATTAACTTCTGACACAGCCTTACTATTGGGCTGTCAGTAACAAATCACTTAGGAACAGGTTAGCACCATGACAGAAAGTGGAATACTAAACCCATTTAAAACATCTAACACACAGGCATCCAACAAGGTCTATGTGCTTGAGACTAAAATTACCAAATACTTAATAATACAGAAAAATCTTTTTTTTTTTTTGAGTAGATACAACTAAAAGATTAGGCTCATCAATACCAGAAGTCAACTTAATGCTGACATGAGAAAATAGTTTCACTTAATACAGCAAACTTGAAGCTCCTTTACGGTTGTTTAAAGGAAACTAGGCATGAAGAAATCCCAGAATTATAATTATACTTTAATCCTTTTTCTTGAACTGTATGCATAAAGAAAATTAAATTCCAAACCCTGGTAATTTAAAGGATATGTTGAAAAACAAAATGGCACCATCTTTTTTCTTGCATCAATTCAAACTTACGTCTTTTCTCTCACATGCCTGTAATTATTTTGTGTCTTCTACTGAAATAGATTAGGTAAAACATGCGAGAAATTTATGTAAAATGCTTTGTGTAACAGCAAGTTTCCAAGCTAAGAATCCTAGTCACAACAAAACACAATTTGATGGTAAAATCTCTATGCTCTGCCTTGCTCAAAGACGATAAAGAGGTCTTATACTATTGGCCTCTTAATTATGAAAAACTGTGTCAAGTTTTAAAAGTCATTCTATTACATGCGCATTAATTTGGTATCTTACAGTCAACAGTTCAAATTAATGAACTTGTTACATACTACCAAGATTCTTCTTTATTTCAAAAGCCAACAAGAAAAAACCTGATCTTCCCACCAGAAAGGGTTTTTTGGCCTGAAATACTACAAATAAAAATGTACACATCACATTTTCGCAATATCTTCCATCTTATAGTAACAGAATTTCACAAAAAACATAGCAAAGCAAAATAAAAACCAACTCAACTGAAAGGAACAACATGAAATCGAAGGACATGGAGATTACATTCAGCTACAGAGAGGCACAGTATTTTTTAGTCCAGAGCATTTCAGTTAAGGTCTGGCAGTGTTACTGCTAACACCACCGGGGACAGAAGAAAAATGTTTTAGCAGGATATTTGCACTTGTATTGGTGCAGATGCACCACCTGAAGCAGTGGCACTAATGCAGATGGCTCTGAGCCAGTAATACAATTCAGTCATGCTCAGCAAGACTAATTACCCTGGGCAAAGAGTCATGCAATCAAAGCCATGTAATTTCTATTAATCAAATCAGTTCACTTACCCCTACAGAACAATGCATTGTGCTACACAGACATATGCTGTGCCATTTTGGAGGACACTAGACATTGCACAAGGCAGTAAGTCCCTAAGCAAAAGCACCATTGAAGCAACATTTCCCTCAAGTTTGATGTGTGTTGATTCTTATGAGAAACTGTGCAGGGCAGTATTAGTATCTCCAAATCTGTCTGCTCTGTGTACTAGCAATGAAAGACTTCACTGACATGACAGTAACCAAGTCCATCCTCACTTTAGCAGCAGTAAACACAAGATCTGGCTTGGCAATCATACACTGTAAATCACTGCCTGGAATAGAAAAGAAAAAAAGTTCATCACTGAATAGAGGAAGAAGGCGGCAGTGAAAGAGAGCTGCCACAGTATCCATGGCAGGTGTTCAGACAGTTTACCATGGCAAGTTTAGCAATACTTGTGCACAGATACATAACACATATTGAATGTTACTGCAAAAGCGGTAGCAGCTAAAATAAAACAGCTTTTAGACAACAATATTTAACCTGAGGAACAAACATTGCAGTCAGTCAATTTGCAACCACTTCAGAATAAGTCACTGTGTATTATCTAGACTGCTTATGCTGTTTTAATACTCAGTGAATAAGGTACACTGTAGAAAATGCAGGTAAAGATAATTCCACCTTGCAAAAGATAGGGCTACCTGGTATAAAATAAACTTGTTTTATACTTACTACTAAAATAACAAATTTTAAATGTTGTTTCCAGTATTGTGGAAACTTAGTAGTGCTTAGTATTGTGATAAACACAAAACAGTATTCATCACTCATCCCAAATACTAAAAAACCAATTGAGAAACAAAGCAACATCTTTCTTAAAAATAGTCAGACACCTTGCCTTCTTTCCCAGCAAAGGGGAAAAAAAACCTAGATACAGGATATTTACATTCACATAGTGAGTATTACCTTCCTTTTCCTGCTCACTGCATTCTCCTAGAGCAGACTGACATAATAGCTTTTGAGGGTCAGTTTTTGCAGCACTCAAGTAACACAATGAACTATGTGAAGTTTATGTGAATGTCAGTCACAACCAGAAGAGAAGTAATTGTGTCAGAAGGTTGAGCTGAAGGTCTTTGAGGAGATTTATATATCTCATCTAAAGGAATGATAAGAAGAGGCTAAACTGAAGTGATGGCATGAAATTTCCAGTCACTCTGTCCTAATAATATTCCAGGTGGTATCTGGGAACAATGCCCAACAAACCAACTTGTGAAAAACATTCTACATCAAGCATTCCAATTAAAAACAAACAAAAAACCAAACAAAACAACTACAACAAAAAAACCCACCAAAAATTGCGAAAGCAGATCACCTCACTGAGTCCTCCTACTTCAAGGCAAAATCATCCCTATCGAATTATCCCTGCTTATTGGAGAGGAGTTGAACTAGATCAGCTTTAAAGGCTCCTTCCAACCAAAGCACTTTCATGACTATATGATTTGATTCCTGGTACATGCTTTGTCTAAAACACTTTTTAAAAGGCTTCAAATACTACTTCACAGCTCCCCTGAAATTACAATTTCTGGCAGAACTCCTTCCTAACATTTTAGAAAAAAAATTCCTGTACTTCATTTGAGGCCCATTACATCCTGTTTCAATCACAGTGCATATGGAGAGCCATTTACTCCCTTCCCATCCGAAAAACCTTTGTTTATCTGAGGAACATTACTCTCCCTCTCACATCTCTCTTCAAACCACAGCCACACGCTTCCAGTTCCTCCACCCCACTGATCATCCTCAAGACCTTCAGCCCCCATTGCTGCTGTGCTCAGGAGTTCCTCCAATTAACCTACACCTCCCTTCAATGAGGTGCCTCAAAAGGGACTTGATACACTGTTTGAAGCATGAACAAAAGATTCTTTACAAGTGCCTTGCACACAACACCCTTCCTTACAAAGATCAGCACAAACGTCATTGTCAACAATGTCACACTGCTACAAAATAAATGAACAAGTGGCTGGCACTCAATTGGTGAAGGAACTATCAACCCTCTCAGCAGAACTGTAATCCATACAGTCATTTCTCCTGTTCCCCCTCTTAACTGTAACTATTTATTTTGAGGACTTAGCACTTGTCTGAAAGAGAAATAAAATCAGTTCAGGTAAGATGTCTCTCCGATTCACTAAGAATATTTTTCATTCTAATGCTGTTTCCCAACATCTTTTCCATTCTTCGCTGCTTGATTATTGGTAGTAAATTTAATAAGGATATATGCTGTATTACATCACTCAAATCATTAATGAAAATACAAGCCAGGTACAGAACACATTTTAACAACACCCTGCTTGATATATTGTTGGGTAAGTGAACAACAGATGAAGGCTTTTTGGGTACAGCTTTCTCTGAACTTCTGCATTCACTGCATGACATTTTCATCTGGATTCTATTGCTGATCCTGCTAGTGTGACACGGTGTCAAGAGCCCTATTTAAATCAATGGTGTCAAGAGCCCTATTTAAATCAAACTACAAGACAGTCATTGATCTCTCTAGTCTCAGGGCCTGTTATGCTGCCAACAAAGAAAATACGGTTGGTTAAACAGGATTCGTTCTCGATAAATCTGTGTGTCCTACTATTTAACAGCACTTTTATACAGACTCCAACAAATAGTTTATTTGTTCTAGAGTTCCTTTGCTTAAGAAAGTCAGGTTAGTTTGAACTCTCTAAAATAGGTGGCATTAAGGTCTATTTTCAATAAAACAAGCTCTCCATTAGATTCTGGAACCTAATCTGTGCCCCCAGAATTCACAAAGATAACCACTAAGGACAAGAAGATTACTCTCAAAGGCATCTAAGATACATTAGGATGAATATAAATATTATTCATATTTGGATTTATTAATATTATAAATCTTTATATACATACACATGCTGTTATATACACATGTATATATATATTCATGCTACATATACGTACACAAAGGAACATGCTCTCTTTTCCATTAAAAAGGCCCATCAGCAACAGAGAACAAGAAGGAGAAAATACTTTTTAGACTTATAATATTTGGGAAGGGTTTCTACAGACTACTATCAACCTTAGGCGTCCAGAAAAACCCATTTCTCAGTAAAAGCTACTGTTTCTTTAGTTCTTCTAAGTGACCTATATTCCTACCTAATTCAAATATTTTATATATTCACCATAGCCTTTCCCATCACTGCAAAATAAACTTCAATACACAACTAAGTAGAAGTTGTGATTGAACAGAGATTAGCTACAGCAATATAAGTTAAGTACATACCTAAACACACACATTTGTGTCCCCCAAACATGCACACAGAGTGTAGCAGTACGTATAAAAATACTTGACAGTTATCTCCAGAGTCTACCCAGAATACCTTAAAAGCAATGGAAGGTATATTTTACCACAGCAAGTGCAAAGCTTTCACAGGAATATCACAGGGCTGAGCTTGACAAGGCAGAAATTATTCTGCACCACATGTCCAACAGAAAAGTAATAAACAATGGAATGGTTTTTTCCTTGAACAAGAGATGAAAGGGATATTCAGGACTATCTGGCTAAAACCAGAGATGAGTATTCATCCTGGAGATGAAAGCAAGCCTCTGTGGCACAGAGATCCCTATCCAATACCAGGCTTTCACATCACTCATGTCTGCCACCTACCAGATGTTGCAGTATTTCCCCAAGCCTCCCAAAAACTTTCATATCTCACCAAGGGAGCTGCCAGCGCCCAGAGCTGCTCCCTGTGCTTCCCACCCTCTAACACCACAGAGCACTACATCACACTTCCCATCTTTCTGAAGCCCTTCCACAGCCTCACCCCAAGCCCCCACATCCCGAGTGCTCTCCTGCCACACGCCACCACCACGTCTCTGCTGGAGAGCTCCCACCCATCCCAAGGCTTTCCAAGCACAGCACAGCACTTCCCCACATATCCCACACCCCGGGCTCCCTGGGCAGGCCACCTCCCCGTGCCCTGACCCATGCTGACACCCTGTGCTTCCCTCCCTGGGCACAGAGCTGTCCCACAGCCAGCAATCGCTGTCTCCACACGGGACAGGCTCCTCGGATTCCCTGCACCAGCGTCTCCTCAGGGGGCAGGCTGCTCCCATGGGCTCAGGTGCTGCGAGGCACAGCCAGCTGGGAAGCAGGAAGAGTTCAAACCAGCCGAGGTGGGAAGGAGAGGGTGACAAAGGACAGACAGCCAAAAATGAAGGAGGGATGCAGACGGAGAGGTAAGAGAAAAGAAAGGAAGAGATACCAGGAAATAAGATGGGGAGAGAAATGACAGTTGACAAGGTATTTTACCTGGCCATAAACCATCCAGAACTAAGGATTAAATTAAGGACCACAAGCCTTGGCTACTCCCACAGACTGTAGGATCAAAGTCAAAAGGGTTGCCTAATGCAACACATTTCCCTTCATCTTTAACAATAATTACTCAGAATTTTCTAAGCTTCAGGAAAAGACCAAGAATTTGAAAACAAGAAACTCAAAAGACTGTGACACTTTGACAAAAGTGTGTAAGCTCTTTTTTTTTTTTAACATGGTGAAAGAAAAAAAGAAGTAGAGAGGAAGAAGAGGAGTAAAAGGTATTTTCAATCAAAGAAAGAAATCCTAAAAACGACACTAAACATCTTAGATTTTACGACTAAATTGTACTAATTTGTTTAATAGGCTCTAGCACTCAAATTAATCCCACAACACCTGCAATCCTGGTAGTTAACAGACAGTATTATTTTGTATATTCTGAAGATGTAACCGTAGAGCAAAGTGGAAAGAAAAAGAAAAATATTCTAGCTTACAATGATACAATTGGCTCTTAAGTGCTTCAATCAGACTGATATACTAAATAAATACATAAACTTTCTGTTTGCAACACAGCATCTGCCAGTTATAAGACTAAATCATTGTCTAATAATTTTTTGATCACACAGTATAAAAAGAGCATTAGTGACAAATATGCAAAATAAACTTCACGATGATTCTGAATGTTTGATAGTTCAGCCCTCCCACAGCCTATTTTTGGAAGCTGGAATTTGAATACCATTAAATCAGAGGAGAAATAGCTGGCAAGATACCATACACAACACCAACTATCTCCAAGACTAACGGGAGGCTCCTCACTGCATCCTGCAGCACAGTGTGGAATTTCCCAAGCTAGCTCAAGTACAGAAAACATTCTAGCGATGGAACATGAGCCTTCATGAGAATTACCTCATTATTCTTCTGACAAGCCAATAAAATAAAGGGTAAATTAGTCATTACTGCAGCAAAACACTTCCAGTATGTGAACTAGGTTAGAGGTATCTGTATACCATATCACCTGTGGCTTTCATAAAAGTCACAGGACCAATACCTTTCTTTTAGGATATTACCTGTAATTTAAACTATGCCTTTTCATAGTGCAATGTCTCCCCGAAGTTAAATATAAATCTGCTGCCTCTGAGGGTGTTTTGTACAAATATAAACCAGTAAGAAATTGCTTCACAAAAAAATTGTTGCCCAAAAGAACACAAGTTACTATCACTGAATTTTCACATTATTAAATACCTGTATCTAGAGAAGTCATATGAAAAAATGTAAATGACCAGTAAGTTCTGTCCATGTCATTTCTCGATTTAAATCAGGACGTGGAAAGCAAGAACCACAGTAAAAAGTTTAGAGTGTTTAAGTCAAACACTAGTGTGAGTCATGTGAGCACAAGCTAAAAATGTATCTAAAAGTAATTAAGAAGGACTCACCAAGTTCATTGAGACTCTGGGCAGCTTTTGTTATCTCTCTGCTTCCTCCTTGCAGCTGTCCTTGAAGCCTCTTACTGAGATACAAGATGCGTATTATCCTCCTCAGCAAGTCACAGGCAGCCTGCAGGGAAATTGTGGCATTAGGGGATATTATCAGCACATTACAATCACATAATACCAATACTCAAACGTGGAAACATCTTAACCAAAAAAGGAAATGTGAATGTGAGTAAGAACAAGGAACCTTAGAACACTGAAATCCCTTTTTTTCCAAAAATTTTTAGCTGGTAATTACATTCATGGGGCTACTGAGATTATTCTGTCACTACCACGCAAAAAACAAAGGAAACTCAGAATCCCATGACAGAGGCATGTTCTATTCCTAATTAGAAGTGAGCTTTATTTTACCTTGTGCATCTCTCCTCACTACTCCTCATCTCTTTAAGCTTTAGCAAAGTTAAGGAGTTGGCTTTGCCAATCAAATACTCATCCAAAAGAAGCAAAATTGGCAGCACTCACTTCAGAAGACAATAAAACTTAAAGACGAAATTGTTATTCCAGATATTGACTCTTATGGTAGGCTCATACATAAAAAGTAATTCTCAGCAAAACCTTCAGAAGGCCAGTTACCCTCCTTCAGACAGCTGTTTGTTCACATTCTTTCATATGCTTCTTAAAATACATGGCATTCTTAGTTAAAAATTAGAAATATGGACATATACATTAATTTTTAAGAACCATATTCATGGTGTGTTTTTGTCAGCACCAAATTAGAATAACAGGCACTGAACATCTGAGAAAGAGGCACGCTGACGTGTGTATCCAACATAATAGTTTCATAACTTTTCACTCAACTAATACCTGGAAATACATGCTATGGGAACAGCAACATTCTGGAGTGGGTAACAACTAAAAGAGAATTCAGAAATTCAACCGAGATTTCAGTACAGCCATAGGTACAGTCCAACATCTGCAATCAGACTGCTATCAGAAGCGAAAAGTTTTCTAAGCATTCTGTGACAACCACAGGATTTCTATTAGTGAGAACTAAGTGGGGCTTATCCTGCTTTGAAAAATGAATGCATTGATTTTTATTAATTCATTTCTTTAATTAGATCTGAATATCACTTTCATATCTGTGAACTAAAATTCTGCAAGCTGAATCAAAAATAGCTTTTAATATAGTGCACTACACTTCACCAAATAAGAGGACATAGGATTACTACTTTGCTTTCAAAATTAATTACTCTCTAATCTAATTGTGTACCTCTGGCTAATGTTTTTCCCTGTGAATTCACCTTCCATTATTTTCAAACTTTTACTTTACACACCAAAAGACTATTTCTTTCATTGAACTGTTGCTTAATATTTCCTGTCCCAAGAAAGAATCTTTTAAAAGGGAGTAAGAAATGGGAAAAGTTACAATTAATTACAAGAGCAAAAAAATTGTTTTAAATTCTGGCTCTGGGAATTAGTAGGAGGAAAAAAATCCAAAGACACTGAAGATGCACTCTAAATTTTGTAGTGATTTCTACTGCATTGTACCCTTGACAAAGACTCTGTTTCACTCAACTATTTTCATTTATGTGAGCTGTCCAACTTAATAAAACTCCTAGTCACAGCAAAAGAATGCTATATATAAGGACATGTAACAGAAATAAAGAACTGTATCTAATGGTGGAGTTGTTCACAGATGCCAGATCCTCTAACCTGACTACCCACATAACAGAAGTCTGAATTAATTCAGGAAACATTCCCTCCCTGAGCTGCTCAAAGATGCTTTTCTAAAGGAGATGCTTTCATCCAAGAAGGAACAAATTCTACTGTTCAAGCAAGAATTCTGGAAAACATCAGTGGGCCCAGTTAGTCCAAGTCATTTTAAGTACAATTAAAAATAAACCAAAATTTTTTTTGAGATTATATATTAGCTATCTCCTGAAATTTAAAACAACATGTCAACAATAACAGAAATTATTGCTACAATTTGAGCCATCGAAAAGCCTCTTACTTTTAATCTCAATTTTAAGAAATTACTGAAAGAAGATTTAATAACAGAATCATTTGAAAATGTGCCAGTGTGTAGCTCATATATGCAAGGCAACTGAATATATATATATATTTTGTTCTCTATATAGCCTGAAGAAAGAGGAGACAGTCCACTATCTTCAGACTACATTTACCATTTATTTACAGTAGCACAACAAAGACATCTCTACTGGTAAATATTTTAAAGAAAGAATAACTTTAAAATACAGAATTATTGGGGGTCTAAAAAACGTTTTGCTATTATAACTTTTTTCATACACCAAGACACTGAAACTAAGACTTAGTTAAACAGAGCTGCACAGAAAAGAGCCCTCTGAAGGACAAACTCCCTGTCTACACATTCCAGCTGTTAACTATTCCCACTTAGCTTGTGATCACTATGGAAAGAGTCAGAAGAGGACAGTATGATTTAAAGCAGGAAGTGAGTTTTTTGAGTACGCTGCTGCCTTGGGATGCCATGAAGCTCAAAGAGCAGAGAAAGACAAATCACCTACAAGCACATAGCAGAGATTTAAAATTCAGGACTAGATTTGAAGTTTAACAACAAATTTGCAGTGAGAATGTTTATGAAAAAGCCAGACTATATTAAAAACAATTAAGGATGGCAAAATCTAGCTTAATGCAAGTCAAATATTCCTTCAGTTAGTGAGCAGTCCCACAGCAATCAGTGCAGAGGTACTAAAATTATACCATCACAAGAGGCACTGCAACATCGTGCATACCAGCAAAACATACCTGCCAACCCTACAGATTTTGACAGAAGGCAACCTCTTTTACCAGCCATCTTCTCCTACCAACTGTAAATCAGCTGATAAAATCAGTAAGTTTGACAATGTCCCAAGCCACAAGTCTAGCATTTGGGAGCAATTTCATGTCGCAAGCCCTGCTATGAGCAGGAAGGGAATTGTTTGCTGTGCTATGTATGCCCTTCCTTCCTCAACAAACAAGTCCCCCAGGTAAAGGACAACCCAGCAGTGCATTTTTAGGAGGCTGGAAAGTTGAGATTTGACTCAACTCACCATAAATTCAGCTGCATTTATAAATTCAGGCGTCCTGACCCTCAACTCTTGCCAGCAGTGTAGTGCAACATAGAGCACTCACAAAGTATCTGTCAACACAAGAAGACACAGCAGCTCTTGTGCTGAGACTCCGACTCTCCGACTTTTCTCTCACTGGCAGAGAATCTGGAATCATCATTCCTCTTTCTACACTGATGCTAAAAGAGCAGCCTACCAGGCTCCCAATTACTCTGTACCTCTTTTTTCTGACTTACAGCAGAAAAGTCAGATATTACAAATCCCCTGGCACAGCCTGAATAATGTTGACCCTGGATGAATGATGCTTTTACACCAAAGAAAAACCCATGTAATCATGTAACAGCCAAGAGAAAGCATCCGAGAAGCATTTCCTAAGTTCAGAGACTCGTTCATCTCAGATATCCTTCTGCAGTCTGACTGTAAGAGTTGGGTAGAAATTCTCTTTTGCCCCACACTACCACAACTTTTTCTACATGCACAACACACATCAGAGAACAACAAAAAAAATCTGCACCTAAACTGCCACATGGAAATCATGGGACTTTTGGCCAGTGGCAAAAACAGTAACAGTTGGAGCTGAAAACAACAAGAGAAGCATCTGGCCAAACTGGCTGCACAGAGTGTTAAGAGCTCCCTGCTGAACTTCACTGCTACTGAAAGTAACAGAAAACAGAAGTTCAGCCAAGAGACAGTGCAGCTGCTCCACCAGTCCCCAGACTAGAAACTGTCTGAGTCTGCAACAGCAGTCACTTACAGATGGCAATCTACTTGAGTGTATGTCCACAGCTCAAAATCCAGGTAAGCTTGCAAAGACAAACAGGTCAAACAATAGCTCATTAAACGCCTGTGGGGATGGAGCTGTGCTGCATTTCAAACCATAAACTTAATAGAATGCAGGTACACGACTCCAGAAGATCTATTGAGAAGTTTTCAACTACTATAAAATTATCAATGGAAGTCTTTGACACTTATCATCATTGTGAAAAGCTCTCTCCCACTGCTATCCTCCAACAGATGTCTACGTTCCTCTGTGGGCTCCACTTACATTAAAAAGGCAGGGACAACTGTGCACCTGAGCTTACAAAACTCTACAACCACAAAAAGCTCCTTATTGAAGAAATTTGAAATCATTTTGAAAGAATTCATTCCAAAACTCTTTACTAAACTGCAGCAAAGTTTGCATTAACTAAGGAGTGAAAAGCTCTTCTACACAAGAGCATAATAACATTAAATACCAAAATAACACAAACAGTTATGAGAATTTAATTAATTTGAACTCAGATAACCCTTCCCTCTTCCATCCATCTCTACAAAATCTCAATTAGCTAGTGCAAAGGTCAATTTCTTACTTTGCAATTTCCTATTTTCCTACTAAGCACTTTTCAGTAGCTCCTGAAGAGCCACAAATATTGATTTTCAGGAAAATACTGACTATGAACTACAGGCTATTAGAGTAGAAAAACTGTACACATGTCTAACAATTGTGAAATAACACATGTTCAAAAAGGATTTTTTTTTAGGTACATTTTTTAATGCAACTTACTTGAAGTTTTGCTAGCTGAGCTGTGCGAGACACTATTTTGTTGTAGGGGTCAACAATTTTGACTCTAATTCTAAAAATAAGAAGACAAAATTATTTATAGCAGTGTTAATGAATAGCATTATAAAAACATAAGAATTTACACTTTCTCATTGCATAGTGAATGTCATACCTATCAACAGTGCTTTGTAGAGCAGTAATTCTAGTTTGCATCATTTGGAGGACACCTGCAAAAATAAAGCAGATTTTTCATATGGAACACTCGTCAGATACAGAAAGAGTTTTTCTTCAAATCATAGTAACTACTGCTGACTACTTTAGCATAAACCAAAACCAGTTTCTCCCTTTTTAACAGAGCATCAGAAAGACCAAATGGGAAATGAATTGACCAGGTCACTTACTGAATAATACAGAAAATGTATTGGTAGAGAACATACACCCACTGAATAAAAATCACTCCAAAATCCATTCTTTGTGAAGTCTCAGATAAGATTTAGAGGATGCTACTTTTTAAGAGAGTGTTGGATCAGGACTGCAGCTCAAATTACATAATCTGGTAAAAACACCTGAACATGATATATAAAAATGGCACAACCTATTTAACACTATTTATTTAACACAGTGACTAGGACAAAGAAGACTGAAAAGAGAAAAAATTCTATTTCAAGGTTTTCTTCCTGGGCATAAGCATCTTTAGCAAAAATGAAGGTATCAATGTCATTGTAAGGTCATCTAATTTAGATTACAAGCAGAGCAAACCACCCTAATCATGTTTGTTCCACATTAGTTTGGCAAAGCAGCACAAGGAAAGCCAACAAGCATGCCTGTTCTTTTCTTGGTAAATTGCAAACAAAGTAGTAGGGGACAGGAGTCATTTTTGCAGTACAGAATCAGCCTGCTGAGAATTTAATTAGGTTAGACAAACCCAGGCCTATGAAATAATTTCTGTTCCAGTTACTGTTAGCATTCTAAAACATACTACATTATTGCAAAGCCCTGCTTACAAGCATGCCATCATTAAATTAGATAAAACTGCAGCCTGATACAGTAAGATGGAAGACAAACAAAACTGCTGCTAACAGTTATATTCAGGTTGTCCTGGACTGTGACTGCATCCCACTCATTTTGTATAGATACATAAATTCTTGTCTTCTCCATATTTCAGAACTATTAACTTAGTGACAGGCTCGTGTGCTCGCTGTTATTTATACATGGTATGGCTTGCTACAGCCCATGAGGGTGAAAACAGGAGACAGAGTGAAAAGCTGGCAAAGCATTGTCTACCCTACCCTGCAATCATGGGGAGGGCCAGGGCTACAGCACTGCTGCATCTGAATTAAATTTTGCATCATATTACTGGCTGTAACTCTGCTGTTAAGCATGCAACCCTCTTCCCAGAGGACAGAACGAGGATGGGTGAAAAGGCACTCTCCTCTCTCCGCCTGCTTGGAAGACACATGATGATGATACAATTTAGCCTATCTTACTACTGAAGACAGAAAAAAATACATAAACCAGAGCTGTGTCCCATTCTAAAAAGTGTACAGGCCTGAAAAAAGAAAAGACTCTACAAGTTGGGTGCACCAATTTGAAATGTTTAATGAGATTCACTTTCACACATACAAGTGGCTATGCATGCTGTGAATCAGCTCCATAATCTTCACTTGCTAACTTACTTGATTAAATATACCAAGAGCTATGCATTTTTAAGTTCACAATTTAAAAATCTGTTGGCATTTATCTTTTCTTTCTCTTACGACTCGACTCAGTGTTTCACTTAAGAGCACAACCCTAAGTAAATGGAAAAATTTCAACCAATTTGAGGTGAATTTTGTTTTTACTTTGCTGTATTAGTTGTAAAACATGCATTATTTACCACACCTACCTTACAGAAACGTTTCCTAACTGAGTAGCTGTTTTGAAATACATCATTCTTTCCTCAGAGCAATTTTAGGAAGGAATGCATTCAGAAACAACCATCATTTCAGAAAACAGAATTCCACTGAACACAAATTGCTGAAGATTGTTACTGGGAGGTATTTATCAGTCACAAGGTTGACTACACATTCCTGTCTACTTCTTATTTGGAGAATGAGCATATATTTCAGTCTTTTATGCTTGATTTTCCAACTGTTATAAAAGTTATTCAGGAGCTACCATTACTAGATTAAATAGCCATTTCTTTAATTTTCTTTTATTTCTTTAATTTTACAGCTATATGCAATTACTGACACAAAAGAGTGTATCCATCCAAGCAGCTCCAAAGACTAAGGATATAACTATCAGTAACCAGAAACTCTGGTTATGCCAAAACCTGAAAGCAGAAAAAGGAACAAAGATAAATTACTCGCCAAGTTACAAAGGGGAAAAAGGGGACATGCTATAGAAATTCTAGCATGTTACAGAGGTAAACATCAGTCTGCACAAAAAAACCACAATACCAAGCCATATGACATTCTCAGCAAAGTGGCAAAGAGCAGAATAGCAGGTTTAATGAGCTCCTGGCATGAGAACAATATACTGCAACCATTTTCTATGCAGAGTCAATGGTTCCTAAGCAAGGCCTTCCAAAATCAGCAGTTTATGATAAAATCCACGTCTCAAACAGTGGAATAAAACAAAGGTGTGTATTTAACTTAGTAGTTCTTTACTAGTAAAAAATATCTCAACATGGTTTAGGTTATGTGTTATAGCCTCTTTGGTTAAGATGTGAAAACTGCAACACATGCATATGCAACAGAAAATTGGTGCTCATGGCAAGAGACATCCACCCATGCTGCAACAAAATTAGGCTTATTTAGAAAATTGTTTAAAAGGTCAGAAAAAGGCGGCTTTATTGTTAAAGTTGCTTAGAACATCATCAAAATATATTTTTCCATGAAACAGCTACTCCAGAGAACTATCAGCCAAAATCTTCTCCCTGGAGCTCCATCTACTGACGCGTTAAACAAAAAAAAAACCAAAAAAAAATCTGCCACAGGTTAATCCTCAGAAATCAGATCTGGAGCTTTAACATTAGGGGCCAAAACTGGCAGTGAATGAGGTTTCCTGCACAGAACCTAAAAGTGCTTCCTTCATTGTAAGGATAGCCAGCATTGTAACAGCAATGTAACAAGTGTTTACCTTCCAAGGATTCAATTCCAGTTGCTTGAGCCAACAGATCTTCATGTCTTGCAACAACCTTAAAAAAACAATATAGGAATCAAAAGAGAAAAATGGGGACATGAGCCTAAAAGAAGTATTAGATATATCATCATCGTTCCCACATTAGGTATTTAAGCATCAGCATCCCTGCATTATCCAGACGCAGGAAAAAGCAGGTACATGTTACCTGAGAAAGGGGTTTAAGAACACAAGGTATTTTAATTCACAAAAGCAGCAAGCTCAAAATGAGAAGAGGGTCAGTAATTAGTGCACCAGAGCTGACACCTTAATTAAACCCAGCAG
This sequence comes from Regulus satrapa, assembly GCA_013396955.1. Classification (NCBI taxonomy): domain Eukaryota; kingdom Metazoa; phylum Chordata; class Aves; order Passeriformes; family Regulidae; genus Regulus; species Regulus satrapa. Next base: position 283,173 of record VWZN01022228.1, on the reverse strand, counting down.
ATCAAACACATTTCAACACATCTTCATATGTAATGATAATTGTAAATGTGAACTTATTAATCACACTATGATAGCAAATTCTTTTTTTCTATAACTAGGTCCCAAAGAACTGGGGCAGTTGGGAGGGAGGAAGCAGATTTTGAAACTACACACAAACTTAGCAAGTGCTCTCACTGCAACGTCTGCTGTGGATTTATGATTTCTGCATAGAAAAAGTCCTCTTCTATCTGAACTGAAAAGCCTTTCTGAAGGTGTAGAGGCATGTAAACATAGGTTGTATCTGCCTAGCTAAAGGTAAGTCTTAGGGCTTATGCTGCTCTTCAGCACACGATGCCAGGCTGCGAGTTCTCCCTGTCTTCTCACAACACCGGGCTGCAACACGGCCTCAAGAGTTTGTGATAGTTGAGACAATCATTTGGAAAGAGTCCTCCTCTTTACAAGGAGGAGTACCACAGCATGCAGTGGTAAGACCACAAAAACTGAAGCAGTGCATGACTACCTGGTAGGAGTATTGAGTGCAGGCTTAGCTGAGTTGTCAAACTCACTACTACTTTAGCTGTAAGACACTGGACAATTTCAAGTTGTCACAAGTTACAAGCTCGTAAGATGACTAAGTTTTTGACTAGTTTATATCAATCACCCCAGAATAACAGATATGCTTTAAACTTACTTGCAAATGCAGCTCTTTATCCAACTGACTGATACCTTGAGCAAGTTTAGCCAGCTGCTCAGCTATCACAGCCTGATGGATGGACTGAGAAGTGTAAGCTTTCACATCAAAGTCTTCTCTGAAGAAGTCAGCATAACATTCTGGAAAAGGATTTAGATTTTATATTGATGGTTCAGAAGAATTATATAGTATCTGTAGCCCTACAGTGTACAGTTCTCTGACCTTCAATTTCTTCACTCTAACAGTGAATGTTCTCTACATCCCATAGTACAAACACCAGAAGAGACCACAATCATGAGAAACTTGTTTGGAGCTGGTATTGGGTTGTGTTTATTTTGGGTTGTCTTTTTTTTTTGTTTTGGTTTGGTTTTTTTTTTGTTTTTTTTTCCCAAGGATGAGAAAGACACATGGTTCTTTATTCCCCACACCCTTCTCTTGAGCAGAATACACTAAAAAGTACCAATACCTTATTTTCTCACACTTTACGGTGTAACCAGCGTGAAGCTGTTGAGTCTGTACCCATAACCAAACACACCAGTCAGCTGCACATCACTGACAAGCAGCATGAGAAAAAACTTCACGAAACCATACCGGATTCCGACAACGCTGCGAGTTTATAACACAATTATGAAATGATACTGCAATTTTGACTCTGGATCAAGCAACACCAGATCTCCCAGACGGCTACTCCGAATTCAACCGAGCACCTTCGCCTCCCCTTCCAGCGCAATTTTATTTATTTTTTTTTTTTCTCTTCGGAAGCGAGCGATGCCCAGCGCACACTCCGCACCCCCGCGGTCCCTCCCCGCGCCGCCCGCACTTCCCGGCACTCGCC
>VWZN01022228.1:268125-281376 GCA_013396955.1 Regulus satrapa | reverse complement strand
CCGGGATGGGCTGTACCGGGATGGGCCGTGCCGGGATGGGCCGTGCCGGACGGGCCGTGCCGTGAGGGCTGTACCGGGATGGGCTGTACCGGGACGGGCCGTGCCGTGAGGGCTGTACCGGGATGGGCCGTACCGGGATGGGCTGTACCGGGATAGGCCGTGCCGGGATGGGCTGTACCGAGATGGGCTGTACCGGACGGGCCGTGCCGTGAGGGCTGTGCGGGACAGCGCCTTGTGGCCGGCCGGACGCTGCCCCAGAGCGCGGGTGCTGCGTAACCTGTGGGGCTCTGCAGCATGGCCTGCGAGGAGCGGCTGAATGAGGAAGGTTTCAGACGCAGTTTCTTTTTCCAGATGCTGAAAGGTTAGTTATATATGACTGGTGACGGCAGAGAAACCAAAGAATGCCAACGGAAAATTCCCATGGATCTGTTTCATTCTGGGCAATTTGTAAAAATATGTGCCCCCATGGTCCGCTATTCAAAGTAAGTAACTCTTATGTTAGCTGTTTTCGTGTATTTTCTCTGTTTAGAAACCTGTTTCTCAAGTTTATCCTGACTAAAAATGGTTGATTACCTTATTATCTTTTATTTAAAACAGAGGTAGATGTGGGACATGTTTTATTTTACGTATTTTCATCACAGATCTACACACATAATACTCGAATATCCCCATAATACTGCAGGTTAGAACAGCATTTTAGGATAGCTAATGAGAAAAACTATTCACCTCTTAATCTTCTTGTGTCTGCAGGTTGGCTTTCAGGACCTTGGTTAGGAAGTACAATTGCGATTTGTGTTACACACCAATGATAGTGGCAGCTGATTTTGTGAGATCTGCAAAAGCCAGAGACAGCGAATTCACAACAAACAAAGGTATTCTTTTTAATAAACCATTGCCTCTTCAGGCTGTTTTACATAGCCATAAGCCAAATCGGCCAAGTAAATAAAGTCGGTCACATAACTTGATATCTGTTAACAATTTTGGTATATTGTCTGATTACAAAACCACTGAAACACTCTAAGTGAGATTAAGCACAGTCCAGTGAGAATGGGTCAAATGAAGTAGTGCAAAAATTTGTCTCCTCCTGAAATCAAGGCCTCCAAAATGATTTATATCTGTGGGGACTGACCCCCTATAACTGCTCACTCATTCCTCCTTCATTCACCCAGAAGCACAGGGGGAGAATAGGAATAGCAAATGCAGGAAAAATTCATTTGCCAAAATAAAGGCAGCTTAAAATGTAAAGGAAAAAGGGAAAGAAACAAACAAGTTATGCAAAGGCAATAATTTCCTACTAGCAGACCAATGCCCAGCTACTCTCCAAGCAGTACAACTCTGGAACAAAAATTCCACGTCCCAACCCACTTTTTTACTTTCATCTATCACTCCAGTTTCCCTGCTGAGATGTTATACAGTACTGAATACTCCTTGTTCTTATTTGGGTCAGCTGTCACAGCTTGTCCACTGCAAACTTCTTGCCCACCCCAGTCTGTTTGTTGGAGGCAGGAGGAAGCAAAGTGAAAAAAACAGGAAGTTTTGACACTGTGCACATACTTTATAACAACAGCCAAAACAATTGTGAATTACCAACACTGGTTTTATCACGAAATCCAAAATGCAGCACCACACAGGCTATCATAAATGAACTTCAAATAAATTTGACAAAGTAACTCCATCACAGCTAGACCAGGTGCAAGATGATAGTAAGATTGTTTTTCCAGCATTTTTTTCATGTGTGTTTCAGAGACAAACATTTAACTCACCACCAGGAAAAGTTTTCTAGTCTTTAGCAAAAATAAAGAGTGTTACTAAAGGTGAAAAAATTAATAGACCAGCCATTGATACAGTGGAGTCAAGGACTGATAAAAGAAGAAGGGTTTCATATTCGCCAGACTGGAAAGTGATTGTTGGCGGATGACTCAAGATTCAAGAGCAAGAAAGCACAAAAGTGAAGGGAAGTTAAAGCATGGCTAGGGGTTGAGGGGGAGAAGCAAGCCTTCAGGCATGGTACAGAAACATAACCAGAACACCTATAAAAAGAAGAAGTTTGAGGACTGGTACAGTGTAAAGGGATCTGAAGTATGTGGGAAGAGGTGACAAGAACGGTGCAGATCTGGTGGCATGAAGTGGCTGCAGCAGAACGGTGACAAGGGAGCTACCAGCACAGGCTGCAACTGGAGGAATGAAAAGCACTGCTAATGTGCAAGGAAGATCAGTGTGCAGGGTCCATGAAGTGGGATGATACAGTCTATTCAGGCCACAGGATTTGTAGTTTTTAAGTGTATATGTAATAGGGAAAGTGTATTTCACTGTTTTAGCATTAACTGTGTACTGTGGTGCATTATTCAAATAGAGCAATTACAGAGAAAATCGCATTGGAAAGCACAGGTAGACTCTATTATGACTGGAATGCAGCTTCAAAAAAACATTAATAATTTGTTCTATATAAAAATAAATGAGTAAGAACATAACTGCCTCAAATATATATGGCTCAAAGCTCCACAGTTACTAGTTGTCCCCCCTTGAATTTACTTACACTTCTGATTTATACAAAGTGTGCTGGCAATGAAGTTGTGCAGGTCAGATATGGAGTGCATTCTGGAGGGTGCTGGGACAGGGAAAGAGGAATAAAATGTTTTAGTGTTGTAAACAACATCTTTTCCCTAGTCAGTTCTTTTATGCTGCCCTTAATTTTTCAGGCCTGCCTCATGTTTTGACCAGATAAAGCATTTTTAATTTTTGTTTGGTTTTATGTTTAACTTGCTGGTTGTTTGGGGATTTTATCTTCTAATGAGTGGAGTAGTTTGCAATTTATGTTTTAGATTTTCTTCTGCATTAATGTGGACACAAGTGTAATACACAAATGTACTAACAATGTTTCTTTGTTGTGTATTTCTTAGGTAGAGGTGGGTGTTCTTTGTGGCTGCTGCTAAAAAAAATTTGTGTAGCTAGACTCAGTATTCTCATTATTTAATGCTCAACAAAGAGGAACCAGGCATGTGGGCTTATTCTAAAATATTAGCTATAACAGTGTAAAACTGTTCAGCTAGAGCACTGTAATAAAGGGACACTTTTGAAAATATGCATGCAATTTTTTTTTTGCTTGCTGGATTTTTAGGTAACTTCTAGAAGTGTCTCAGCTTGATTGAGAGGGTACTGGTGGCCTTTCTTACTTACTCTCCACCATTTCAATAGCTACTTATTTTCCCCTAAAACAGAAAAATGTTTGGAAAGCACTTGTGGTCTCTTCAGTATCAGAAGTGCACTTGTTTTGTGCATTTGTTGGATCATCTCTTTCCATCAGTGCTCAGATATCACGCTGCTTCTTCTTAACTACAGCAATTGTTTATATGGAAAGTGAGTGCTAAGACTGAGATATTTGAGATGCCTTTAATGTAATGCAGTAGCTGTAAAAGAGGAGAGCATGTTCCAAGTGACCATCTGGCTCTCTGCAGGGGCTTAGTAAATCACAAGTAGTTCAGCAGACCCAAGCAGAGGAGCACTGGCACTTCGGTTTCTCACTTGAGACAAAGCTGCTTCTGCACACGTGTGCTCATTCCAACTCTGCGTGTCACGTTGTGGATAAAAACCAGCCACGTTGGCACAGAAAAGGAAAATGATGGGCTGGGGTGAGGAAGGGCAAAGCTCGTGGGTGTTTTAGTTCCTTCCTGAAGGGTTGGTTCTGGAAGCAAACTTCCCAGCTGGTAAGACAGACAGCCGTGCCAGCACAGCAAAGGGGCAGCATGCAGACAAGAAGGGGCAGGCTAGGAGGGGAAGCATGGAGGCTGCTGAAAATTAGAGGATGCCTAGTTTCACAAATGGGCTCTGTGAAAGATTACCAGCTGACCAGTTCCAGTCAGAAAGTGTATGTTAAGCCAGCAACTGTGTAGGACACCTGTATTTATCTGAATTCCCACCTCTCTTAATAGGCATAGTCACTTAGTAAGTAACCCCTGGCCAGCTACCTTTGTTTATTTGTGATTGGGGACTTACAGAACCACAGAATAGAATTACACAGAATCACAAAATAGATGAGCTTGGAAGGACCCCTGTAGGTCATGTTATCCAGCCACCCTGCTCATGCAGCGTCACCTATACCTCGCTGCCAGGACCATGGTCAGACAGCTGTACAATATTTATACTCTGGGAATTTTTAAATCTCTAAATATCTTTTCATTGGCATAGGTGATCACCCGCTGATTGTTCAGTTTGCTGCTAAAGAAGCCCAGGTTTTGTGTGATGCTGCCCGTATCATCTGTCCTTTTGCAGATGGAATAGACCTAAACTGTGGCTGTCCTCAGAGGTAACGTTTTGAAAAAAGCTGGGTAAATATGATAAAATAATTAAGAGATAAAAGAAAGTTGGTCTTCCTTTTCATCAGAATTTCTATCTTAACCTAAAAATAGATCTTAGGAGAGTAAGAGCTTTTTAACCTGTCAGAAATGTCTATGTGTTGAGGCACTGGAGTGCTCCCAGATGCCTGTCACCATGGTGAGACTGGGAAAACTGCATTTGCCGACTTCTTTTTCATTTCTGAGATACTGAGTGTTGGCTCAGAAGTGCCCATCCCTTCTCAACAACTGTTAAATGTGCACTACCAAAAAGAGCTTGCTACAAATAATTTGCAGTGTTTTGAATCATGATGTAGCAATTTCCAGAATAATGAGGTAAGTCCATGATGTCTCAAACTTCTGCAAGTGAAGGATAGTCTTTAAAGTAAAATTATACAGATAAAGTACTGAAAATAATTTCTTCCATCTTTTATTTAATTTATAAATATAGTGAATTAGTGATCTACTTCCCACTTAAATTAATAAATATTCTGACGTGACAGTGAAACAGAATAGTAATACTCTTCCTGAGTGGTTCAATTGAGAGCCATCTATTACATGTTTGTTAGACAGTCTTTGTCTAAATGAAGACCTGAGAAATACAGGAAAGTAAAAGATAATATTACAGTGCAAATACTTAATTACACTATTCTAATTAGGTTTCCTTGGCTTAAAACTATAGTATTTGAGAAAACTCTTCTCTGGAGCAATCTGAGGCTTCTGCCATGAAAGTATTGAGGTTTTTTTTAAGCTAACTACAGTTAAGTATGTCAAACTGTGTGTTCCTTTTAGGCCAAAAATACGTGCTTGCATTAGAATCCTTTATTTATTGTGCATATTAGTTTCAAAATAACAAAAGTTGGTGTACTTTATGTGCCTTAATAAGAAAAAATATTTTTTAAACTGCTGGTGTTAAGTGGAAGCAAAGGTTATTTTTGCCAGTCAAAATAGTGAGACCAGAATATCACTCAAATGATATCTTCACTTGCACTTCAAAAAATCCTCTTTTTCAATCTGTTTAAAAGAAACCCATGACAATGGGAAGGGGAAACATCAAATTATTTCTTTTATGAATGCACTGTGGATTAAATTTTAATTTATCTTCCTTATGAGTCCACTCTGTGGACAGAAAATTGAACTTAAAGGAATTAGTAACTTGTCCAAAGTTCTAGTAGCACAATGGAGACTGAACCTGGATCTAAAAGCTGTACCAAACTGGAAATAATTGATCTACAGCCAGTCTGTATCTCTGTTTACTCAACCACACATTCTGAAGGACATAAGAAAAGAAACTGATGTATCTGACTGATACTGATCTGCATTTCTTCAAATGTAGAATATAAACATTCTTTTTCTTTTAAAGGTGGGCGATTTCAGAAGGTTATGGGGCTTGCTTAATAAATAAGCCTGAGCTTGTTAAAGATATGGTGAGACATGTATGGAGTCAGATCAACAACCCTAAATTCTCAGTATCTATTAAAATAAGGTAGGTCTAATTTAAGGGCTGTTTGTGGCACATGGAAGAATCCTTTTTATTTTTCTTTACAGAATTCAATGTAATAGTAATAATATTTGTAATTCTGTTAATGCAATACTAAACAGTAGAGTAATTTCCTTACATGTGAAGACTGCTGAGATTTTTTGACTCAGACATCTGGGGCAAGTAATACAAAACTTAGAACAAGCACAGCCTTTGACTACTTACCCAGAAAACATACTGTAAGCTAGAGTTCTCTTGCAATCCAACCAACATGAAAGTATAAGTTAAAAGATTGGGGGAATGGGGGGGTCTATAAAAGAAGAGCAGAGCCACAGTTGTGGTTGTGTATAAAAGGATGGGTAACAAAACTGGGAACTGGTCCCAGAGCTGCTGTGAGGAATACATTCTGCTTCCCTACATCAGCTCCTAAGCTTCTGTAGACTTGTTTTGCACTACTTGTGTGCAGCCCAGAGAAGAGAGGGCTCCAGGGAGATCTTACAGCAGCCTTCCAGTACCTGAAGGGAGTCCACAAGAAAGATGGAGACTTTGTACAAGGGCATGATGGGACAGGACAAGGGGGAATGGCTTCAAATTGAAAGAGGGCAGGTTAAGATTAGATATTAGGAAGAAATTCTTTACTCTGGAGGTAGTAAAGCCCCGGTTGCCCAGGGAAGTTGTGGATGCCCATCCCTGGAACTTTGTAAGGCCAGGTTGGATGAGCTCAGAGCAGCCTGGTCTAGTGGAAGATCCACTTACCTCCCCATAGCAGGGGAATTGGAACTTGATGGTCTTTAAGGTTTCTTCCACTCCAAACCATTCTCTGATTCTTTGACCCTTGATCCATTATTTAACCATATATGCTATGTGCCTTTTGCTATTTGTCACTTCAAGTTTCACTTCAGTTTCCAATCCTTCTGAAAAGGGGAACTATGATAAATTGTTTGGTTTTCTTTTCACAAAATATGCAAAATCATGGCATTGATTTTAGATTTTTTGGATACCCTTGCTCAATCTCTATAAAATTCACTTTGTACATTACAGGGTTGTGATATAATTGAAAAGTGTTAAATGCCAGTCTCCATACACTAAGCTCATAGATTTAAAAAAAAAACAAACACAAAAATCAGGTTTCCAACAGTAGTATTGTCTTTATACTGTTATTTATGGAAATCTATGGTAATTCCTCCTTACAGAGGGGTGCTTTTTATATAGGCCAGGAAGTTAACTACCTCCTGCTTTCATTCCTTGCAATTTTAGGATCCACGAGGACTTAAAAAGAACAGTTGACCTGTGTCAAAAAGCTGAAGCAGCTGGAGTTTCATGGATTACAGTACATGGGAGAAGTATAGAAGAAAGGCATCAACCTGTACATTATGATGCAATTAAAATAATTAAACAAAGCATGTCTATACCTATTGTGGCTAATGGAGACATTAAAACTTTAAAAGATGCTGAAAATGTTCATCACTTGACAGAAGCAGATGGTAAGATTAAACATATTCTATTTTCTAAGTAAACTTATCAGATTTCAAGGTATTTATTTTGGATGTAAGTAGGACATGATTTGAGGGTTTTCTTTCCTTTAGGAGACAAATGAAAGAGGATATTTTAGATGCCTTAAAAAACTCATAAGCAGAACCACTGGTAATCATCAGATTACCAATCAGAATACTAGAGCACTGCTATTCAAAGCCACAAATAATTATTTCTGAGGCAAATTACGAAAGCTCTGTGATTAATTATGCTATTTCATCACTCAGTAGTGGAGTTCAGGGGGACCTTCAGACATTCTGTCTCTTTATGGAGCTGATACTCTTTTAAAGAACTGTAAACTTCCACTTGGAAACCTCTACTTCCTGCACATGGGCACAGATTTCTTACAATAAAAACACAGTGGAAAAGGGATATATTGTTAGACCAGATGGTTAACTTCAAGGACACAGCAAGGCATTGCACTTTCACTTCAGTCATAAAATGTGAGGATTTTTTGCAGTTATTTAGTCACAAGAGATTCTTGCAACTGTCTGTGGTTTCACAATAGTATGGAAATTTGGTATATGTTGTGAAAAGATAATCTGGATCTACAGACTTTGTGTCTTTCAGCTAGAGAAAAACAGGAAAGAGAACAGTACACGTGGCAGGTTTCTGCCCAGACTGTTGCTGTTTAATAGCAACAACAGAAATTGAACCAAACTGCCATGCTGCTTACAGTGACTTTCCCCCCCAAATACAGAGCAGGAAAGAAATGCATAATACAACAAAATTTTCTCATAGTCCAGCTCATGTTCTTCCCTAGTAATAATATTAAGCATTCGTTTTTTTCTGTCATGGACAATGACAAAAGAAATTTTTCATTACTGAACATCCTAATTTTTAAAAGAAGACTGAGCGTGATAAATTGTAAGTATGTTGATAATGCAGGAAAACAGAATCTCTTAATCACAGAAAAATTACAGTAGAATTTCTTTATCTGACAGTATGGGATTAGAGTCACAAATACACTACACACTTGTTCAGAAAGATTTACTGCAAATCAAGAGTCCTAAAATTTACTTAATTGAGCCATTGATCTCCTAGTGAAAAGAGGACAGTGAGTAGACTGAGTTGCACAGGAAATTATTGGTCCTCTTGTGTCTTTCCATCATAATTTTATGTTACAAAGGCAATAAATGTGTGTAGCAAATAAAAACAAAGTACTAATTAGTTGCAGTTTCAAAAGAAAGGAAGAAACGCTTCTGTCCTGTGTTTTGTTTCAGAATTTCTGGAATGCACTGACAGGTGCAGATACTCTGAGGTCTGCCTTGTTCAATGGATTTCTCTGACACAGCTGTAAAAGTCATCCCCACTGCTCCCCCATTACTATCTGTAGGCTTTGGGTGGTTGTCCTAAGGAGTGCTGTACAAAATTCTGTATAAAATCCAAACTGGAACGTGACTTACTGCTTTCCTTTCCAATTTGAAGGTATAATGGTGGCGAGAGGACTCTTGGCCAATCCAGCTATGTTTGCAGGATATGAAGAGACACCTTTTCAGTGCATCCAGGACTGGGTGGACATTGCTCTCGAGCACGGAACTCCTTTTACCTGTTTTCACCACCACTTAATGTACATGATGGAGCGCATCACTTCAAAACAAGAAAAAAAAGTCTTCAATGTTTTATCAAGTACCTCAGCAGTACTGGATTATCTGAATGACCATTATGGTTTGTGGTAAATGAGGGTATGTTAGTCCTACATAAACTTGTATTTCGCAATTGTCGATAAACTGTGAAAGTTTTAATTGGGTTTTTACTTTTTAGTCGGATTTGTATATTGTGTAAGTACCTTCAACACAGCAAAACATTATCATTTGTTTGATACTTTATATTTTTATGTCTCTGGTATTTCTAGAGAATATTCAGGATTGTACAAATGTGGAATTCTATTTACAGTGCACTACTACAGAGAGGATTGATTATTGTAATTTAATTTTTCACCAGATAGTTGCTTACAGCAATATGATTGCCAAACTAGGGCCTTTCTTACATTAAACATCCTAAAATCAGGATGACATATAGATAATGAAAGTCATTTCAGATCAAAAGATTACAAAGAGAGCAACTGTAGAAGTTTTTGCTTTAGATAACATGAGCTTAAAACCCATCGTATTCTCCTTTTTTAAATTTGATGTTTCTTTTGCAGCCTAAAACTTTGTAACTTACTTATAACTTGGAGAAATCCCATACTCCTTATAGCAAAAGAAACACAGAATAGATAAACAATTATGGAAAGAAGGAAGAAGGAAAATGAAGAGGGAAAGAAGAAAAAAGGACAATGAAGAGGTAGTTTAAGTACAAACTTAGCTCAATCTAAAGAACAAGACTTTTAAGGTCAATCTAACTAAATTCAGTCTTGTTTCTCTATTGCAGAATAATTGTATACAAGATTAAATCCCTACCATCTACCAAACCAGAACTTTTTAGGTCAAAGAAAAGCTGACAGATTCTCTCAGTGGGGCTCTCGCAGTCCTTTCTGCCTGCTGGCAAGTTGCTTATCAAAGCATGACAGCCACTTGGCTTTGAATCATTATATAGGAGTGAAATAGTGAAAATTAGAACAAGATAATAATATTACACACCAGCTGCATTTGTTCTGCAAGGGAAATTCAACAAAACCATGCAGTACAATTATTTGTAATCAAATAATTTTTTTCTTTAGATGTTTACACAGACATTCATACCAAAAATTGCCGAGTTTTCTGACTGTGATTGTTTTATGAATATACATGTGAATAGTTCCAATTTTCTAAATAAATTGCTTGGTTTTGTATGCTGTTGGAATTTTCTTTTTGTTACACAGCAATGTGGAGGAGGGACGGTTGGTTTTGATGCTACTCTCCAAATCTTTTCATAGTTCAAAATTATCAATGTTTTTTAATGCAATAGCATAAAATACTTGATCATTTTTCATAATGAATCTGTCTGATTTAGGCATAAGCAAAAGTTTGAAAGGCATGACCAGAGTCTTCAAGTCCAGTTCACTATCTAAGGCAGCAAAGTTACGTAACTCTTCTGATATGATCACCTTCCCGAAGTGCTAACAAATGGAAACCTACAGACATGCTTTGCTCGCCTAGGCTGATTGAGACAACCTCTGCATCCATTTTTGGTGTGTCTCCAGTCCTTCAGACAACTGTTTTTTCACTCTTCTGGATTGCAGTGTTTTCTTGACATTAGTTGGGCACAATTCCATGTAGCATTCCCGGTAAATTCCCAGCAGTTAATACTTCTTCTAATACTTCACTTTTCCTCTACTAATATTCATCATGTAAATTATGAGCTCCCAGTTTTAGAGCAAAAGTTCTTACTTCCCAAGTGCATGACTAGGTATTTTATACTGCCAAATTTCCAATATCGAGTTCATCCAATGATGTTGCAAAACAGTTCTCAGTTCTGAAATGCCTCCGGCCTCCTCTGAAGTAAAACTTAGGCAACTGAATTGTAGAAGAAAAACATTTGGGAAAGTATTAACTAATTTGTTGTCATTATCTTAAGAGTTTTATGATTTGGCTAGCAACTATTTTATGTAGCAAACTGTCCCATTACAGTCAAGGAGCAGAGAAGAAGTTTCTATATAATCAACACAAATTAAACACTTTCATTATTTTTTCTGTAGTAGTGGGAAAATTGAATTTTAGAGGACTGGTAATACCTTGACCTATTTAGGAACTGAGTACTTGATGATTTTGAAGGCAGCAGTTGTTGTGCCTGTGTGAGATTAATCACAGATTTCTGCCTGAAGTACAAGACCTAGGTTGCTGTTAATATTGGTTGTAATTAGGGAGTGCTTGACCTGGCCTTTTATGTATCATAAAAGTCTATGGAAGTTCATCATCCCTTTCCAAGGGTGAAATGAATTGTACACCTTCCGTTCTGAATTTTGTATGAATCTGAACATACTTGACTGTGTTTCCATAGAATAAACTGCATAGTTGGAGTCTTTAAGCCATACTTTGAACACCATACTGTTCCAATATACATAAATTGCTAAGGATGAGAGTTATTCAGCTACCAGTGTTGTTTTTAGGATGTGGTCATATTTATCATTATAAGACATTTTAATATGAAAAAATATTAATTTCCAGTTTAAAATCACTGAATGTCATCCTTCTCCTGTATATGTTACTTTTAACATCACGGGGTGGTCAGTCTTTCTACTTTCTAGTTTTGAAATGTTGAAACATAAGATACAAAGCATTGTTTCCTATTTTAGGTTTTTTGCCTCCTGTAACTGATCCTGTTCTTTACGTTAAACCCCCCTGCACAACACCATGTTCTCATAATACCTCTATGTTTTTGCAACTTTTATCCTGCTACAAAAACCCCAAACCCCCAGCACCCTCACACAACATACACAATCCCATTTTCTCTACTGCCTGTTGTTAAATTTCTTAGGTCTCTGGGTTGATGGTTGGGAAGAAGCAGTGTGTGATTATAAGGCTGTCACAGAAACCAAAACAGAACAGAACAAGTTTAAACTTTCGTTTCTGAAGAGAATTAGTTGATTTCACTCCTCTAACCAGCTGTTAATATACTGGAATTTCCTATTTCTGCTTCTGGATACTTTGTCTGGCAGCGGGGACAAGTGAATGCAGTCCTATCAGTATTGAGGCTGTGCTAGTGGGAGGGCAGCTTGTAGTGCTAGAAAGGTGAGTAAGCAGCTCAGAAATGGAAACAGAAATGAAAACTCAGAAATTAGAGGAAAGTCCTTATTCACCTTTAACAGCTTCAGTGAGGAATAGTGGCTGTAGGCCAATAGCTAAAATGTAATAACCAGAACATTCTAAGAGGTTGTGTTTCGTCTATAGTGCTGATTAAATATGTTTATGAAAATGTGTTAGGAATACTCCTTAAAACTGGGGCTATTCCTAGTGTGTAGATTGGATTGAAATTACTCCTTATATCCCTCTCCAGTATTTGTTGAGCATAAACAATTATTTGGGATGTAACCTTTCATCCAGACATTGCTTGGCAGCAGCTAGGAAAATGTTGACACACTGGCTCCATCCCCAGGCTGCAGACCTGGGAAATTTTAAGTAAACAATTTCAGATTGTGAGCAGCTGCAAACAGCTCTGCTCAAAACTGCTTATGCAAGAACTTCTCACCCTGTGGCAGTTCCAATGGATCAGAGTAACAAAGAACTACTATTCACAGCATTTTATCTGTCTCATGTTGATGGAACTTAATTGGGAAAGAATTCCCCAAAGCAAGTAGTTTTATCAAAGAGTGCTGGTGATGCCCAGGTAGACAAGGTAACCTCTTCTACTGACAGCACCTCAGCATCTGTTAGGATCAAAAGGAAAAAGTGATCAGAGGCTGTCCTTCTTATAGAGGGGCAAAGAAGGAGAGTTGCATGGAAATAATGTGCTCGGAGCCTTGTGATGCTGATAAAAAACACTGCGCAGGACAGTAGGATAGAAGGGGGTTTTCTGAAGGGATACTGTTTTATTAATGAGGCCCAAACAGGCCTGTTTGACAGCGTTTGAAACTGTTGCTTGGTTGATATTTGCGCTGTCCATATTAACACCGGACCTGTTTTCCTTGAGAAAACTATTTACCGGTTCTTAATATATTAATGTAGTGTAACACATGGAGGAGGGAATGGATGGACACACGCAGTGTTTTAACTGAACTTAGAAACTCGTGATAGTGCTGGAGAGCAGAGCTGAAGCCCCCAATCGATTAATCTACAGTCATGGAGCAGTGGGATGATCGCAGCAGGATTCCGCAGCAAAACGCTTACGACCATTCCCTAGCTAAGGAAAAGATAATGCTCATTTGAACCCTTCTCAGGCGTGGATCCACGCGTTTCCCAACTGACGTGCGGCCCCTCGGTAACTCCGCGCCCGCCGTCGCTCTCGGCCCCGGCCCCGGCCCCGCAGGCGGCCCCGCTCGTGGGGCGG
>VWZN01022228.1:254184-268042 GCA_013396955.1 Regulus satrapa | reverse complement strand
GGGGCCGGGAGGGCCCCGCGGGGCCTGTGCCGGGGGCTCTGCCCGCCGCGCTGTCCCGGTCCGCGCCTCCCTGGCCCGGGTGTCGTTCGGGAGGGGAAGTCTGAGCCGCCCGTTCCTCCGCAGGCCGCCGGGACCATGACTTTCCAGTGGACGGCAGTGGCTGCCTTCCTGTACGGCGAAATCGGAGTGATTCTCGTGCTCTGCCTGCCGTTCATTTCTCCGCTGAGGTAGGAGGACTTAGGCGTGCTGAGCAGCATAGCTCGCTCTTCTCCGCAGCTTGGGCTTGTTTTACGCCTCTCTTTTCGTAAACACTGAGCTTTGCTGCATCCTAAACTAGTTGTGAACAAAGCCGAAGGAATGCTGTTCGGGACTTGAGTATCGGGAGCTGCAAGCATCACCTGCCTCTTTGAGGAGCTTTACGTTTTCTCGGCAGTGCTGATTCATCCGAGAGCAGCGGTCGGGCTGTCCAGAGGAGCCCCCTGCTTTCATTCAGCAGGTGGGACGGCTTCTCCCAGAGTTGTGGAGGAGGCAGCGCAGGGGGAAGGCATCTGGCAGCAATAAAAGAGAGTGCGGGGTTTTTTTTCCAGCAGTTGTCAGATTTGTGAGGCACAACTTTTTTTTTTTTTTTTTGTGGTGTACACTAGGAATTGTGGGTGCCGAACAGATAAGATGTCAGACACTCAAAGCAAGCGGCGAACTGAGTGTAATGGCTGCAAGAAATTAGTGATCCCATGTTTAAGAAAACTGGACTTGAGTTTGAAGCAGAAGGCTCAGGAGTGCTGGAATAAAGGCCTCTGTAAAACTAAAAAAACTCATATATCGATTAAGAAAATAGTACTACTTCTGGAACACAGCACAAATATTAATTAAATAATAAATTCTTGTAAAATAAATGCATACAGTTACCCTTACTGTATGCAGAGGCCTGACTTACAGCATTATGTTCTTTCCTGTAGCTCTGCAAATTTGGTAATACTATTTCTCTACAGGAAATAAAGCCAGATTCTCTGCAGGAGTCAGAGAAGTCTTATTAGGAAGTCTTAAAAGAAGAACTGAACCTACAGAAAACCCTTAACCCGCAAAAGAACAAGCAGAAGGGAATGTTAAAGCTTTTTTTTTTTTTTTTAATACTGCTGTCTCAGCAGTGCTCTGTAAAAACTGTTGGGTGTTTGTTTCCCTCATCTTTAGATATATTTAGAATTATGTAACTTTTACTGTCCTCTTAAGGAACAAGTTATTGTGGAAAATCTGGATTTCACTACTTAAACCTGTGGAAGAGTCTTGAAAATGACTGGCTCCTCCATAGCTGGCACCAAGGATTAGGCATGTTTCCTCAGCTTGAGAAATTGAACCTGTTCTAAGATCTCATTCAGCTTCTGGATTTTTACAAGTTTGCTTGCAAGGAGTTCAGCATTTCAACATAGCCTATTGAGTTGTTGTATTTCTTATGGTTTTCTAAGCACAAGTGCAACTATGCAAGTGGGGAGGAGTGTTATGGGAGTAATAATCATCAGATTATTAATGGTTTATGTGAGGAAACTGGTTGCAAGAATTTCTGCAGGCTGATGTCACAAGCAGAATACTTTGGGAGTATTGAAATATGTTTTATTTATGACGCAAATAGAGTCCAGTGTTTGTGGCTGAAAAGCAAATATGCAATGTGCAGCTTTACCAACATTTATTAAAACATGAAATAGAGTGCTTTTATTATATGTAAAAAAGGGATTTGTGTATTTTGTCTGGAGCATTCAACTATTCCTCTGAACAGTGGTTTCTGAAAGTACACACTTCTTGACAAAATTTACGTGACTTTATCGGGTTAAAAATCAGATTTAGCTGCTGTGACAGTACCAGGGGGCAGCAGCTCTGCCTGATGCATCTTGGTGGCCTGGGAGCTGGTTCTGTCAGCAGTAAAGCATGCATGGTTACTGACAGGTGGGAAACTGCTATTCTTGGAAGTTTTGATTTACTGAGTTGTCAGTCTTCAAATGGAATCGTTACCTCTCTTGAGTGTGCATTTTTTTTCTTTTTTTCTTTTTTTTTTTTCAAATTTTCTAATTACTTGGGGAACAAGTAAATTGACAGTAAAAAAATGCAAATACACGAAGAACCAGATCTGTTCTACTAGGTGTAGTACATCTAAAATGGTGGCTAGTATTGTAGTTTGGAAGTTTTATGTTTATATGGCTTTTGTCACCAAAAGGAAGACTTTTAGTAAATGTGAATGTCAATACTTGTTGAGGAAAAATAAACGTTAAAATAAACCAGGAAGATTTTCCAGTATAGAGATCCATGTTTTTAGCCCAATTATAATCTGGCAGTGTAGTTTATCTAAGTTCATACCTCAAATAATCACTTCTTAATTGAAGGTCAGTATGAATCTTGGAAAATTGGTGTTCAAGGAGTTAGTGGATTTGCTTTGTTTGAGTTGTAGCTTGAAGTAAGCTTTTAGTTTGCTAGAGACTGTGGCTGTCTACTATAAAGAATTCAGATTATACTAGAAGACTTAAATGAGGGTTTTGAATGCACAATGTAAAAACATTTTAATGTCTTTCTGGTGGAGAACTGGAAAGAGCTATAGGACCTGATGCTACAATTTCATTTAAATACAGGTAATAGTAGATGGGAAACTGCTGTAAGAGAGCAAGTTTTAACAGTCTCTGGGAAGTGTAAATAACCTTAAAAGTAGGAAATTTTACCTCTTATTATCAGATGGAAAGTGGTATGTCTGTGTTACATCCCTGTGGCTTCAGGAGGTATTATTTCATTTGGGCAGCAGCACTGATGGTAACCTGCAGCAAAGGTGCTCTGTTATCACTTGGTCCAATTCATTTGAGCACATCAGATGCTCTTTGTTTGTGCTGCAAGTGGGACTTCTGCCACAGCCCTTCATGCAGCAATATCAAATAGACAACTAACTGTAAAAATAAAAAAAAAGAGTCTACACCACCCTTGGCCTCACCAGAAGTCACTTCTGTAGGAAATTTATGCTTGGGAAAGAGGCTTTAGCCCTTAACAAAATATGAACACAAGACTTGCCTTTTTGTTGTCATTACAAGTTAGAATGTAATAACAGTCCTTGCACTTCAGACTTATTAGAGGTATTAGTGGATAAAGATAAAAATAATGGAATGGGTTTTACAGTCTTTATCCTACCCCTTTGTTATAGGCAGGACTGAATGGTGTAATACTACCAAAGTATAAGCTAAAATAAAACACATCTGAAGAATACCNATGTGAATGTCAATACTTGTTGAATATTGAAAAATAAACGTTAAAATAAAACAGGAAGATTTTCCAGTAAAGAGATCCATGTTTTTAGCCCAATTATAATCTGGCAGTGTAGTTTATCTAAGTTCATACCTCAAATAATCACTTCTTAATTGAAGGTCAGTATGAATCTTGGAAAATTGGTGTTCAAGGAGTTAGTGGATTTGCTTTGTTTGAGTTGTAGCTTGAAGTAAGCTTTTAGTTTGCTAGAGACTGTGGCTGTCTACTATAAAGAATTCAGATTATACTAGAAGACTTAAATGAGGGTTTTGAATGCACAATGTAAAAACATTTTAATGTCTTTCTGGTGGAGAACTGGAAAGAGCTATAGGACCTGATGCTACAATTTCATTTAAATACAGGTAATAGTAGATGGGAAACTGCTGTAAGAGAGCAAGTTTTAACGGTCTCTGGGAAGTGTAAATAGCCTTAACAAAAGTAGGAAATTTCACCTGTTATTATCAGATGGAGAGTGGTATGTCTATGTTACATCCCTGTGGCTTCAGGAGGTATTATTTCATTTGGGCAGCAGCACTGATGGTAACCTGCAGCAAAGGTGCTCTGTTATCACTTGGTCCAATTCATTTGAGCACATCAGATGCTCTTTGTTTGTGCTGCAAGTGGGACTTCTGCCACAGCCCTTCATGCAGCAATATCAAATAGACAACTAACTGTAAAAATAAAAAAAAAGAGTCTACACCACCCTTGGCCTCACCAGAAGTCACTTCTGTAGGAAATTTATGCTTGGGAAAGAGGCTTTAGCCCTTAACAAAATACGAACACAAGACTTGCCTTTTTGTTGTCATTACAAGTTAGAATGTAATAACAGTCCTTGCACTTCAGACTTATTAGAGGTATTAGTGGATAAAGATAAAAATAATGGAATGGGTTTTACAGTCTTTATCCTACCCCTTTGTTATAGGCAGGACTGAATGGTGTAATACTACCAAAGTATAAGCTAAAATAAAACACATCTGAAGAATACCTGCTATCATGCAAAAAATTTGCAAATTAAATCCACTGGTTTTGCCTGTATTAACAACAAAAAAAGAGAAGTTAGATTACTGGAAAAGTTAATGTATACCTAAATTATATTCCAATTAAAGCAGCTGTTTAGAGACCTTGTGCAAATCTCATATCAATAACAAGGCTCTCTTATGTGGGGTTGTAATGCTTTTCTTTCAGTGCTTAATTATTTTTGAATAACACAGTTCTATTTTACAGATGGCAGAAGATTTTTATGTTTCCTCTATGGGGCAAAATGGCAGTATTTTGGAACAAGATGTTCCTTACAATAATAGTTCTGTTGATCGTCTTGTTTCTTGGTAAGTGTTAGATAATATCTTAACAAATGCCTGGAAGAAACCTGGTACATTGAGTTTATATCAGTAAACTAATGGAAACAATTCAAGCCTTGTGTAAGTCAGCTAATTTATTGAAAAGTTATACAGAGGAATGAAAGAGGAGAGGCTAATACTGCATCCACATTGGGAATCCAAGTGCAATTGTAATAGTCTGAGTGAATGAGAAGGAAAAATGGAGCTTAGTCTAGGCTGCTGTGCTGCCTGGTTTCCCTTTCTCACACAGGTGCATTAACTTGTTTGACAGCAGAATTTGGCTGAGCTGCACCTCATGCAGCAGATGGCACTCTTTCTTTTGGTTGCTGTTGAAATGGAAGACCAGAATATATCCAAGCACTGGGCTGTTTGAATACTTTTGCTCAGCACAGATACAAAACAGCTGCTGGCTGATTTGTTATGGGTAGATCTTCAGGTCTCTGAAGTAAGAGCAAAGCTTTAATGGTTACCACATGCCTGACTGATTTCACTGAATGTCTGTCCTGACTGCTGTGTGGTAGTCATCTCCTGTATTTCAGTGCTGAAAGCAGTTCTCCTGTGTTTCAGGGACATTAAGTAGTTCTCCATGGATAAGTGTTTCCAGTTCCTGAGAATACACATGCTACTTAATTCCAGGCTACTTGAAATAGAAAGAAAAAATGCATGGTTTTATTTTCTGCTGAGGGAAACGTACAGATGCACTTACATACCTAACAATGTCAAACTAGGCTATAGTACTATTAATGTTTAAAGTACCAAAAATGCAAATAGACTGTTATATTGCTTTTTAAAATTATGTTTAATATTATTCTTAAAAATAGGTCTTCAGTAAATGGCTTAAGATGGAGAACTAATATATTTAATTTACTCTGTTTAACTGCTGTTCTTTGACCAAAGTTTGTTTCTGAGTTGGTGATGGCCATTGATTTTGTGGGAAGATAGACTGGGCTGAAGAGAAGCAGTGATGAGATACCTCCCGTAGCGTGAAGTGATAGGTTACTGTAGGAGAAGTGTTACTAGAGTCTTTCTGTTTTGATGGATGTTTAAAAAATAAGTTTTTCCCTCTATGATTGAAGCATAAGGTAGACCCTTCTTTCATTACTAAAACACATGCATATCTCAAAAAAAACTCTGTGTGAAGCAAATACTTGAGAAAATTCTCAGTATTTCTTCTCTTTCTCTTTTCTCTCTGTTTGTCCCCTGGGGAATGTTAGCTCAGTTGTCAGCAGTGCCGTTTTGACACCATAGGGTCTTTGGTAACATCTGTGGGGGGAGTTGCTTTGGCCTGATCCCTGGTGGCTGGGTACAAGTGTTTGAAATACCTCTTCAGGTATATTTTGGGCAGTGGTTTGTCGTATTTCTGGGAGTGTGCTAGAGCACTTAATGATTTATCAAGACCGATCTTTAAAATGTATGGATAACTGATGCTACTGTTTGTTCTATTATTGTTTGCTGAGCAGAAAATCCAAGTACATGTTTCTAGTACTAAAGTCTGGTTTAGCATACATGCACACCCACAGATGTGAATAAGAACAGACTGTTTTTGTTTGCAGATGCTGTTAGAGAAGTCAGGAAATACTCCTCTGTTCATGTGAGTGAAAAGGCTGCGAATGTCAACAGCAGTGCCTTTGATCATATTCAGATGAAACTCTTTCGGTCACAAAGAAACCTGTATCTCTCAGGCTTTTCCTTATTTCTTTGGCTGTAAGTATAACATTTTCCTAATGTTTTCATAGTGTGTTTATTTCAGGAGCTGTTGCACAAATTGATTATAAAATAGACATCAGAAAGACAATTTCAGGAGTTTAAAGAATTAATTGTCACCAGATTGGCTACAGGGCAAGTAAGATCAGGGAAAATAATACCTTACAACTGTTTGAAGGTTGGAAGGATATGTGAGCCACACATGGAAAGAAACATTTTGAATGCTGGAGAAAACATGTATTTTGCCAAAGTTTCTTTCGGGAATACTCACTCATTTCCTTCCTTAGACTTACACCCTTTGTTTTGCATGTGGAAAACTGGAATAAAAAAACCCTTGTAAACTAAAGTATTGTTAAATAATATTATTACCTGGCAAGCTGGTGTCATAGCACCCTGCTTAAGTTAAGAAGCAAAGCCTGAACCTGACCTGAGCCACTTCAGCGCAAGCTTGAAGTTAAGAACTGGAGGATAATATTCTCACTTTCAAGGAAAGTTTCAATTGTATTTCAACCACTTTGTGGAAATATGCCTACTATGGTGTTGTGATCTTAAGTCTGGTATGTCTTTCAGGGTGTACAGCTACTAAAACTGTGTAAGGAGAGGGCAGTTCTGTACTGCCTACCTGTAGCAACCCAGAGTACCTGTGAGTCAGTAGCCCAAACAACCTGCAGATCTTATCACTTGGGAGCACATGAAGTCACTGGACACAGATAATGTGAACAAACAGAAACAGACATGTTGGTCTGATGATTTCCTGCTTGTACCTTTTTGTGGTGGCTAGACAAGGAGTGTTGGTCCTCTTTGGACCTCTTCAGTGAGCTGCTTGACATTGACTCAAGAGGAACACAGAACAGGAAAATCACAGACTTATATCAAACTTCTTCCCCTTAGAGTGATGTGTGGCCATTTTACCAGACCATTGAGCATAAAGAAGTGTCAAGGAAAAATTAAGATGAAGCTTGTGCAGAAAAGCTTTGGAAAAAACAATGGGGCTCTAGCCTTGCTCAGTAGTGATAGGAGTGCATCAAGTTCTTTCCTACAGAAAGGTTAAGTAAATATGCACAAATATGTTTTTAATCTCTACTCCAAGAGGAATAGCTGGATTGTGTCCTACAACAGAATTGGAAGCTGGTCTCTCAGAATCCTACTTATATTCAACTTCCAAGTAACCCCAGTAGATTATTTTGTATAAAAGCTCTGCTCTTGAAGAGGTTTGCTTGAGGTTTTTTTGAGCTGCTGGCCTTTCACCAAGATTTAGGAGAAAATAAGCACTCATCCAGTGCTTAGATCAAAGGACTTTTCTTAGTAGAGTTGTTTTGCTTATCCACGAAACAGACATAACATCTGTCAGAGAAGCATGGGGAAAGTGTTCCTTGGGTTGCCTTATCCTGTACTGCTCTACCATCACCCAATCAACCTGAGACCCCATCTAGTGTGAATGGGTAATTGGATGCCCCTAGTTCGTTCTTGGTGTCACTTTTAGTCCATTTCAGCACATCAGCCAAATGGAGAATTCCACAAGAAAGGTCTATGGGGTTTCATAAAATGGAGGAGGCTGGGGGCTTGTCACTTCTGGCAGGACAACAGCAGCTGTGGGGTTCAGTGATTGCAGAGTTTTGGGTGCAGGTGAGGAAAATAACCTGTCAGGGGGGTATTGGGGCCAGCTGAGCCCCTCATCTGCAAACTGTGCAGAAAAGAGGAGAGTCTCAGACCCTGGAGACTGTCCCCTGAGTAGGATAAAGACACGCATCTGCTAGTCTGACACGGTCCTCTGTTGGCCCGTGCTGAACCAGAGAGGGATAAGAAGGGCTGAAAATCTCAAGAAAATGTGAGCCTGGGATGGTGGAAACTCCCATCTCTGAAGGTGGTAGGAGCTCAGCTGGACAAGTCTCTGAGCAATCTGCTCAACCTGTCCTGCTTTCCATGAGATGGAAGCCTCTTTTGACCTACATGTTTCTGTGATTCTCTTTTTGTTATGATGTTTTAATGACTCCTGCATCTGTAAGTTATTGAGAAATAGGAAATTTGCTAACCTGTAGAAAAATAGTGACATGGGGATCTTAACTTTTTTATTAACCCCCAAAAAAGTAAGAAAAGGAGCTTTCCATGAAAAAGCAAGGAGGTGGAGGGAGGCTTAATTTGAAAAGGTATGTTAATACTCTTCCAGTTATGCAAAAGCCAATTACTTGGATTTTCAAATCTCTTTGAAGAGCAGGTGCATAGTTACATTATAGGCATTCATTTTATTCAGTGTTGTGTTGCCTTGATTCAGCAACATTTGAAAGACTGCAGGATGAATAATGAAAATAGTGATGCAAAGAATTAAGGGAAGTATTTGCAAAGCTTAGAATTGAGGTGCCATATCAGTGCTGACATCCGTGTGTGTTTGATTTACCTGTATTAACAGTACTTTGAAGGTTATTATGCTCATACTGCTGATTTTATGCTTGCAAGGCTGTTTGTGAAGTTGTGTGATTTTTTTTTTTCCCCCACTGTACTCATAACCATAACTTGTTGTTTGGCTCTTGCGTTTGGAGATGAGTCCTGTTAAAAATACTGGCTAAATAACAGTATTTAAACAGCCTTTAAGCAATCAGGTCTCTGACCCCCCCTTAATGGCTGTGGATGTTTAAGAGGAGGGAGGTTCTGTATCAAGTAAATATCAGAATGGCAATGGATGGAAATATTTTCAGTCTCTCCTGTTGCTTTTATTTGTTATTGATGAACTTGGATGTTTCCATTCAGGTGCTTAAACAGCCCTCTTCTGTTTGTATTTGTACATCTACTGCCAAGAGAGGGAGAGGGGGAGAGAGAGAGAGAGAGATTGATTTGGTTGGTTGGATTTTTTTGTTTGGTTTTGTTTGTTATTTTGGTTTTCCCTTGTAGTTAGGGGTTTTTTTTTATTATTTGTGCTGTAAATTACAGTTCTGTTCACTGTTTTTCTTCACCAGTGTATTGAGACGTACTGTTACCCTTCTTACTCAGTTGGCAAAAGAGATGGCATCTCATGCAGCTCTGGAAACACAAGTAAATGATGCTACTGAAGCAGCCAAAAAATACATGGCCGAGAACAAAAGGCTGCAGGAGGTATCTTTGAGCTTCTTCAGTAACTTTCTTACACAGCAAGTAGTTAGTACAGCATACTCTCAGAATGGTTTGCTAGAGAATGCTTGTTCATTTTGTTCCTTCTGGTTGAAAAAAGAAAAAATATTTTTACAATATGTAATTCAGAATACTGAAAACAAATTATGGTAGCATCTTATTAACAAAAGAAACGGAAGTAAACCAAATATTTGGAATTGTCTTTCCAGTACAAATTTCATCAAAGTAGTAATGGATTCTTAATATATCTCTCTGAATTTAGTCTTAACAAAGTAGAGGAAGACACTAGTTTTATTCTTTTTATCACAAACAATTGCCTGTAGCAGGCTGTAGCCTGTCCAAGCTGAAAAAGCCTACTATTATAACTGCTTTCATGTTTACTGTTTCTTCTTAATAGGATTTTCTCCAGTCCTGAATGTATTTTCTAACTTGCAAAATTAATCTTTTGTATACTTCTGTCTTTTTGTAGTAGGTCAGCCAAGTTCAGAATGCTTCCCTTTCTTAGTAGAACAGTGTTACAGTATTAATCAGAATACTACCAAACATTTCTTCCTTAAAAAAGCCACCAACAGACTGAAGAGATGTTATTTTTGGGCAAAGAATGATTAGGCTGTGGTTCAATACATAACTATCCAGGAAGGCAAGGCATCAAAGATAATTAAGATCAATGTATGAAATCTTTTAATGTAACGGTTTAGTTTTACTTCTGTTTGAAGAGACTGAACCCTAAGCTGAGTTCAGACATAGGAAGGGTTTTAGAGTCCAGCATGTTTTCAAAACCAAATTCCCTGCCGGTGTGTGCAGGTTTCCTTCCAGTTTGTCTAAAGCAGTGTCTATGGTTACTGGCACTGTCATTTTTCTGTAATAAATCTTCTTACGAAGACTCTGGACAAGAAGTACTAGAAGGGATACAGAAAATTCAGTTGTTTGAGAGGTGTTGTAAAACAAGGCTCACTGGTTTGTGTTAAGTCTTTCCCAAGTATAAAATGATTCCAGAATTTTGGGATTAGGTATTTTGTCAAAATGATCCAAATTGTTCCCTCAGCCATGGAATTTGTCTCTTTACTTCCTACGGGTACTTTTTTTTTTTTTCTCTGTCCTGTTGGGATTTTGCCAAAAGTCCTCTTTTTTGTTCTGCTTTCACATTCTCTTAGCAACACATTCTCTTAGCCACTTGTAAATGATAGCCAGAAATTGGAAACTGTAGTCCTATCTGCTTTTATTTGTGTGTTTGATTGCATGGTTTGCAAAATCACAGGTACAGGCAACATGCTGTGGCTGGGTCTCCATTGTGACGGACATGGGAAGTTTCCAGGGTTGGAATATTTTAACTTTATAGACATCCTGTGGTTTAGACTTCTCTGTGGCTTGGCTTCTGCATGTGTGTTTATTTACAAGTGTGCTTCATTCCACTGCTGGAAAGAAGCAAGGGCAATTGTGCATAAGGCACTGGCTGCAAGTATAAATACTGTGAGTTTACTCTGGTGTGCAGCATCTGCACTGTCACCTGTTGAGAAGTTTCATGGAACACAGGACTTAAGATAAAAGTTTACAGAAATAGCTATTTACATACTAATAGAAAGAGGTGAGCACAAAGCAAAGACAATTGGCTATGGTTTTTGGACCAGCAATTAAATGTCATCTTAGTTCTTTGATTAAATAGCTTCTGGAAAATACTTTTTCAGCTCTTTTCCTTGGATTGTTTGCCAGTCTTTATAAACAGTTGTTTTTCTTCTTCATAATCTTTCCCTTTGCTCCTGCCTGTGCCTGGTAAGCTGTGATATTACTAGGTCATCTAACAACTGTTTGTCTCAGTTTTACTTTTCTTTTTCCTGTTAAGTGTTTACCACTTTTTTTGCATGTACAGAGATGATGTGTGGTTAGACATGTTGGGATTTCTGAGAAAAGGGTCTTGTTATGGGGTCTAATCTTACACTTTAAGAGGGTGCATAAGCACAGTAGTGCTAACATTTTTGGAGTACAAGGAGCATATTGCTCTTGCATCAAGTGTTTACAGGGCTCTTCCTGAATCCTTTCCTAGTTTTTGTCTTGAATTTCACTGCAAATCAAATCTGGATATTGGAACTATTCTGAAGATTGAAGTAGCTGCAAACCTACAAGGAGAGAATTAGAAGCAGTTGCACGTAAACATGGCAGCATTCTGTCACTGACAGTCCCAATGTGTATCTTCTGAAAAATCCATTTTATAACCTAAATGAAAGTTGTACACTTGATGCAGACATGCAAAGTACTCTTACATAGGAGATGCTGACATCCTCTGGATATTTTGTATTGGTATCAGACTAATGAAAATAAAATTAATTGTAAAAACTGTGGGTTTTAATAGGCCTTGAGTGGAAAAGGAGATGGTAAAAAGAAAGAATCAACAGATGCAACTGAGGAAAAGTTGAAGGAGGAAGTTGAACATTTGAAAGCAGAGCTACAGAAGACATCAGATGGTGAGTATTAGTTAGGACTTCTTTGCAAATAAGAAAAAGATTATTTCAACACTGAATGTAAAAAAATATTCTGAGTATAGCATGAACTAACTTCATCTGTTTCCAGAACACTTGGCATGGGATTTCTTTGCATTTGACTAGGAGCTGACAAAGCACGCCATTGCCATCCCAATATTTTAGTAAATCTATTCATTAGGAAAATTTGTAAGGTGTAGTTGGAACACCCTAGCTGAGTTGTAATTATTAACAACTTGAACTGATAGATTTACGTGGTGTTGACTTGTCTTCATCACTGACATATGACTAGGATAGGGAATCATTTGAAGGTTGATTTTAGGCATCAGTTTGACCTTTCACATCATACATAGCAGCCACTCCCCATGTATAAAATGGGAAAGTGCTGTGGTTGAGGTTTTTTATTACCAGAGGGTTTCTGTCAGACAACAGAAAAGTCCTTGATTAGTATTCTAAACTTACATATGCTCTGCAGCTGAGGTGTTAAGATGTTAGCTTTTTTGTTTTGGTTTTTTGTTTAAAAGGAAACATACCTTGCAATTTTTGAAATGCAATACTTTTGTTAGCAGCTTCCGTGTTTAAGGTTTAGGTTGTCAAAACTGCTTACAGGCAGCCCAAATTGAGATAGAAGCAGATTTTGCCTGTTTGGTTCTGTCTTACTGGAATCTCTCAAGGTGTGTGATGCCTGTGAGCACCTGCTCATCTGAAATCAGTGTTTTTAAGATAACCCTGCCTGTGATCTTGTAAACATTAATCAGATGTTCAGACTGTAGCAAAAATACAAAGTTTCTTGGTACAAGATAGCATGTTATTATCAAAACATAACCCCACTTTCATATTGCCTGATACTGCTGCAATGCTGTAAGAATAAATTTTTGAGAAATATTTAATGAATCCTTTTTTGCAGTCCACTGGGAATTCAAATAAAAAATCTAAACCAGCTGTTTTCAGCTGGGCTTGAAGCAACAAGAATCTTTAAATAGGGAGTCTCATTAGTTCACATTCTCAGGCATGTTTGATGGTGGGTTTTCCCTCTCCTGCTGTTTTCTTCAAGAAAGTTGGGGGAGAGTGCCTTTGAAGTGACAGGATCAATGGAAAATTTAAATGCTTGTGTTTTATTTGAACTAACTGGTGGTATGTAACACTAATATAATGTAAGCTGTTCAGTCAGGAATGCTAGAGAAAGCTAAGGAATAAATAGATTTACCTCATGCTGCTTCAGCTTCATTCTCCCCATGGGATGTTGTCCATCCAATAGATGTATAAATTAAGGCATGCTTGAATCTTTTGTTAGGGCAAAAGTGGAGAGAGTGTCTTTATAAGGAGTGAATAGGAAAATATTTACAGCCCTTCTCCTGATGCCCCCCTCATTGCCAAAAACCCCATGGGTGGTATGGGAATTACCATGGGCAGCTAAGTGGTGTTGAGGTATGTTTGTCTTACCTTTTGTAAGTTTTCTTATGTGTTATTTTGAGCAAATTAATAGCTAGAAAACTTTAAGTATAAGAACAACTACATCTGTAGACACAGCTTTCTATAGAGTGTTAGAGAACACGGATGAAATTTACTGTTTTCTTTTGAAATTCTTGCATCTGGTTAGGTGAATGTTGACTGTGTTGTTCACTAAGTGTGAACAATGCATTACACAAAATGAAAGCTGAGATTGCAGAGTTTGTTTTGGATCTTCTAAGCAATTTGTTTCATGCTACTGAGCACACATGACTAAAGTAACTTTTTCTTTGTGTCCATAAAGTCCAATTGTGGGGGGAGAGTGAAGAGTAAAGGGTGCCACCTAATAATGAAACAAAACTAGTATAAAAATGAAAACTTTAAACTGATTTTGAGGATTGAGGTCTTCTTACTGTTTGTTTTTCAGCTATAGTATTAGAGTAATAAATTTGGGTTTTGTTCTTGGTTGGTTGGGGATTTGGTTTTGGGTGTGTTTTTGCTCCTTGAAAGAAAAACCTTTTT
>VWZN01022228.1:240869-254165 GCA_013396955.1 Regulus satrapa | reverse complement strand
TTTTTTAATTTTTTAAGCAGTTTCAAATATCTGTTGCTCTGGTCTGGGACACTAATTAAGCTGCTGATGCATGGTAATATGCTATTTTAGAGTATGCCATGAGTTGAAAGGTGGGTTAAATCAGTATAGTGGCAGCCAGGAGGAGTCCTAAATGTCCACCTGCTTCACATTTAAGAAAACAGTTTAATATCAGATTAGTGCTGAGACCTCAAAGGTCATGCAAATTTCCTCTAAAGTTTTGAATCAGTATTTACAACTGGCAGAGGGAAATACTGTGTGTCTCCTCTTTCTGAAGTTCTGATTAAATTATAGTATAGGCAGATTATTGCAGACTTTCAGGAGAATCATCTCTATAGTTTTTCAGCTTTCTACCTTTTATAGAAAATATAGACTACTTTTTTTTTCCCCTCACTTAACAGTGACCTTTCTCCTGTGCTTTGAACAGGTGGGGAGGAAGAATCAAAATACAAGATTGAGCAGTGAAATTAATAAAATCTGAGGAAAGGTTGGAAATTAATTTTAAGGTTTTTGGCCAAATTTGCTTTCTTTTCAGGCTTGACTTTTCTATTACACTTGATGCACTTCTTTGCTTTATTTTGTAAATGAAGCAAAGAAGGCTAGTTCCTCAGTACTCTATTGCAGACCCACATATTGTTGTCAGGGTTTTATAGGCACCCAGCAGTGGGGCGGGCACTTGGAGAGCCTAAATCCATTTTTAGCATACCTAGACATGTAATAACATGACTGGTTAGAAAACCAGTCTTCTGAGATGGTATTTTATTGATACACTTCAATGTTATGAAAATGCCTCCTTGATATCTAGAAATAAATGTATATACTTGTAGCAGTACCCAGTACAGATGTGAGAATGTTTCTCCTGCTACATATTAGACTTATTTCTAAAAAAATACTGATTCAGATAATTAGAGGTTCTCAGTATGGCTACTGGCCTAGGATCAATAGGAATTTTCTGGGGAAAGAAGACATGTCATGATGTTGTTTCATTTTGATGGTTTGGAAGACTATTCAAAAACAGAACAAAGCAAATTACCTGCAACTGGGCACGAGGTTAGACTGGAGAAGAGTTTAATAAAACCTTTTGTCCTCACAGTGATGCTAGTGTTGGGGCAGGAACAGGACTTCATGAAATATGTACTGGCTCTCAAAGTCATTTAGATGCTTTTCAACTTCAGTTCAACTTTTTCTGAAAATGCTTTGTTAATATATCGTTGTCATAGGCATATGGTGGGGCAGGAGGAAATTTTAATGGAACTTCCGTGCATCCTTTAAAGAGGTTTGTTTTGTGTACAGACTGAGTGTTCTTTGTTTCATGGTTGCATAGTGTTGTGGGAGGAGGAAAGAGCAACAATTCATGTGGAGGGCTGGTTTTGAAATAACTTCTAACTGTTGGCTTTTCTAGAAAGTGTTCATGTACAGCTCTCACTTAAGTGTGAAAATTACTACATACTCCAAACGTGTTAAAAAATACAGACATTGGCAATACATCTCATAAAACTGCTGCAAGGGAGAGTTCAGTTTGGCCCTGGTACTGCTGGGTAGACTAGTGCCATGTGTGAAAACTATGCTGAGCTTCACTGATGCACTCCAGTTTTTAAAAACAAACGAGTTTAAATAATTGGTCTTTTTATTTAGCCAATGGAAGAGGGACATTGAGAAACAAGGTCTGTCTTACTTGACCTTACTTCTTACAAAACTGTGAGGTGATAACCAAGGGTAGGAGGCATTGCAGTGTCAGGTGCAGCAAGAGTTGATACATTTGTTGATTGGGAGAGATGGATGCATGCAGCGAGCATGGCTTTATTATACAAAGCTGTTTATGCCTCCAGTGATGCTATAACATCCCTTTTGTAACAGAATTTCATTTGAGGTTGCAAAAGGTACTTGAAGCAAATTTGTAAATTTTTTGGCTCTGCCTTCTCATTTTAAATTCTGACCATTATGTCTTGAGAAGAGAATTCAGAATTAGTATGGAGTTACTTGACTGGAGTTGTGTTCCCAGCCTTACAGCGTATTTGTTGGCAAATCTCTTGTGCCGTCAGCGCCTAAATTCTTAAATGTGAATAGCTCTTTTTTAACTTGAGAACTCTTTTAAGACAGGGCTCTTTTTTACTCTTCAACTAGTCCAAATCATTTGGGTTGTAGGCTTGTATTGTGAGCAATGCTAATGCAAGTTCCAGATTGTTTCCTTAGTAGCAAGCACTGTAAGTCAAGTGATTTAGTCAGACCAGGACTAGTAGTTGTGCAAGGAAATGTCCAAAGAATTATTAGTTGTTTTTGTTGCTGTTTGGTTTTGGTTTTATTGTTAGGTTTTCCATTGTTGCTGAAATGACATCATAGAAATGCTACAGCTACTGGGCTGTGGTAATGTAGCTCCTCAGAGCAGTTTTATTCCTCACCCTTAGAATTCAGAGCAATCTGAAGTAAACTGTCTCTCCTGGAATAGAATTCAGAGAATGTGGTGAAAGGACTTTTCCCAGACCATACATGTTACATTAGTTTATGGATCTTCAGTCACACGTAAGTGTAAAGGGATAAAGTTTTCCACAAATGTCTTCCATTGAAACACTGTCCTAGGAGTAGTTTGTTGATTTTTCTTGGAAGGAGAAGGAATGGAAAAGCATAGCCAGCCTCTCATAGCATTGAAGCTGGATTCTGTATTTGGAACTTATTGCTTATTCCTCTCAATGGGTGCATTAATGTAGAAGCAGCATCCTCACCTCCTGCCTGCTCACGCATCAGCTTGATGGGAGGTGTCAGCTCTGGGGGCTTGCTGCTGCCAGTCCAGCTGCTGCGCTCCTGTGAGGCAAAGTAACAGATGGAAGGCAGAAATAACAACTCTGTTGTGCACACAAAGGCTCTCCTGTTCCCTGCTGGATCCGCGTTCCTGTGATGGGATCCATATGACAAAGAGAGGACCTGGTGAACTCGGCTGCCCTGCAGGGCTCGCGCAGAGGAGCTGGGCACTGGTGTGTGGGCACTGCGGTGCTTCACAAGGCATCCAGGGAACGTGGTGCCCGGAGGAATTCACCTTGGCAGAGACGGGATGCTCCTTTTAATCGTGTGGCCCCGACAGGAATGAGGCTGGATTTGGTGGTTTGTTGATGTTTTGGGGTCCATAGCCAGCACAGGTGGAAAGGACAATCTGTTCTTCGCTTTTTCTTCTTCTAGGGTTAGGTGAAGTATTTCTGTCATACATCTGTTTTGGTCAAAACATTAAAACAATGCAGTAGCTTGTTTGCTTTCTTGACTTGTAGATACTTCTAGATATTTTGTTCATGTTTTAAAGATAAAGTAGTTTTTAGCTGCAACTAAAGTACTGCACTGCTACTTATAAATAACTAAATAGTATTCAATCAATAAGGTTGGGTTACAGCTTCTTAAGAAGTGAGATATTATTAATTTTTACTGTACTATGTACAAGAACGTTCAAACAAAAGCAAGATTTATCTTTCAAATTAGCAGATTCTTGGAGAAGTGAAATAGCATATGTTGGGGTTTATTTGTCTACATTGTAAAATTCAGATGTTTATCATATTGTTTATTTTATTGATATTCAGATTTTATTATTGAATCAGAGAGAGAGTAAATACAGTGGGGTTTGACTTGTCACACGCGTGGAAATCAAGGTTATTCCAAATACCAAAACCTTTGGAAAATCTGTATTGATGCTTTCAGGAATTGCTTAAAGGATGAAGGAAAACTGTGTAAGAGTATGGAAATGAAAGAAAGGATTTAAAGAGAAATTGTGAGGTTTTAATCATGTTGGGCTCAATAGACAGATGTGTTATTGACTCCAGTGGGTCAGAATTTCATGATAGGTAAAAGTCCTGTTACATGAGAACTACTTGTAGAGTTCTGAAATTAGAATTATTTTTCATCTGTACATTCAGATTAATTATTTAAAAATAACAGAAATTCTAGGTGAGGGAGTTCTTTTTCTTGCATATAGGAGAGTGCTTGAATCTCATTTCCTGTTGTTTCAGGAACTAGCACCCAAAGAGAAATCTGGTTCATACCAGACTGCTCGTAACTCAGTGCTTTTACAAAAACCACATCTAGCTCCTCATCTTTTCAAAACAGATTTTTAGAGGTGCTGCAATTCTTGAGTGCAGTGGCGGTCTCTGGGCAAGAAAAGAGTCTGAGGGAGTTCACAGTCAAAGGGTAGATTCACACTTTCAGCAGGAGGAAATTTGCAAATGTTCTTTTTTTATTCATACCATCAGATTTGGTCGTTTGGGTTTTTTGAGTGGCCATGTGAGGCAGGTCAGTAACAGCATTTCTGTTTTCACGTGGATAAATCAAGATTTAGGCTATGCCTGTGGGGCTGCATCAGAGAAATATAATGATCCCTGAGATACCTATAGCAGAGGGATATGAAAATGTCTATTGACCTTATGTAACAGCTTAGGGCTAATGGCTTTATGACACTTTGTACTGTTTTATCCTGCGTTGTGTTGTCTACACTATGGAGTCCTAGGCTGTTTGGTACCGCAGCATAGGTGTGCTCTCAGTTTGTGTTGAGATGGAGTAGAGTAATAATTTCTTTTTTATCATGTTAAACACCTGTTCAGAGCTGTTTATCCACTCACCACATTTCTGCCTTTTTATCCATAAACTGATGCTGCTAACCAATTAACTCATGCATGGTAAAATTCAGAACAAGGTGAAAAGATGAGGTCTGTGCTCCTATGATCAAATAGGATCTTCTTTCCATGTTTTCTAGATCATCTCAGCTGCTGTGTGAAAATCTTGCCCAGTGTTTGTGTTCCATCCTCTTTTTAAGAGGTCTGACAGTTTTGATTTTGGAGTTGCAGAGTTGTGTTTTTCTGGAATTGTTTCCTGCAATGTGACAGAGCACTGTAATTATCATTAACTAGTCCACCTTGTTCAGGAGTTTATTGGTCTCACCCCTGCCTTTCTTACAGCTCCTTCCTGTTCCTAGTGCTGACCTTTCTGAACATTGACCATTCTCTTTACGCTCCCTGTCCTCAACTTCTCTTTTTGTGTCCCGTCTGTGATGCTGTGTTTTAAATTCTAAGCTTTTTTAGAAGAAGGAATGTCTACTGCAGTGAAGCCCTAATGCACATCTAGGACTCTGCAGGAATACAAGTAATAATTAAAACACCAATTCTTGTATTTTACAGCTTTCCGTAAGGCCAAAACTGAAGTGACTGCAGTTAAAAAGCAATCTGAAGGCCTTAGAAAAGAATATGATCACCTGGTGAAAGAATTTGAACAGCTTCAGGTAGGTGGCTCTGGACTGCCATACAAGCACTGTGTTTTGAAATTGTACCAGCAAAATTGTTTTTGTTGGTATTTATTGTGCAAGAGAATTTACCAAAATCTTTAGGATAGCATGAAGCAATTGGTAGCATTCCTTAAACTTCTTTTTAAAATAGTAGAATTTTGTTTTGCAAAGTTAGTGGCATTTTCGTTTTTGCACATTGGTTGAGAAAGCTCAGCTTATCATTAGTTTCATTTTTGCTGTTACTTGGAAGATAAGATTTACATGGGGTTTTTTGCATGTGATGATCAAACTGAAATACTGTAAAAAGTTAGAGGAGGTGTGTGTGGCAGGGGGAGTATATACACAATTTTTTTAAGTAATTTTATTTTGTTTGCTCTTAAAACATGCTTTTGCAATCCTGGATTATGAATGTTGCAATACTGTTGATACACAAGGATAAAAAAAACTCAACAAATAGCCTAAGCTAAAAACTACAAAATTCAAACTGAAGTACAAAATAATTTAGCATAGTTCAATTAGCTGTTTGATTGAGTTTCTTATGCGTGTGGCTATAATATTCATAAGATACACAGTAAGTACTTCTGGTAGAACTGGGAGTCTGTACTTCTAAGTTGTCTGACAGGTGTTCATATGCTCCATACCTAACATCTGCCTTGAGCAAAATTCAGTAAAAATGAAAGTTAGTCTATTTACAAGTAGTGGTTGGTCTTGGGAGAAAATAAATGGTCATTACAATTTTTATGAGCTGCTTTTCAAGAAGAGTTTTTCAGTCCTGTATTAATAAAAAGTAGTTTTGACCTGGTGATAATCTTTTTCTCCTGTACTCTTTAAAACTCTTACTCATTCCCAAGCTCACCCTGTACTTTTACAGAGAGTGCTCAACTGATCTCTGTGTTCAATTCAAGACCACCATGCATGGCCTGTCCTTGTTGTGCTTCCCTGTGTAATGAGCCGTAGTAGTCCTGCTGTGTTTCTAACAGACTTGTGGTCTAAAACACACATCCCTGCCATCTCCTGTTTACCTCTGAGGGGAAAGAACAGAAGGTACTGAGCACACAGTAGATGCAGCTCCCAAGGATAAATGAGTTGATA
The DNA here is from genome assembly GCA_013396955.1 of Regulus satrapa. Classification (NCBI taxonomy): domain Eukaryota; kingdom Metazoa; phylum Chordata; class Aves; order Passeriformes; family Regulidae; genus Regulus; species Regulus satrapa. Next base: position 247,804 of record VWZN01022228.1, on the reverse strand, counting down.
GCAGAAAATGTTTTCTGCTGAGTTTGCTGCACGGCTTTGACTGCTGGCAGGAGAAGCTCAAGTGTTGTGTGGGCTGGCATTAATGGAACTGCAGCTTAGGAAGGTGTAGGGTGAACAAATCAGACTGCAGAGAGGCAAAATGCGCTGTCTGGAGCCAGTGCTTTCTGATCTTGCCAAACTTAAACTAATTTTTATCTGTCTCTTTGCAGCAGAGTTTAAATAAAGCAGAAGATAAGAAAGACATGTAAGTGCATCTGAGACGGATGGCATCGCTACAGTTGCTTGAATGAGAAAAGTCTCGTGCTGTTGATGTTCCTGACGCATACCTGAAACAAAACTTGATCTTTCTGAAAAGCACATGCATTGCAGGCCACTCTTCAGATTCCTCTATTATATTGGTTGCCAAAATGTTCTGTGTTGCGAATAAAATGTTAAGTGGTTTACCAGATTTACCATGGAGTTTGTCACTGCTCTTGTAAGGAGAAACTCAAAAATCTTTCAACTCCACCTGGAGCAACCTGTTTTCCAAGCTTTTTCCTCCCATAATGGTAACAGATGACCTTTGCTTGTAGCATTTGAGTGAGGTTGTGTATCGCACCAGCTCATAAAAACAATTACTTAAACCTCCTTTGCAGCACCTGTTTGGAGTCGTAAAAATTCAGTTCCCTGTGGGTTGAAGAAGGCTAAAAGCTTTTTATCAGTGGAAAACTGAATGACAATCTAAGGAAAACAAAGAAAGAAATACGGCATTTCTAAATCCACCTCACTAGCTTGTGACTTTCACTTTAGCCACATGGATTTGAGTGTATTTTACCAAACAATATTTTGCATGCCTCTGGTTTATTTTTCTTTAGTATATTGGGATATTTCAGTTTGGGGTTGGCTGGTATTAGCAGTCTTTTTTACACTGTTTACATTGGTTTACTCCTTATGTACCACCTAACTTCTTTAGCCTTGCTAAGTAAAAAATCTTTTTAAATGTAGATAGTTTGGTTTGTTTTGTTTTGTTTTCATGGATACGATACCTCAAATAAATGTGCACTGTTTTGCATAAGACCTTTTTGGTATTCAGAAAGTTGTTTTGAGCTTGTTAGTTGGTTCCAGTTTATATTTGAAAGCTTGATATGTTTGTTATATTAAAGGGATTGTTTAAGTTCATTGTTTCTGGATTTATTCTTGTAAATCTCTCCCAGTCTCTGTCTCATCATAGTTAATAGTTCTATGCACTAGGAACAAAATGTACTTCTAACATGGTGATTTTTAACTCTTCTTGAGAATACAGTCTTCATAGTGGTAGTTTTGCTCTGGAAATAGGATTTGTTTAGCTTAGAATTTAAGCACAGCTTATCAAATAGTATAAGGCATAGTAACATACAATATTAAATAAGAACACATTTGTTTTTAAAAAATACTTAATTCTTGCTGAAGTAGTACAGAATGTGTTTTCAGAGATTCTGTGACACTCAAGGTTTTGATTGTTTTTTGGTTTTTTTTAATTCATATAAAAACTTCCAGGAAAAGCTACTCATTTTTCATACCTGCATACGCATGTTTTGAAGATGTAGTTGAATGCATCTTCGTGGGGTTTTTTTTCTCCACCCCTTTCTGAAATACTTAAAATTGTGGTGGAATGTTATCTCCAGTCAGATCCAAAGGCTGTGGTTGGAAGCTTTGGAGGTATAACAACAACTGCTGGTTTTAATAACAGAACAAAAAAACTCACATATGTTTCCTACTTCAAGACACTGAACAAAAGCAAAGAAATCTTCCTTACTATTTACTGTTACCTCCTCAAATTTCAAACACTTCTGCTAGTATAAGTAAATAATGGGGTAGGAAATAAAAAGCTTATAATGAATGATGTTGTGCACTGTGCTTTTCATTCTTAAAAATACCTTTAAAGAACAATACGGAATAAAAAATGGTTGGCTGTGAATGCAGTGATAGTACTGATATTTCCTCTATAGAAGGAACTCTGAATGCTTTTCAAAGCTTTTTTTTTTTTGCTTTAGAGCATGACTGAAATGTGAAGGAGTAGAGGCTGGTATGAACTGTTCCCTTAGAGCTTGAACGAGGCCGGGTGTTTTCAGACATGCAACATGCATGGAACACGTGATAGATACATGCTGTAATACACAGAAAACCTTGATATTGGGCCACAGGGAAATGTTCCCTGCATTGGAGATTCCTTAAGCATACAGACTGTATTTTTCCTCCATTCAGTTCTTTTGTTATGGCCATTACTTGGATCCTTTGTCAGGTTTCCCTGTCTCAGGCTATGACAGTCGTCATTTTTGTACTTGTCTGTTGTGGATGGTCACACACATTTGACTGAGTTGCATTATCACACTTCCAGCTCTTTGGAGTCCCAGACTTGTTCACAGAAAAATATTCTTCTGTTATTCAGATTAAAATTATTTTGCAGATTCTGCTATGTATTGGAAAAAACATCTATTCTTGGAAAAAACCTGGAGTTTGTAAAATTATAGGTTGAAATAGTGTAGCTGGAAATTCTAGATGGCAAATCCTTGTGAATACTTTGCATTTCCATAGTTTCACATTATATGCTTTCAGGGCTTGTGACAGGCTGGGTTGATCAACTTTACAGTTCTCCTATTGGTAATGTTTTAAGTTATGGTTGATATACAGGGAAAGAATGCATCAAAATTTCATTTGATCTCCTGATCTTTCAGGCTCTTGGGTCACATTTTGGTCACATGTGCCTGTGTTGTGGGAAAGAAGTTGAAGAAAGTTAAATCTCCACTAATACTGGTGGAATCAAAATAACTTTTGTACTCCTGTTGGACAGTTAATTTATTCTGAGTATGTCTCCAGAAGTAAGAATTTGGAGCTCTTTAAATAACATCAAAGTAATTGCCTGGTTGTTTCAGAGCCTTTTTTTCCCTCTTTGCAAAAGTAGAAATGTGTCTTTTCCATACTTTGGTGGGAAAACTTGTGCGGGATTATTCTAAAAATATTTGACAGGTTTTACTGACAGTAACTTTAAAAAAAAAACAACCTAAAACCTGAGGTGAGTTTCCATATTTTTTTCATAAATCCCTTTTTTTGCTGAGTCAAGAAAGCACTGAGGTCATGGTGGGTGGATGAGAGGTGACCTGAATATTAATAGACCTGGCTGCATGCTTTGGTGTTACCTTAAATCAAAGCACCTGTAGCTAAGCAGGATGTTATTCCCAGTTTTTATTTTTGCAACAAACATGCAACAATACATCTTCCTTAATAACATAAATTGTGCAGGGTCTTTTCTGAAAACGTCGCCTTGCATTATTACTCCTTGTGTGTTTGCTGCCACAGTAGTCCCTGGCTACATAGCCTCATTGAAAAGACACTGTGCTTTCCTAGCTTCTTGTAAAGGGTGAAAGCTCAGCTTTTCTCTCAGCATTGAAATAACATTTGTTTTTCCAAATGGGAAGTTACTGTAAAAGTGCTACATGACTGCTTCAATTCTTGAGTGTTCCTTGAAACTCTGAATTTACTCTTTGGGACAGAAGCCCTCATTTTGTCTTGCCTTTGGACAGTGCTCTCTGTCAGCTGTAATCTGGGTCGTGTTACAACCTAATACAAGTAATTTTACAGAAAAGTTGGAAAAACAGCTCTCAGTTATGTCATTCCTGTCCTTCAGTACTCTTCAGTACTCTGTGCTGCCCACTGCTGCGTGCATTAAATGTGCATTGTCTGAAAACAGCTCTAGAACTGAGAATCCTCCGTTCAGGAATAATGTGTGTGTTCTATTTTCTCTGATAAACTGTAACACTTGTGTTTTGTTTATGAGGTAATTTAAAAATAGGGACAAGCATTGCAAGGTGTATTTGTGAGGAAAACAAGAGTCCCTCTAGTTTTGTGTCTACTCTGAAATGCAGCTGTGGTCCAAAGGAAGTTTTTCTACCGCCTGCAAGGGCAAGTGTCCTGAAAAGATTTTGCCGCTCCATCTCCAGCTGTGAGAGAGCTAAGCAGGGAGGAAAGCAGACTATACAGCCCAGGACTACACATGCTAAAAGATTCCCTGCAGGTCTGCATGAAGCACATCTGGGATGTCTGGGTTCTCAAACATACTTGGGTGCACCAGGGTTTAGCCCGTGGGAACCTGCCCGCTCTGTTTAGTGACCGGTAGGAGTTGGATATTAGCTCCAGCGTGTCTCTTGGCAGGGAGGAGGTGCCAAAACCAGCTCCCAGGGAACGTGAATATGGGAAGGATCTCTCAAACTCCTCTGGAAATTGGACACCGATTACTGCTGCAATAAAAGCATGTCTGCAGGACTCTTGACATAAAATGCTGTTGCTTTAATCCTTTATCCTGCTGCTTGAGGTCAGGCTGTCTGTGTAGCCTGATTTGATTTGTTCTTGTCTTTGAAAACACAGCCAGAAGAGGCAGTAGCTTTGGTGATAATTGGTTTTGCAAGATAGTTTAATAATTTCTCACCTAAGTGGTGAGACCATATGCTACAGCTTACTAAGTGTGACTATGGAAGAAGAAGGTGCTAAACTACTCCTTTCTTTGTGAGTTTGGAATGGAAAACGTGAGAGGAAGGAAGAGAGGAACTGCTCTTCTTGGCCAGTAAGGAAAAAATAGGCTTTGATTCTTCTCCAGACATGACTTGGGCATTAGAGGTCTAAGGAAACAGCATGCAGTGAAGTAGGGGTCTTGAAAACAGGCTGTTTATCTGTCCTAGGTTGGTTGTTTCATACCAAGTACAAAATGAAGATGAACTAATTAGAAAATAATAATAGCAAATAATAAGGTAAACAAAATTATTCAGAAGATTAATGCAGATTTCAAGCTAAAACAANAAAAAAAAGAAGAAGCAACCAAATAAAAAAGCTAAAGTTGAAATATGAGAAACTAAGAGCCTGCTTTCTAGCTTGAAAGGTAAGAGGAAGGGAAATGCACCACGAGTGGGGTCAGCAACATCAACAGCTCAGAAACACAGTCATCTGATTTGACACAGATGTGTCCCTGTGTATGGGATCCGTTCTGAGGTAGGGTTTACAGTCTTCAGCCTTTTCCTCAAATAATAGTCTTTTCAAATTCTAATAAACACATTGTGTTACACATATGGAGATTTTTTTTTTTCAACCTCTTGTCCTTGAACTTGCATATTTCTGTCCTGAGAACATTCACGGTCCTACGGAGTTCTCATCTCTACAACATCTGCAGGTGCTCCTGCCACATCTCATCGCCTCAGGTGCTGAAGGTTGGAGTACTATTCAGGCAGACATGTGCTGCAGGAAACGAAATTTTAGGGAGTGTGAGTTACAGTCAATTCAGATTCTTCTGACTGTACCCTTCCCGTGTTAATTACTTGTTCAGTACAATGTCTTTTGTCTTGATATCAAGTGGTTCTCCTCTAAGATTCTGGTTATATAAGTAATAGTTGTAGTTTTGTGGATATTCTAGGAAAATAATATGTAATACCCAGCCAGTGCTAAAAACTGAATTTATATGGTAAGTTAGGGCATCTTCACTGGGTTCCTGCAAATGATTTTGCTGGTTTTCTTTGCTTTTATAAGTAGCCTAGAAGCCATTATACCTGCTGGGGTAATTTTATTGTCATTGTATTATTTTAGAACTAAGATGATGTTACCACAACAGTTTTCTAAAGTTAGTTTTCAAAACTGCTTTTCATGGTGCTCCATTTTTATCTGGAATGGATTCTAACTTAATACATTACTCAGTTTTTATGCCAACCAGTTTTTAGTATGTGCTTTAGAATATATCTAATATGTCTTTTCCAATATTACTTCCATTTCACCATACTATTATCTGTTAATGAGAAAATCTGAAAGCTTTCCTACCCTAGATTAAGTAACATTTACATCAGACCACTTTCCTTGTTTCTCTGGAACAAGGCAGCTTTTACTGATCCGAGTGCCATGCTTACAGGTTTCTACAAAACACTGGGACGTGTTTTGGGAGGCTGGCTGCTTCACTGCTGGATACAACATTGCTCAGATCGAAACATTTCAGCAGTTTACCCTGACTTCCTTACAGTGCAGCAGAGAGGAAGCCAGTTGCAGAATTAGAAAATTTGAATTGTGTTAATTCTACCAAAACTACTTCAGCAAATAGCTTCTTTCCATTTTAGTAATGCTGGCTTCAACATGTCTGAAGTTAGGACTATACTTAATTGCTTTGAAACCAGCCCCATGCCTGAGGAGTTCATTGAAGAAATACTTTGCTTGATGCTGTACCCTCAGCACCTCTCTGGTGTTGGCTGAAACACTGGCACTGATTCTTATTTTGGAAAGTCTCCTAGATGAGGAGGACACACTTTGCTTCCCTCCTCCAAGATTTTTTGCTAGGTTGTCTTCCATACATAATATAGAAGAGCCGAAATGTATCCAGAAGTACTCAGCGTGCAGGACTGGCTTTTTCAGCCCCAGTCCTATCTGTGACCCTAAATTACAGCAGGACTGCCAAGGAGCTCATTCCCTTCGAGCTTCCTTCAGCAAACTAGAAGCTGCAGCCCTGGCCCACCTTTTGTCCTTTCAGGTGTGTGGCAAAGAGCCTGTGGGGCCTGAGCTCGGGGAGGTTTGGAGAGCAGGTGCTCTTTTATTAGGCATTCATAGCTATGCATGGAGACGACTCCCCAAACTTGGGTCATGGGACGCAGCAGGGTTTCGGGAACTCCAAGGAGGCTTCCGTGCGGGCCAAGCAGCGTGCGACAGCGGCCGGTCCTATCTCACTCCCTCAGGCTCGCCTTAACAGCGAGCACTTCGGCCGGCCGCCGGCGGGCAGGCGGCTCTGGGGGCAGCTGCTGAGGGGCAGAGGCCATCACCTGTCGGCGGGGTCGGTGTGCGTGCGGCAAGCCCCGCTCCGCACGCTCCTCACCGCCCCGACCTGCCCGCGGGCCGCCGCCTTTGAAGTGCGGCCCCCGCCCGAGGGGACGGCCGCTGTCGGGGCGGTCGCTCGGGGA
>VWZN01022228.1:217312-240718 GCA_013396955.1 Regulus satrapa | reverse complement strand
CGGGGGCGGCGGAGGACGAGCCGTCGCGGCGCCCACAAACTCCACCCGCCGAGGGCTGAGGTGTCCCACACGCCAGACTGCGAGCAGGCGCATCCCTGCTCCCCTGCGTATCGCAGCTGCCCGCGGGGCGCTTCCTCAGGGAGCGTTTGGCATCAGTACGTGCCCCGTCCCTGTGTGGAAGACGGGACTGTGACAGTCATCGCCCCTTACATTTAAATGTGCATCAGCTCAGCTCTCTGTCGCTTTAGGGTTCTTGGGGCGCTCCAGCCGCAGCTCCGTGGGGTGTGTTCATCACTTGTTTTCTCGCAGATGTTCGAGGAAAAGGGCCTTTCAGATTGCCAAGTCCTTTCTGCCCATCCTGGAGTGGCTGCCCAACTACCGGGTGAAAGAGTGGCTGATCAGCGACATCATCTCGGGGCTCAGCACCGGCCTCGTCGCCACCCTGCAAGGTAAAGGCGGGCTCCCCAGGACTGAACACAGGGGCACATGCAGATGGAATTACAAATCTGAGGCTTGTTATTTAATACTAGATATTAGGTATTATTTCATAATGAATAATTTATGGGTTTAATTTATTCCTTTTCCTTTCCTTGGCTAGAAGATTTAAATTTCCTGTGATGTGCTGTAAAGATGTATTTAACTTTTCTTCCAGGCGTTTTACTCAAAGAGTACTTATTTTGATATTTAAAATTTTAATTATGTTGTGAAAAATCAGATAGATTGTGTGGTCTTATTTCTCCTTCTTGGTTGTCTAAGCCTAGAGTTTTTCTGCAACTGCCGACAAAAACCTAGTTATTTCCCTAAAATAATGCAATCTTGATATCTACTCCTCTTTAAAATTCACCTCATATGGTTGTTCGGGTCTCTGCAGATGGCAACACTCAAGGAGGTGGTGATGTGTTCACATTTTTAAAAAAATTAAACTTGATGGACATGGCTTGTAGTATTAAGTTTTTCTTATTTCCTTATTCCATTTATTATTAAAGCTTTCAGTAGATGAAGAAATAAGAAAGTGGCAGAAATAAGCAGAAGCTATTAAGGAAGACTCAGAGGGCAGAACCAGCCTGAGGCAGCATCCATCTATGACTGACTATAACCCTGACACATCCACCACACTCATTTCTTTAATCTCAGTAGAGTTCTTACATTATTTTCACAATGTTTTGGGGACTGCAGCTGTGTCAACCCCACTTTCCCTCAATGGAAATTAAGTGTTTGCAGAAGGGGACAGAGATTTACATTGGGAACAAAGAAAGCAGTTTACGCATTCCCGATTAGATACAAGTATTTCCTCCTGTCTGTTCCCTTGGAGCATGCTAGGAAGGCAGAGACTGGCAGAAAAAAAAAAGCATTACAAACTTCTACCCCAGGCAGGGGGTGACCTAAGAACTAAAGAAAGTGATTCTTTCCCAAAGAAGAGTGTCAGAGTGGGAAGATCTTTGCTGAAGGTACTGGCACAGTAACAGCATCCCTTTGCCTTTTTTAAATGAACTGGGCTAGATGGACCTTTTATATTACTTAGAGCAGCTATTGTGCTTATAATATAACCTCCTTCTTTTTTAGTGGTCTGATTTTCTCTTGATTAGGATCCATTTGTAAAACTAATTTTTAAAATATACTGTCTGGTCTCCCACCCATGTATTAAAAAAAAAAATTTAAAAAGTAGGAAAAAGGAAAAAAAAACAAATTAATGCAACTCCACATCTAACAATTTTTTTTTTAAATCTGAAATTTTAGAACAAGCACTATAGGAAAAATTGGCCAAAATATTTGCAAAAAAAAAGGCTTCTGGGATTTTGAGGTCCCTGAAATCCCTAATTCCCAGCAACTATGTGTGTTGCTTACAGTCCTCCCATCTGCCACAGTAGTATGACCAGGACTTCAGTTGTTTGAACTCTGACAGATTTTGGAGAATCTTTGAAGGAGATTATTATACTCTGGCTAACTGGGATATTATTTTGAAGGTATTTTTTTTTTTATTACTTTCTGTATTTGACAGTTTGCACAGGTATGCAAAAGAAGAAGAATCAAGACTCTCAAATTTGTGTCGCTTCCTATTGGTAGATAAGTCTTATTTTCACAAGAGCTGAAGATACTGAAGAATATTTGTTGTGCAATAATTCAGAAACTTCTGAATTGCACTTGAAACTTCTGTCTGTGACTAGAACCTTCACACGTCCTCCTTTTCTCTCAAGAGGCACACACTCCTCCAACAATGTTCTCCACTTGAGTTTACTATGTCAGCCTGTGTATTGGGCTAGCTGTGCAAATACAGGAACATCTTGCAGCACTTACTCATTCAGCTGCCAGCGTGGGATATACAACCCTTTACAGCCGTGGATACTCACTCACATGTGTACCTGCGACTCACTTACAGACAAAACATCTTCTAAATAGCATCCAGATGAATCTTTCTGAAAGTCTAGACAAGATAGTAGATTGCTGAGAGATTTTAAATGTGATATTTTGATCATCTATCATTTCAGGTTTGGCATATGCTTTGCTGGTTGCAGTCCCTGTTGGATATGGTCTCTATTCTGCTTTTTTCCCCATCCTGACATACTTTTTCCTGGGAACATCAAGGCACATCTCAGTTGGTAACTGCATGTGTTCAAGTTACAGTGAATTATCTACTACAAAGTGTTAATCCTTACTGCAGACATTAATATTTTATACAACTACTTTCTGAAACAAATTGGCTATGGTGAATATTAATATTGGTGGACCTTGGGAAATTAAGGCTTATTTCTTCTTTATACAGGCAATTGTGCATAATAGCTAACTTCAGGTATGCCCCTGCTTTTTGCTTGAATTTGTGCTGAAGTTTAAATCTTGTCTTTGGCTACACTCTATGCAAGAAATGCCAAGATCAAGGCCTCAGTAGGCAGTATGAATGACAAACATTTTGTCTATCAGCTAAAGCTCAAGATGGCTAAAACAGAGCTCTTTTAGTCTTCTCTACAAGCCTTACTTGCCTCATCCTTTTTTCATTACTGTGGATTACTGTCTTCTTCTTCCCTGTCATGGAGACCCAGAACTTGTGTATCCACTCCAGCCTCACTCTAGGTCCTCACATCAAGGTTATGGGTAAACCTTGTTGATTCTTTCTGAATTCTTTCTTTAGAATATGAGATTTGTTTCCTGCCAGTTCTCACATTTAAAATTCTTGTTGCAGCTTGATCACTGAAGTTCCTTTATCTTCATTCTAACAAAATCTAGTCTTTCCTTGTTCTTATCTACCAAGAATACATTCTTTTCTCCTCCCAGAGCTTTGGCATGATATTACATTCTTTCATCAAGTTTCTTCTCTGCTGCATCAAAAGTCTCCGTATGTTTTCTCAACTTTGTTAGCCTCTTCCTACCCTACCAAGCAGCTCCCATTTGCTATCCAGATCTGACTTGTTACGTCTACTTATGGTGGCATTCCTACTTTCTAGATTATCAACACTCCTTTTTTATGCTTTTCCCAATGCTCTTACTCTTGAAGTGTCCTCTAAGGTATCTATAAGATTAACTTAACCTTCTTTAAGATATTTCATGACATTTTCCTTTTCTTCCACTTTTGTAGTTTTAGTAAATAACTGCAACAAATACGATTACTTTTAGATTGTGTTTTGCTGACACAATGATCCCTTTCTCTGTATCTTGTATAGTTTCAGTCATCTTTAGCCAATGTAATAGCACAATATTGCCAAAGGACGAGGTCCTACCCATTGGATCACATTCCTGCCACAACTGTGGTGTTGGGATCCCTGATCACGTGGCACACTGGATCAGCTGAAAACTAACCATGACAAAAAAACCCCAAAAGCCAACCAACCAAAAATACACAAGCAAACAAAGAAACCCCAAAACATAAAGAAATAAACATTGCTTTCGCCTGGATTGGTGATCTGAGTTGTCTGGTTGTGATGCTGATGCAAGGGAGATGGTTGGAACGTGTTGAACATGTTGCCCCTTTTGGCCTTGGTACAGCCCTAAATTGGCTCAAGCAAAGCATGAAACTGCACTTGTACCTGTATGTACAATGTAAGTTATTTTTTAAAGGAGCAGTATTGAAAGAAGGCGCAGTATTTTTGTCTCATGTATGCAGTACCTGCAGCTCTTGGCCCCCTAATACTACCAATGTACCCCAATTACAATATTGCATGGTTTTTCTGACCTAGAGTTTCTTGTCTAGTCTGATAATGTTGGTTGTTTTTTTGTTTTCAATGTGTTAAACTTCAGTGTGTTCTGTTTGTCATTACAGGTCCATTCCCAGTAGTCAGTTTGATGGTGGGATCTGTTGTACTGAGCATGGCCCCTGATGAGAATTTCCTCATTGAAGGCAGCAATGCTACAGGGACTAATGGCACTGGGGCACTGATAGACACTGAATCCAGAGATGCACAGAGAGTGCTGATTGCTAGTACTCTCACATTCCTGGTTGGAATTTTACAGGTAAAATAGTTGACTTGAAGACACAAGGTTTATACTGTTTTAATGTTAACAGCAGGAAAATACCTACTGTGGCAGTCAGACATTTTCCTGTAGTAAAACACAAGAATGAAGGAAAGTTATCACAGACTTTTAAGAGCTTCTTATCCTATGTACAGTCTGACAGCATGACTGGGAGCCCAGAGAACAGAAAGAGCCCTGTGATTGCAGACCAGAAGACCTGCATGAAACTGAGTACTAATGGTACATATCCTGGAGCTTCCTTTCCACACATTTCTTCAGGTCTCCTTCATTTCCTTGAATGATGATACTAAGCTACACTAGGCTGAAATGGGGGAAATATGGTTCTAAGACTACATCAACAAAGAGAAAAAACAAGGCATAAGAGGTCTCCTACAAATAGAAGTGTACCTTTTTGTTATTTAACAAGCTGTTATTCTTCATGATTTTTCCAGGTTATATTTGGAGTTCTCCAAATTGGTTTCATTGTGAGGTACCTTGCAGATCCACTAGTTGGGGGATTCACAACTGCAGCTGCTTTTCAAGTGCTTGTGTCACAACTGAAAATAGTCCTGAATGTTTCAACTAAAAATTATAATGGTGTCCTTTCCATAATATATGTAAGTATGCCCTTCTGATCTGCTTTGGTTTTATGACAGGTATTTTTATAGAACTGCTTATCTTCTGCTTCCATTTCACGTGGGGATGGTTCATCTATATGGTGGTAAGCATAGGGAATTCCTTTAGTTCTCACTTTCCTGAAGGTCTGTAGCTGTTTATTTATAGCTGTGCGACCCTAAGTAGCTGCCTTTGGGGTTCCCCAGACAGAAAGTCTAATTGCCATCTTTTTCAGACAGCACTTTTTCATATGAAGTTTAAATGTGATTATCCAGCAAAACAGTTTTTCACATCTGGAGACTACAGTTTGTCCCATCCCTTGCTTTCTCAGTTATTGTGAAGAACATTTGATCATTTATTAACCCTGCCAGGTCATCTCCCAAAGCTGGCCAGTCCCAAGGCTCTTTACACATAAACCAGCAGATCATTCTGGTAAAAGGCATCATCCTCCATTTCACGCTGTAGCCTTGCACGTGAATGCCTAAAGGATACAGATTCCCACCCTTTGGCCAGGTTAGCAAATGTGAGGCTGACTGGTACTATCACAACTCCATTCGTTGATTTTATAGAAAATGCTCAAATGGAGAAATGTTTTGGCTTCATTACAGAAATACTGAATTCCTAGAGGTCTTGTATTACAGAACAGTATCCTTTCCCAGGGAAATTATTCAGAGCTGTGTCACTGACTTCAGCATGAAATTATCCAGGTTCACAGTATTTTAGATCTTCCATAGCACTTCATATTAGAATAGCTGATTTCTAGAAGAGGCTGTTCTAGGAAAAAAAAAAAAAAAGTATTTGGAGATTTTGCCTGCCAGTTCTGGAAACCAGACTAGCAAAAATACAACAGGCATCTAGATTAACAATAGTAGGATGAATATAACTACAAACAGCAAGATAAAAATTTAAAAAGAAATCTGGAGGACTATTTGTGGGGGTAAAAATTATTATCTTAATAATTTTTGTGCCTTTTCAGGACTAATGAAAACTCTTCCCCTCAGAACAAGGAAAGTTAGATGATACAAAGTACTGAATAATATGCAGCAGACCTGTCAGAATAATGGACTCATTAATCCAGCATTTTTTTCCATCTCTTTATTTACTGAATGGATGGTATTTAGTATAATACACTTTTTAAAAGGACTGCATGGTTCTTCCAGCTCCAGCAAGCCTGAGTGGGATGCTGACTTTTTAGGTTAAAGTTCAAAACTTCTGTGTTCCTGCAGGTGAGCCAGGCCAATGTATTTGCCGGTGCATGTAGAGCAAATAAATTGTTATTTCTGCTCTGCTCACCCAGTGATTTGCTGTGTCTGCTTCAGCAGGTTTTGAACTTGCTTCAATAGTGTTGCTTAACAAACTGCAACACCAAGCATCCAACATTAGCAGAATCCACAACCAAAGGTAGAAGTTACTGTTTCCCTGTGAAGTGAAGCAGTGCAAGAAGTGCTCAGCCATTCTTATGGGATCCGTGGTAAACAGCAGAATGGGCCAGAAATGGCTTCAGTCAACCAAGGGAGAGAGTCTGATTCAGTGTTCCAGGAAGGCTTCTTCTTTAGCTTAGAAAACATAGGTGATTAATCACTTAGATGTTGTATTTCCAAACCAAAATCTGCTCAGAAGGGTGGGAGTGGTGGTGCTGCTGAAAACCTCCTCTTATTTAAACCAAAAGCTCATTACTGGGGGAGCTAACCAGCATGAACCAGTCTGTTTCTAGCCCCTTTTCTACCACACTGTTCTGCTACAGCTAATTCACTATGCACAGGATAATTACATTCTCTTGGAGACAGGAGGCAAGTGAGGACTACCCTGATGCTTAGGAGGAGGAGAGAGGAGTATTAGTGACTTTTCTGTGATCATCCCTTCATGTTTTCTCTGTATAACAACTTTTAATAAACTATAGGATCAAGCTAGGGCACAGGAAGGGTAGAGAAGGGAGCTGCCTACTTCAGCCCAGTTGTGAGTGCTCCAGTCTGGGGCTGAACTCTGCTGGGAGGGTTAATTTACTGCAGACTGAGGTTTAATGGCTGCTTTTCTGAAGTGTAGGATTCTCCACAGCCTGGTGGGACCTGTGTGTTCACACTCATTCTCTGTCAGCAATGGGAATAGGAACCATGGAAGGCACAGACCATATGTACAGGGCACATTGTGAACCAGAGCTTTGTCCATGGGCCTGCTAGCTCCCTTCAGAAAAATTAGGGGAACCCTTGCTATTAGTCAAAGTGAAGAAGCTGCCGATCTTCCCTTCTTTGCTCTGATACAGATAGAGGTAAAACACAGGTAGAGTTAGCTCTTTTTACTTCGTATTAATTGACTAAAAATTGGGAAGCAGAAGCCCTCTATGTGGACAATTCTTGTAGTTATGTTTTTTTCCATTCAATTTGCTATTAAATCCATATACTGATTCTGTAGCACCCTGACAATACATTTTCCTCAGGTTTCTCCAGGCCTGAATGAAGAAGTTACTTTGCCTTCTCCAAAACCCCATGCATCTGGATGATCTCATGAGTATTTTCACATCCTTCAAGTGGACATGGGCATGTTTTATGTTGTCATTTTTATTTTTCAGACTCTTGTTGAAACATTTGAAAAAATTGGTACCACCAACATTGCAGATCTTATTGCTGGACTCCTCACCATTTTTGTCTGCATGGTAGTTAAAGAAATCAATGATCGATTCAAACACAAGATACCTATACCTATACCCATAGAAGTTATTGTGGTAAGCAAAGGGGCATAACAAAAGCTGAAAACAGATTAAATGGATGGGTCTAACTTCAGGAAGGCAGGAATCCTTTTTATGTCTTAAAACTGCTGTTTTATTTTATTACAGACAATAGTAGCCACTGGCATTTCATATGCTGCCGACTTGGAAAAAAAATACAATGCAGGCATTGTTAAGAGCATTCCAAGAGGGTGAGTGTCTTTGTTTTGTGGGGAAAAGGTATTATTTGGTTAAAAGGTTAAAAGTGACCGTAGTAAGAGCAAATGCATAAAGGAAACATTGAGAGCTGTAACCTGAGTTTAGAACTCAGACCTGGAGATTTTCTGAGTTTTACATCTGGCTCTATCAATTATGCCACCTAAATATGTTGCCTAGCTTTCCTTCTTCTGTAAAATGGGCTTAGGAATGTCTGTCTAGTTCATGAAGTCCATCTGAAAATTAATTGCTTCCTGCTCATGAAGTGACTATAGGACTAGGGAAAGCAGTTTTTTTAAAAAACAAGGATTTTTAATAAATAAATTCTGCATAGGTTTAATTTCTGTAATCCTGAGTTATCCCACTGTGGTTCATATTCATGCTGCTACTGTTATCCCAATCAACTCTGTCACTTCCATATTCATAGGAGCAAGGATGTTGAGGATTACACTGGTAAAGACTTCCACTTGAAAGATTCAGAGCACTTCACAGTAGTAACCTTCACATTCCATTTGGTATTCAGGGCTTAATTAATTAAAATTTGTGGAAACACAGTAGGGGATAAAATGCTCTGAGCTCTTACTGAAGAAGTATGTTAACAATAGTATGAAGTGTCATTAACATATTTATGTAATTCATCATACTATTCAATACATTCTTTATTCGATGCTTCAAAAAATGTAGTTTTTCACTTTGCTATCATAAGGCCAAATCTCAGCCATGCTGAGAACAATGGGAGCTTTGTTGCTGACTAATAGCATCAGGATTTGGGCTGGGGTGAGCTAGATAAGCGTGTTCTGTATGTCAATGGGCTGTTTCCACCTTTTTATTAACTTGAAACATTACACTTCATATTATAAGCAACCAGCATGCCTCTGCCTCAAACTCCTTGACAGTTCTGGTAAGAACAGAATTCAATCAAAGTTGGTAACACTAATATATTTTCTAAATGCTAGATTTTTGCCTCCCGAGCCTCCAAATGTCAGCCTGTTTTCCCAGATGATTGCAGCCTCCTTTTCCATTGCTATTGTTGCTTATGCTATTGCTGTATCTGTGGGGAAGGTATATGCAACCAAGTATGACTATGCTATTGATGGAAACCAGGTATGTATAACCAAAATAGTTTATAAAGAAGTTGCTCTGGACAGCTTATTTAGGCTTACTCTTCTTCATGCAGGATTTGAATCAGCTGAACTTTACAGTTAATAAAGTATTGTACTTCTCAGCATGATATCAATGATAATGAATAAATAAATTATTCTGTTTGTCAATTTACAATCCTCAAAGGTCATATCTGTTAATGCCTGTTCTTAAAGTTGACCAAAATGCACCAACTTTCAGTTTCATAAGTCTCAAAGAATAATACATAATCCTAGAAGTGCTGTTTATGCTGTTCTATTGTTGAATATGTTGTTCTGCCAGAAGTGGTGTGCTTCAAAGATACTGATTAAATATTGCAGTAGAATAATTAGTTTATAAAAGTGAAGTGTCTTCCTTTCAGTACTATGTTATGAATTTTGTATATAGCAAAGGTTAAATGCAGCCCAGGATGATGGGCAAATAGCTTATTGGAGCTGGAGAAATTAAAATAATAATATCAACATGTACTTCAAAATTATTTTACTACCTGCTTTTATGCTTTTATGTTATCTACCAGTGTCTATATTGTCCTCATAGATCCAGATTATTAACACCTAGGAACACTAGGAACTGTACCTCCAATATTTTCTCACAGATCACAGAGCTTACATGGGATCGTCATGAACCATTTAGGTCTGTTCCTGCTCTTGTAGTTGGAACTAAATGAAAATGTACAGGAAATTTAATTTTGTAGAAAAAGAAGGGAGACAATCAAAATCAAATCTTAAATGGTATTTTAATTGTATTTTAGTGAATTAAGAATATGAATTAAGAATTGTATTTTAGTGAGTGAAAAGCTCCTGTGCCTGTGTCAGCTTGGTGAAAACAATCTCTTTGTCAATTATATGGTGTTGGTTGCAGACAGCTCCCAAATTCTTTATTTCTCAGCAGAGGAATGGCCCAGATCCCAGGACATAAAGCTCCCAGGGTCGTTGTCACTTGAGCAGAAAAGCCAGGATCACTAGGTGCCGGGATCTGTGACCGTGGGGCAAATCTATGAGAATGCTGAGACTCAGCGTGAGTTCAGTGGGATGCTTAGAGAGAAAAACATCTGACTCAGCAAACTAGAAGTTTTCAGTGAAACTGTTTTACTGCAATAATCCAGTGCTTTGCATTAGTTAAAGGCTTGTCTAAACTCAGACTGTTGTACTGATCAAAATAATTTGTTTAGCTGATGATAGCTGGTAGTTAAAGTTATTCAAGTACCCATTTCTCGATGCAATTATTTCAGTGTAATTCCTAGAAATGTTAGGTTGGGTAACACTGATGGAAGTAAGCTTTAAACACTTTTGTACTCAGACAAGTATGTCCACTTCAGGGGGAGTATACCAACTTCTTTCTGTTGGTTTACAGAGTTAGCTGCACTGGAGCAAGAGGACTTTGTGTAAACATTTAACAGCTATTACTAATTCATACTCTTCTTAATATTATTGTGCTATCTATTTTATCAACAACTGCAGAAGCTATTGTCTTTCTCCATTGAAAAACTGTCTTAAGGCATCTTTATTTACAGCATTATCCACTTATCTTTCAGGAATTTATTGCCTTTGGTTTCAGCAACATTTTTTCAGGTGCCTTTTCTTGTTTTGTTGCAACTACTGCTCTTTCACGGACTGCAGTCCAAGAAAGTACAGGTGGAAAGACTCAGGTAATGACCTCTTCTTACTAGTACTGTGCACAGATAAATTTAACTTTGTGTAGTGCACAGACTTCACCATAAGATGAAAACAGTCCTAAAACAATTACGTTGCTGGCACATGGAAAGCTACAGGTGTCTTAACAGCTCAGCTCTAGTAGTGAATCATTTTTGTAGCTCTGCCAGAAGAGGGCAATCAAGTTTTACATAGCTGGAGTTACCTTAGGGGTCAGAAATCTTTTCACTTTAGCTCCCCAGAATTTAATTTCCAATTAGAGGAACTGAGGTTGTCACAGGAGGATGTGGGAGAAAATCTCTCCCAGCTGGCCGTGATATCTTTAAGCTCCCATAAAGCTTTGCCGTTTGCCACTCACCATCAGCCACGCAACACCTTTGACATATTGAGTAAACAACTTCGTTTGACCAAGTTACAGTTGTCCAGTTCTTAACAGTGAAAAGCTACAGGATATCCAGCAGCTCCTTTTCCAGCTTACACACAGACTGCTCCATTCATCTCTTTGGAATATAACCCCTCAAGAGCTACTACCTTGTGTTTGTTTAGACTTCCTGCTTCATTGAATTCCCTCTGAGCTAGCTGAAGCACATAATGGTTGCCCACACATGCGTGAACACAATGACACTTTGGCAGGTCTCCCCGTTCCTATAGAAATGTAATGTGCAACTGTTTGTACCTTTTTCTTTGTAATCCTTGATAGACTCCTACTAAGTTAATTTCTTGTAAACACTGCTCTTTGCAGGTTGCTGGTATAATCTCAGCTGGGATCGTTTTGATTGCTATTGTTGCCCTGGGGAAATTGCTAGAGCCCTTACAAAAGGTACTGTACTCTTCCTCTGCAGCACAGTCACATCAGATCCAAATGCTCAACTATGATGGGCAAGATTAATATCCCTTTTTAAACTGTGGTGACTGATCCCAGACAGGGTTTATAGTGTGTCATGTTGAGCACTATCTTATTATGCCTCTTTGCTTCTGAATACCACTTTTTCATTATTTTTCTTCACAGTCTGTGTTGGCAGCTGTAGTCATAGCTAACTTGAAAGGGATGTTCATGCAAGTGTTTGATGTTCCCCGTCTGTGGAGACAGAATAAAGTAGATGCTGTAAGTAACCTGTGGGGTTTTTTTTTCTCCTGAATGTTTTTGTCCAGTTTGGGGTTTTTAAAAATATTTTAATGCCATCCAAGTTTCTCTTAACTACCGCATAAACAGGATTTTGAGGAGTTAACATCAGAAAACTTTTATGTGCATCCTCAAAATGCAAATGCCATGAGATCAGTAAAAAATTCCCCATTTTTAGGTCAGTATTCTGCTAATCTTCTTTATTCCCTAAACCCTGCAGTAAGAGTGCCAGTCAGGGTATTTGTGTACGGTGATAACCCATTCATATCCATTTCTATAGTTTACAATAATCTTCTATTGATATGGCTTGAAAAGCAGAATGAAGATGTCCTGTTGCCACCTTTACCCTTCTGATTTTATCTTTTGCACTGTTTAAAAGAGTCAGAAAAACTGACTTTTCCTTAGTTCATGTACATATATTCCTGTTGTTACCACATGAACATCCCATTTACCTGAATAATCTCAGATAGTCCTCAGAAAAAATGTTTTCTTCTTGTGGCAAAACTAATCCAAGCTTGAATGTGGATTCCTTTGGCATGCTAAAGGATGTATGAACAGATATTTCTTATGAAAAGTAACCATATCTCAATGTACTTGCTCCTGCTCATGTATTCTGTGGAGCAGACCTTCACTGTGGCTCTAGGGGCAGGAAAGATTGCATGGGAGACATTTTTCCAATGTAGTCCTTACTGTACTTAGATTTTACAGTTAGTATCATTGGGTAGTACCTGTCTTAGATCTTATATATTTTAGTCAATCATTTACTGATTTATAGACAAAAGATCCCACTGACTTTGGTGACAAATGCAAGAACTCAGTTTTTTTTAAAATATTGAGTCCACTGCATGGGCAGTGAAGTAGGAAAGAACTGAGGAGTGCACTTCAACTGTTCTGCCTGAATATTCAGTGGAGATCTTCGAGAAGTACCATCAGCCTGTTAATATGAAATACCTCTCTTTGCAATAGTTCTTTCGGATTCTTAAATGTCACAGGAGAATCCCCTTCCTTCCCTTTATGTCTGCATGGGGGCAGGGAGGGCATCTTACAGTATTTTACATCTTGGTAAAACAAAACTCTTTACAAATTTTAAGAAAGATTAACAAAGATTGCCATCATCAGAAATAAGTAAATGCAATGCTTAACTGTAACTCCTTTAATTTCACCAAAGAAATCAGATCCTTAAAAAATACTGTTATGTTGAAAACACCCTTATTTCCTAAAAAGCTGACTATGCCTAATAAGATAATGATGGATGAAAGCATCTTGGAGGAAGAAGAAGACATTTGTATGGAAGTCAGCAAATTGCCCAGTGTGTGACAATCAGTTCCAAAGTTAAAATATGCTACTCATATTATCTGGTCTAGTGTTTCTTTAGCATGACCTGGAGTCATATGTTAAAATTAAAATACTTTATGTTTGTTATTTTGTCTCCAGATGATCTGGGTTTTTACATGTATAGCATCCATCATTCTGGGACTTGATTTGGGATTACTTGCTGGTCTTTTGTTTGGATTGCTGACAGTTGTGCTGAGAGTTCAGTTGTAAGTAATACAGTATCAGAAATAATTCTTAGTTCTGTATTATGAAAAAGGAAGATAATATGCTAAAAAGCAAGATGAATTGTGGCAGAATATCTGCTTGGGTTTACAAAAATTTTGAAATGAAAAAATCTGTTTCTTTTAGAACAAGACACTCTTTGTCTGCTAGCATTTAATTGCACTGCTAAAAGAGAAGCTGCATTATTTTATCAGTATTTCACATCATGCTGGCCACTCTGGTGGTACTTAGCCATATATTTTCTCTGCACCTACATTGCTGAGTTCTAAAATGGGACAGGAACATTTTAGACCAAATACAAACAGATGTATGGCTTTTGTAATGAATCAATCATGATAGTAACTCTCAGCAGGTAATAGTACCTACAGTATGTTGCAGATGCCAATAATCTTTTTTGCTTATTGCTTATACAAGACTGATTATATGTCTGGAAAAGAAGAGCAAGAGAAAGCATGAGAATAAGAAAAAAACTGTGCTTTTGGCTGATTTGTTGCTGTTTAAAGAATATATGGGAGTGGAATGGTGAGAAAAGTTGGATTTGAAGAACCTTGTTTAGTCATCTTGTTGTTTTTTATAGATCTTTTATCTGAAAATACAACATAACTTCTTTCCTTCAGCTTGGAGTTCAGAGAGTATGGTAACTGGCATTACCAAGGGATAGTTGCACTGTCAGCAAATGCATAAAATAAAAATACACAAAATAGTAAATTAGAGAAAAATGAAATTTGAAGAGCCTCAAAAAACATTCCCAAATTCAACTCAGATATTGTTACCAAAATATAAAGGGGAGATGAGGCCTTACAAACTTAAAAACAATTTGCTTCAACTGTTGAATATATATTTGGAGACTGCAAAACATTTTGGTTTTGTTATTGACTAAAATAAAATTTTAGTTGGATAAAATGATTTACGTAATCTGAAAATAATGTAAATGCATTTCAGTTGATTTAAAATGAAAAAGAAATCAATTTTTTTCAGTGTAAAACATTTTTTTTTAAATTTCAAGCAAACTAATCTGCTTTTTTCTTCTGGTTTGGGGGAACAATTGAACAAGTTGTTCACTCAGCTCTTAAATCAAAATGGTGCATTGAGTAGTCTGAGACCAAGGTACTTTGTTTTTATAAAGGCCTGTTCAGGACAGTGACCCAAAATAGCATCAACACTTTTGCAAGTCTGTTAGTTTGGCATTAGAAGGCAAACTACAGGCATCAAAGACACTTTGTATGCAGCAATCCCTGCAGTTCTGGGAGTGCTGTGTATGACATTTACCTTCACTGTCTTTTATTTCTGTTAGTCCTTCATGGGGAGGCTTTGGAAACATTCCTGGGACAGACATCTACAAGAAGGTCAAGGACTACAAAAATGTAAGTCATTGCTGAGTTGTTTTCCTTCAATCCACAAGTCAGTGTAAGAAAAGGTTGTGCCTTGCATATTGTACACAACTGGAATTTGGAATTACTCAAAGGTAACAAATTTCAGCACCTTCTTCATCCTGATGGTTGGTCCATCTTGCATGCTGGGGCTGTAAGCTTCTAAAACCAGAATCCCCTCAATCATCAACAAATCCATGCAATTAAAAAAAGAAAAGTAATTAAGATAGGTTATATATATTAATATAGATTATGTAATTAATTAATGCTATGAATAAAATAGAATAGAATAGAATATTAAGATACGTAGTTTAACTGTTGAAACAGTTAAACTGTTTTTTATTAGTCAAAATATAGCTGTTGCTGTTTAACCTTCTATTCTTTGGCAACAGGTTATAGAACCAGAAGGTGTGAAGATTCTCAAGTTTTCAAGTCCCATTTTTTATGCTAACATTGATGGACTGAAAAGCAGCCTCAAATCTACAGTAAGTGATAAGTTACAGGTTTGGAAGCCTCTTAACTATCCTTGAGACTTCCTCAGAATTATACCTGAGTTAAGTTAAATAATTTTGGTCCTTTTTTTGTAGGTGGGATTTGATGCAGTCAAGGTATATAATAAGAGACTCAAAGCACTAAGGAAAATACAAAAGCTAATCAAGAAGGGAAAATTAAAAGCTACTAAGGTAAGCCTTTTCAAAATTATTTAATTCTCTTTTTTTCTCAAAGGATTACTGTTGGAGCTTTTTAGTTGGGGCTTAATTATGAATTACTCTACTCACATTTAAAATAGAGATGAAAAGTGTGACTTACTACATGGTAGTACAGTTTATAAGTAGCATACCGAATTTATAATATAACTTAACTTACAGTTTTAATCACCTACACCCTGACTTAACTTGGAGTTTCTAACTACCTGGACCCCCTGCAGATTATATTTAATGTCAGATCTTAATACATGGTTTAATGTATCAATGTAACAATCATAATCTGGACTTTAAAATGACACAAAAGAAGATGAAGACTTTCCCCGTGATTAAATGCTATATTCCATGTATTATCTGTGCATTAGAATGGCATCATCAGTGAGCCTGGTATTAATAATGAAGCTTTTGAGACTGATGAGGAACCTGAAGACAACCAGGATCTTCAAGTTCCCACCAAAGAAGTAGAGATCCAGGTGGACTGGAATTCAGAACTCCCAGTCAAAGTAAACATCCCCAAAGTGCCCATCCACAGTCTCATTCTTGATTTTGGAGCAGTAACTTTCTTGGATATTGTAGCTGTGAGATCAATAAAAACGGTAAGGGCATTTTTTTCTGATGTTCTATGAAAATGAAATTAGTCAGTAGTATGTAAATCAAGAGCTGTTAGCTGAAGTTCGTTTCTGAGTTTTAAAAAGTATGTTGTTGAAAAATACCAACAAAAGGTAGAATGTTGGTGGTGTGTGTATTTTAAGTGGGAAAAAATGCATTAAAAGAATAATATGAAGGTTTCATAGTCAAGTACTCTAAAAATTTAACTGTAAAATGTGGTCCCCTTATGTGCATATGTTATGAAATATTTTAGCTATATATTTTCTTTCCACATGCCTCCTGCTGTAATCTGGGCACAGGATGATGCTCACTCAACACAGAGGTAGTAAAAATTTCACCTTAACATCCCAGTTCAGCCTTTAGCCACAAGATTTATTTATTCTTTCCTTCATTTATTCATTCATTTTCATTTTGAAGGAAGAATGATTAAACTATTTCTAGTATTTTCTATGGCTAGTGTCAAGTGCTTCATCAACATTAATTAATTAATCTTCAAACTCACAGTATATAATGAGGAGATAATATTCCTTCCTGGGAAGAAGGAAATGAGGTGTAAAGATTAAGGCAAATTATTTCCATTATTTTTGGTGCCCAGTTGCAAGTGTGTAGGACCAGATTATTCTGTCTTCAGTGTTTTCTGCTATTTTGTATGTTCAGATTAATGTTTTCACGAACTTAACTTTGCAGCTGGGTACTTAGCCTGTCTATAAAACCAGACCTTTACCATGACTCAAGTTTATAGATTAACAGAAATAGAATTAATAACCGCCTCTAAAAACACAAATCTAAGAGACTTGCCTGCCACCAGGGAGCCAGGGGTGGATTCTGGTCTCCTGCTCTTTGACTAAGTGAAATACAGGAGCGGCAGGAGAGGTGCTTTGCGTCAGCCTCCTGCCCAGTTACGTGGGAATTAAGGGTTCCTTGACATGACTCTCTCCATGTGTAGCTTTCTCATCCAAGAACAGCTCCATCTGGTGCACTGCATGAGGGGAAAATCTGTGTAAAAAAACCTGCACGTGCCAGTGAATGAGTAGATCATACCACACGTACATGGGGGAAATAAAGCTCGCTCAGGCCCATGTGGCCTCACTTGGAGAGATGATTATTTGGATGTAGAGAACGACAGCTGTAATTGGCAGCGATGCTTGTGCCTGTGAGATGGGTAGTTCCACTCACGCCGTTGAAGATAGGCCACTCCAGCAATCAGGTACTTAACTACTGGATCTTAAAGTATGGTAAAGTATAGCAGTAGCTTCATTATGGTGAATAAACAAAATGTACTATGTGGAATGAAGACAATCAGAAAAAATGAAGCATATGTGCCTGTACATTAGACAGACGTACAGACATACATGTATTTTCTCCTTACAGACTTTATTTCTTCATGTCCTTGTTGCAAACTTTTTTTTTTTTTTTTAGATAATTAAAGAGTTTGAGAGAATTGATGTGAGAGTATACTTCGCTTCATATCAAGGTAAATATCCAAGCATTTCTACTTTCACTCATGCCAAGAGTATAATGAAGGTGAGAAGGGATCTCTAGATGTGTCTGTGGTAGCATCTGCACTAATAAATATGTGAACTATAACACTGATAAGCATTGTTGGCTCCATTGGGACACAAAAAATGGTGAGGTGTAAAGGAAATATGGAAAGTAAAAGTCAAGACTAAACTATAATTGATGGATTCAATTAATTCAATTCACTTGGATGAACATTTGACTTCCAACAGTTGCAACCATGTATTTTAACATTTATTTCTTACATTACTTCATATTGTATAAACCTGTTATGACTCTTTTATTCAGACAACCTTATATCTCAGCTGGAACGGGGGGCCTTCTTTGATGACACTGTCAGAAAAGACATCTTCTTCTTGACTGTCCATGATGCTGTGCTCTACATAAGGAATCAAATGACATACAGTGACAACCAGGATCCCATATTTGAGAAGGTAAGGATATCCAGCAGTACCTTTCCCTTCCTTCCATCACCTAGCATTCCACTCATCATTCTTGAAGTTTCCGTGGCACATTTGAAAGCTAGACCTAGAACTGAAGTACAAAAAAAGGGGGAATGTAGTAAATTTGGCAGCTTCTGCAGTACACGAGTGTTTTCCTAGATCAGAGGAAGTGTCTGTCAACTCCAGGAGCTTGTTAGTGAAAAGATCATGAGAAACAGCACTTATGGAAACAATTCATCCCAAGACACATTTTCTAATTTCTGACTACTGGCATCTTAAGAACCTCATCAGCAGGAGGTTGCATTTGGAACATTATATTTAATTGTTACAGAAGGAGTTTTCTCAACGTGTCTGTAATACTTCCTTTGCAACCTGTGACACTATCCTGTGGAGATGGCTTCTCTAATTTGACATTATATGACAAATATTTCCTGCTTGGTTTGAGCCTGCTGGACTTCTGAATTGTTAGCTGCAATGAATCCCTGCTCCCTTTCCCAACACTCCACTGACTCCTGATCAAAGCTGTAATCTCACTCTGCTTGGCACGGATATGCACGGAAGCTGTTCCACACTTCTGTTCATTCCTGCTGCCCTGCTCTGTGCATTTCCTCATTGTATTCTGTGTTTTTTTCAGAACCAGAATACTCTGTAGTATTTAAATATTTGCTACACTCTGTAGCATTTAAAGCATTTAAAGGGCCCTCATTAGGAAAATGGTCATATAATGTCCTCCTTTCTTTTCACTAGAGTTCCTTTCCTAGCAATTGCTATTACAGTATTACAAATAAACAGCAATTAAAATGAATATTACAGATAATTAAGTAGGATAGGATCCTTATTTTTTATAACTTTTTCATACTGATTTTTAGAGTAGAGATTGACATTTTTATAATGCTGTACAGCAGTTTAAAGATAGATTTTCCTATTGTTACAAAGCCATAACTAGTCATGTGAGCAGAGACAGGCCAAAAGGCTCTGCAATTTATAATTTCCTCTTAGCTGAACTAAATCGTCATCTTTGTCAAGGAACAGTAAACAACAGACTCTTGTAAGTTGTGAAGTTATTTTAAGGTACTTCAGAATAAAAAAAATCAATTTCAATTATACGGACAACATGTAACTCGTCATGTTTCTTTATTTCTTTCTACCAAGATTTCACTCATGCAGGAGTCTAAAGAACCCATAGAGTTCACAGAAGCCAGCCAGCCTGAGGATGAACTTGATGTTCAGGAAGAGGTATGCACTTTAGAAGTGAATGTGTCTATCCCTCTGCCCGTAGCCTTGAGTCATGCTGTGAGAGCATGGCCCTCAACAGGTGCCTTCTCCATAAATAAATACCCTCTCTGGATACTGAATTTCAGTGCTAACTGGAGGAAGTCACATTTTTCTTGAGATGGTAGTAGATTATATCTGCTTAAGTATCTCCTCGTGCCTCTTGCTTTAGGACTTTTTTTGCCTTACACAGGCTTATATATAGATCTAAACACAAGCTGGGTGCCTAAAAGAAGATTTTGTAAGGCTTGAGGCACCAGAGTCCAAAATGTTGACCAACCTTCCCCTTTCATTCCTCCTTTTAACACAGCAGAGAACTTCTTGCACGGTCTGCACAGTTTACAGAAGTTACTTTCTTTGTACTTTTACTGAGTTTTTAGTTTCCACAAACATGTCATTTTCCCAGATGGTGCACAGAGAATTAACCACGGCCTGTTTCTCTCCTCCTTTCAAAACCCGTTTCCCTAGGCTATGCGCCGACTCGCTTCCTGAAGGACTGCTGGTACTGTCCCACCTGTGAGCACAGCAATATTCACTCACCACTACTAGCTAGACCAGCATTTTCTGCTATGAAACCAATCTTTGCACTTGAAGAAAACCCTGATTGTTTGTCTGAATGATACAGATCTCCATAACTCTCCAAATTTTTGCTAACGTTATCCCAGAAATATTCTGGACCTTGATTCTGCAAGCACTTTCTGCTATGATATATATTAATAATAAAAAAAAAAAAAAAAGAAAATCAGATTAACTATTGTGAAAGATGTACTCAGTTTTGGGACTAGTCAGGCAGAAGTTGCACTACACTTTTATCAAAGTGTGTACAGGATGAAAAGCTGCTCTGTGGTCTGCCCAGGAGACTGGAAGAGACCAAAATCTTTGGATGGCAAACCTTTTGTTCAATATTTGTACAAAGCCTAGTGAAAGGGCAGAAGTTCTAGTTGGCCGAGGGTTTGAATTCTAGAACATTAGTGTGAGAATATCTGCTGACAAGCCTTGAAAAATGTATCATGATTTTTTTTCAAGCAATTCCTTAAATTGCTGCAGGTAGTTAGATCACTGAAAGAGGTGACAGGTGAAACTGTCACGTGAACAGCAAACAGCATTGAACTACAGGAAGGTTCAAATAGGAAAAGGTTCCAAAGACCCTTGAATAGGGGTTCATTAGTTCTGTATTTATCCCATTGTAGCAAGTCCTGCTCTATTATTAATGGTTGTCCCTTAAATGAAGGACAGAAGATTATTTTGGCTAGGTTACATAACTCCATCCAGAGGCAGATCATGACATAAATTAAGGACAACCTTAGTCCCTGGGTACTTAATGAAATCTGTAAAACAGGCTGATACTGAGTGCAAGCAAGAAAGTCAGAATGTATTGAGGTTTGGTTGGTTTTTTTGGGTTTTTTAATGGAATATAGGTGTATTTTTTTGTTTAATGAATAGTTATATTTTTATAGAGTTTTTTTTCTTTTAATATTCTACAACAAACTGCTGCTGTTCTTTTACATATGAAAGCTCATAATGCACAAGTGCAATAATTTACAAAAGGTAAAGATTTGAGCAGCAAAAATTTAATCCTTAACTAATGTTCTTACTTTTCATGAAGAAGAAATGTATTTTGATGAAAAACAGACTGCTAAATCGATTTTGATGCTAAACAGACCTTAAATTTGTTAGCATTACATATTTTTTAAATGGGAAAAAAACGTGCATTGTGAGGAAACGTATAAAAACTGAAGTGTAAGAAATGTCCAGGTATAAATGGATTTAAGTTTAACAATGTGGAAAATTAGCTTCAATATATTTAATTCTCCTTACTCGATTACATCAGAGAAATTTTCCCACATTACACTGCACAGAGATTTCTGCTTCAGGTAACAACGGAAAAGCTAAGCACTAAATAAATTATTTTGGCTTCAGGACCTGAGTGAACTCTGCCAACATCAGTGAAAAAAGTCGTATAAACTTCAGCCAGCAGGACAGTATCTCATACAATAGGTAAGAGCACCAAACTGGCATCTGTATTCTCTAGTTCAGGCACACACTTCAGCCCTCCCAACTTTTCCAGTACAGACACTTGAACTTAGGTGGCGTTGGTGCTCCAGGGCGAGCCAGCAAACAGCATTGAATTCACCACGGACACGGGCCCTGTGTCTGTCTGGGAATGAGGCAGGCGTTCCAGAGCCAAACCACACCACTCTGCACCTCTTCAGGTGCAACCATTCCTTTCTACTGACACCAGTGCTGCAGCCCAGCCTGTGATTTGACAATTCATGCTTTTACCTGTCCTCCTTCTGTCCCCTTGCCAGTCTCTTTTCATCCCACCTCACTGGCCTGAAGTCCCCATCAGGCTATGGCCCCAACTCTGAACTGTTGCCAGTGCACAAAGCCAGCGACGTGGTTTTTAGAAGCTGTATTGCTTTTCTAAAACAGATGTACATTTTAAGTCAAAAGTAAAATATTCTACCTGGTAAGTAAGCTTTCGGCCACAGGACACATTCTACAGAAAAGATGGTTAAAAAAATGGTAGCAGTGAATTTTTTTTTTTCCTCGAGAAAACATCTCCACTGTGAAGTTTTGAGTACAGATTCTTATTTGACAGAGATGTCATTACATTATTTCTTGAACTTTCTCTAGTTCTTGTCTGTACAGGTATTTAAAAGGCAACAAAATACTCAACAGTCTTCCAGTTCCTTTCCAAATATGACATCTGATCTGGGATTAATTGTGGTAATATATGATAAAATGCACTTATTCTTGGCCTGTGTATTTCTTCCAGTCTTTGTTATTCTTAATTTAACAGGCACAAAATATTAAACTTTTTTTCTGAAAAAAAGCATTTATCAAAGCCTACAGTGGCATAGAAGAGTAAGAAGATGCAGAATGCATTCAAATGCCTAAGTGGTTATGCGCTTAATTTTCTATGTATCCATCAAAATTAAGGGTACCAAAATAATGGATTTTGCAATGAAGCTAAAATTCTCTACAGTTTTGTACTAATTAAAATATCTTTAAGTAGTGTACCTAGATGTGCATATCTTTTTCCAGTAGGGTGAAGAAGTGGTATTTTTGTATGCATTTTGAGTATTACTGTTCTATCTTTGCATGTCAGATATTAAATTTGGAGATGTGTTTTAAGGTTTTTTACACTTTTAAAAAGCTGCATTTGAAAAGTAATTGTACCCATTAACTAGAAAATAAAGTTGTGCATACTGAAAACGTGCTCCTTGCACCTGAATATTTGGGGGTTTCTTGCTTAGTTTTGCTTTTTTAAAGTCTTCTCTTTGTGAATTCCTGTTATGGGGAGATAAAACGTATTATGAAGGGATCAGTGTCACGCTTCCCTTGGGTCTGTTTTGAAGAGCAACAAAGACAAACGGGAAAATCTCTTCCCTCTGCCGTGTGCGGGAAAGGCAAGAAATGTTAGACTTTAATGGCAGCTTTTAAATGTCAAGGCTATAAAGATAACGAGAGACATTGTCTGTAGGGGCACAAGATCCCAATCTGCGAGGCTTTTAGTGAGACAATCGCCAGTCTCAAGTGCATGGAGTGGAGCTACCCGTACTTCAGGGTCGTGGAAGAACTGCTTGAGGCCATTTCTTCCTTACAAGCTATGACCTCCCTGCATTTTATATTTTCTTTCTTCAGTGCTATAAAAACGCTCAGCATCGCACTGAGTTACACAGGGACCACAACATGCTAAATGCAACGTTAATAGAACTAGTGAGCTCCACTGCTGAGCAGCTTCTGAGTGCTCCGGAGATTATTCACTGTCCCACACTAGTGCAGCGTGTCAGGAATCTGCCATTTCCAGGCTAAATCTCCAGGCTGCCCCTCGGCCGCCGACAGCGCCGTGCGGGTCCCTGAGGGCGGCCGGGCGGGGCCTGCGCGGCGCCTAAACCGAGACCCCGCGCACGTTTTCACCCCATCCTTCCCTCGAAAGCGAGGGGGACGCCTGCCAGCCAACCCGGGGCCGCCGCATTCCTCTCCGGGCCCCGTTTCCCCGTCCCGAGAAGCGAGCCGCCCCCGTTTCCCCGTCCCGCCGA
>VWZN01022228.1:164362-212039 GCA_013396955.1 Regulus satrapa | reverse complement strand
CCAGGGCCAGCCGGTGGTGTCGCACCCCCATCACATCCTGCCTCCCCAGCAGCACTACGCGCCGCCGCCGCCGCCGCCGCCGCCCATCAGCCACCCGCTGCAGCACCCCCCGCAGGCGGCGGGCACGCCTCACATGGTGTACAGCCAGGCGCCGCCGCCGCCCATGACCTCCGCGCCGCCGCCCATCACGCCGCCGCCCGGCCACATCATCGCCCAGATGCCGCCCTACATGAACCACCCTCCCCCGGGACCTCCCCCGCCGCAGCACGGGGGCCCGCCCGTGAACGTGAACGCGCCCCCTCCCCATCACTACAACCCCAACTCTTTGCCGCAGTTCAGCGAAGATCAAGGAACGCTCAGTCCCCCTTTCACGCAGCCTGGAGGGATGAGTCCAGGGATATGGCCGGCTCCCAGGGGGCCGCCTCCTCCTCCAAGGATGCAAGGGCCTCCTACTCAGGCCCCCCTTCCTGGACCGCATCACCCCGATCAAGCCAGATACCGACCCTATTACCAATGATGCAAGCAGCCGTACGAATAGAGAATGCCACGAAGAGGATAAAACTAAATACAGAAGCCTTTTAATTAATCGTTTTGGGGTTATTTTG
The DNA here is from genome assembly GCA_013396955.1 of Regulus satrapa. Classification (NCBI taxonomy): domain Eukaryota; kingdom Metazoa; phylum Chordata; class Aves; order Passeriformes; family Regulidae; genus Regulus; species Regulus satrapa. The sequence goes on along the minus strand of VWZN01022228.1, from coordinate 211,434 downwards.
TTGTGGTTTTTTTAAGGATACCGTCATTTTGACTGTTAAGACGTTTTGAGGTTTGAATCTTAAATGATTTTTAAGCCTTGGCCGTAGGACTCTTAACTTCAAATACTCTGTAGTGCTAAAATAAGTGGCTTAGTAGACCACGGTTGCATTTTAACAGAACTTCTGTCGCTAGTGTGGCTAAATTGTCCTAAGATGATCACTTGTAATATTATTTCCTGGAGAAGATGAACACGTGTTGTACCATTCTGAATATTGTTTTTGTTAAATCCGGTGTTTTTTGTTAACCTGTGTACGATAATTAAATTGAAATATGGTTGTAAATGTGGTGAGTTTTTATATGAAGTTAGCGCACACATAGTTCTGGGACACCATTTCAACACGTATACCTTCCAAACAACAGCGTAGCGAAATATTAAAGGAGCTTTAATATTTCTCCTACTGCCATTTACCGTTACTCGTGAGGATTTCAGGTTGTAATGAGTTCTTGGCACTAGAAATCAGACATGCAGAATTCTGCATTTACCACATTCCAGCTTTTCTGTTTTTTAATTTATGCATCAAAATGAATCTATCAAAGATACAGCTTTGGGCGTGACACGAAACCATGTATTGTGGGTTTTTTTTGTTTGGGTTTTTGGAGTTTGTTTTAAAGCTAATTTTGATTCAGAAGGTTCTGTTTACATGTAAGCTACTAAATGCAGTTGAATTCAAACTACTGTGTTCACCTATGGCTGTGTTTGTGTGGAAGTGGCTGTGAGCTGGCTTGCCATGTCCATGAAAAGCAGCTTGTTTTAGGTAGGGAAGTCATGTTTGCCTCTCTCACTTCATAGAATGTGTACAGTAGGAGAACTTCCCATTTGGATAATGTGAGAGAAGTGGTCTGAAATCCCATGTGTAGAAATAAAAAGGTACACGTTATTTATCTGTTTTGATTTTGTTTAATTTTAAAGGTTTAATTGAGCAGACAGTCATTAGGTGTTTTGCTTTTCTCAAAAAATAGCAATATAAGCAGGCATTTAAGTCTGTTTTTGTCCAAAATTTATGTTTTGTAAGAATACTTTTAAAGAGAGACATAATATAAAACAAGAAGTTTTCTTTTTAGTGCAGCTGGTAGCAGAAGCAGACACTGACAACCAAATACTTTTGGTTGGTTGGAGTGCTTATCTTTGCATTTCTGATCAGTATTTGCAGTGAGCCATTGCTTTTCCAAACGCCACATTTCTGGCTTTTTAGATTAAGTCCTTTGGGATTTTTCTAAAGTTTGTAGTTTTCCTACTGTTCTCAAATAATCTGAGCCATCTTAAAGCCTCAGTGTTACTTTTTCTTTTGTAAACATTCTTTTCCGGAATCATAAGTGTTAAATTTATGAAAAAGTTGTGACAGTGCAACATTCCAAATTTTGTATTTTTATGACTAAATTTCATATTTTTGATTGGTAGAGCAAGGGCTCTTTGGATTTATTCTGTTCTTGACTGCCATGGATTTCCTTGTGACCATGGCCAAATCTTTTAGACTGCCTTTCAAGTAAATACGTCGTTAGAGATGTGATACAAATAAATTCTAGGGTATGCAAATGGCCAGTAAGCGTCGACTGCTTGAGAATCTGCTTAGCTGTAACATACTTCTTTCTAAGAGAGAGTTATTTGGTTTGGTTGCTCTGAAAACTAAGTAATTTTAAATAAAATACAGCGGTGAAGAAAAAGAGGCAGATTGTGATAGCGTGCTGTGAAATGGGCTGGTTGGAAATTCACCGTTTCTATACTTGTGAAGGCAGAAACGGCTCTGCCAGCATTCTTTCCTTTCAGTGACCAACAAACACACGAGGAACATCTGAGGACCCCTTGTGTCACGGTGAAGTTGACTGGGAGGAGGCAGATTTGCAGCACTTGGCTTCATCCGGGAGGAAATCTGCCCGTGCCGTTCTGTGTCACGGGGACTCCTCGAGGGCTCCTGGTGCCCGCCCGCTGTGCTCGGAGTTGGGAAAATCAGCTCCTGCCTGTCAGGCACAGGCGACGAGGAAACGAGGCAGCTCTTTCCTTTGTGCTGGGGTTTTGGAAGTAAGTCAGGTTGCAAACTTGTGGTACGTATCCTCCCATCTCTTGGCCCAGGTGAAGAGTTCAAAATGTTTCCGGGTCCAAAGCTATTCCTGAAGTTACTGTCAAAGTGCTTTCCTGAAAATGCTGAGGCAGATGAATTGACAAAGTGAAAACAGCAGGTTTTGCTCCATCGAGAAGCACAAAAGATGAATGTATCTCTATCATTGTCACTGTAGACAGTGTGTGAGAATTTTTTTCTCAGTATTTGAAACTGAGGTGACGTATGTCATACAATGATGTGTTGCCCAAAAAATAAGTGGGATCCCTTGAGCTGGTTAGTGACCATGGACCAAAAGTCTCTGATAGAGAACTTTATTGGAAGTCATCCTATGTATGCAGGTCTTGGACTCGAGTCGAATTTCTATGTCGTCTTGTAACAAGAGGAAGACTTAAATATATTTTTTAAATTATTAAATCTGGATTAGATTATATATATAAATCTATTACCTATGTAACTAAGGGCACTGTTGATGTGTTCATATTTACAAAGTTTAAAAATGCTTCCTCTGCTTGAAACCCTGTGTTAACTGTTTTTTAAATTTGTTTATGGGTTTGGTGTACGTTTTAGGGTGGTTTTTTCCTTGACTGGTTGGTTGGGTTGGTTTTTTTAAAAATACCTCTTTTTACTGAGAGGTTACAAAATTTGTGTGTTGTATTTAATTGTGTAATTGACAGTGTTAGAAATGGTGATTTCTTTGGATTCCTTCTTACTGTAAAGACAAACATTTGAATTTAATTCATTATGTTTATTTTGAATAAATATCCTTGTCTGTGGCAGAGATCTCCTTCCCAAAGCATTGCCAAGCAGATCTCAGGTTTTAAGGAGAACGCTGACATTTAAATTTGCCAGCGATTGCGTGTTCCTCTCACAATGTCTCATAAGCAAGGAAAGATTTGATGATGGTTTGTGTTCACCATCGAAAGCACGATACCAGCAGATGGCCTGAAAACAGCTTTAAATGCTTGTCTCCTTGCCCTTTATCCTTGATTCCATCTCTAACTTTGCTTCAAGAGTTGCCTGCAGCCATGCATACTTTATAAGTATGCAGGGGACCAATTGTGTGAACTATACTTTCTGTTTGTGGTGGGGTTTTTTAATACTTTTAACATAGCCACTGGTTACCTACATGTGATAAGTAACGTTTTTCATGCCTTAAAAAATTAAACTGTGAATTATTTTTTAAATTCTGGTGTAAGAGAATTATAAAACCTTACTGAATTAATTTCCCACTTCTTTTCCCTTCCTGCTCTCAAAGACTCTGAAAAACTGAAGTGGAAGTAACTCCGCTATTACTTAACTCCACTTTTAAATTTGCACACATTTGCAAGGAAGAAAAACTGTCTTGCCCTTAGTGGAAGTCTGGTGTTCTGAAAAACACATTTGTGGATATGCTTTCCCTGTGGAACAAGTCTGAACAATCTCTCTCTTTTGAAACTGTTTTCTACTCCATAAAACTTGTGTCTGATTTCGAGTTGTTTCTCTCTGTGTGCACTGCTGGGCTGCTGACAAAAGCGGGCACAGGTTCACAGCTGAAGGTCCTGTCAAGCCTGGGAAACTGGAGGAGCACAGTGGATTGGAGCTGCAATGGAATATTGAATGTATGGAAATAAGTTTGAACCTTTCCTCTTCGTATGTATGACACAGAGTCCAGTGCAGCAGAGAAATGTGCAAGGTTAGAATTCATTTTTATCCTGATTACATTTCTAAAGTGAGTATCAGTATTACACAAGTTGTATTTCCCTTCGTATTTATTTTATGGTGTTGAAAATATTTCTTAGCAGCTCATAAATCATCTTGATACAGTAATTGTCCCTTCACAATTGTGAACTTTTGCTCTGTGTTCAGATATACTGTACTCACAGTAGTGATTCACACTGACCAGTTTGCAAACTGAACTGGCTGATTTTGTTTGGGCAGTGTGAGTGAAAATGATGACATTTAAATCCCCTTTTCGTCTTGACTCAGCCATGAGATACCAACTTTAGAAACTTGTCCCTACTCTAAATGGGGATCTTTCAATTCTCTTGAGTGTAAGACATTAATTTATTGGGGTTTTTCTTTTTCTTTTTGTTTTATTTTTAGTGTAGTCTCAGTTCATGAGTGCAAGAGATTAAAATATTAAAAAATGCATCATATGTCCAGAAATGTGTGGGTGGAATAACAGCAGGAAGCTGTTATTAGCTCAGTCATTATGAAACTTCAGTGAGTAATTTTGATAATACAATTCAAACGATTCTTGAGTGCCAGTAAGGAGTCATTGTAATGCACTTCTGGTAATGGGAAGAGTGATAATGTCTGCAGGAAGGCAGGAATGTTTTCATTTTTATGTAGCAATGTTTCACAAAAAAAATTTCAGCTTAACTGCTTAAAAAAACCACAAATGAGTAACTGAATAGTAGTATGTGTTTCCTTCAATATCAAGTGTCCTTCAATTTTATTTGTGAAAACCAAAGCCTGTGAACACACCTCCAAGACAATTTATGGTGAATTATTTCCTCCACTAAACAAAAGCCCATAATTAAAAGAAAATAAAATCACGTAAGCTGATTGTTTTTCAACTTGTTCTTTGCCATTTCTGGGTCAGGTAAACTTTCAGGCATCTTCTTAGGAAGTAGAAGGAAGCAATGCATACAGACTGAGAAATCAGATTCTCCACCTTCAGCACGGGGATGAGGAATACAGAACTGTGAGTAGCATGTCCATAAAGAGGAGCTTCAGGATACTTCTTCCTTAATAGGAGCTCAGTTTGATATTGAAAAAAAATACAGCTTTTCTCTCCATTGGAGAGACCAACGTCGATGGTCTAAGATGGTCTCAATTCTAAGACCTTGAATTAACACTTTTATTTTTTTGTTTCCATATTTCACACTGCACCACAAAATGATTATCAAGCTTGAGCATCACTGGCTCTGTGGCTTCTCCATTTTCCATCCCTCTTGCTGGCTGTAAAAAACGTCTGCACTGTGCTGAAGAGAAATAGGCTCAGGATATGTGATGAGGAATTAACATCATACCAGTCAGCCCTCCAAAATGCAGGTATGGAATTTGGATTTTTGCTTAATTCCTGAGTAAAATAGTAAAACACAGTATATAGGAGCGCTCTGAGCAGCAACAGCACGCAATACAGGATGTTTAGAAACCTGAACAGCCAGGTTTCTGAAGGTCCCTGTCTAAAGAATAAAGCAGTATATCTGCATCACCTCAGCATTCCACAACAAGATGTTATAATCCGTATGAGGATAAACTGCCTAGAAAAATGCTAGTATTGGAATAACAATTGCAGAAATAACCAGTACCTGGAGGGACTGTCTCATAAAGGCTCAGAAGTACAATTACTGCTAGTGTCAACATTGGAAAACAAGGAGCAGGGTGATTTAAGAACATGGCAAGTAGCTGGTAGGGATGTGTGACATGGGAGTGCAAAACTCTGGCCAAGGCTGAGGCTGTCTATATACCACATCCATTTAAGAACTGGGAATAGTTTTAGAAGGAGGATTTATCCTGTGAGGCACTCTGCTGTGTCAGAAGAGTCATTAGTATAGAAATTATTTGTTCTGAGATGTGCAATTTAGAGTATTTTTTATTAACCTGAAACCTGAAGATCAAAAAATCCCATATAATTTTGAAGTGCAGTGTGTGTGGCATTACACCAGATGCACTGCACTTCATGTAATGCTTTTGATAGGGATGTTTGCCTGGGTCTGTATAGGGGACGTGAGCACAGGACTGAAAAAAACAGCTTGAGTCTGACAGTTCAGATTGCACTGGTATGATGTGGTATCATGATTTTCATGAACATGCTTAAATCTCCTCTTGAAAGCAGTTTAGTTTTCTGCTCCTCCTGTTCTAGCTGGAAAGGATTTCACCATTGTAAAAATGAGGAGCCATCTTCCAATATCTTGTCCATGTTTAAGTTTGGCCAGTTCATTCTTTTTCTCCTTACAGGACTTTTTTTTTTTTTTTAATCTTGCATAACTTTTCCTCTCTCCTAGGTTAAATCCCTGTATCTATTTCTCTTTTTGCCAGTCCTTAGATACAGGCTCTCCATTTTACAAAGATTCTCATAACAATTTTCTTCATTAACATTTAATTTCATCATTCTTGAACTGGAAGGCTCAGTCCTGAAGTTCAGAGTATTTAGAATTAAAGTTCCCCTGTGCATTGCACAGTATCACAAAATCACAGAATATGCTGAGTTGGAAGACACCCCCAAGGATTATCAACTCCAACTCCTGGCCTGCACAGCACCATCCTTGCAAGTCACCCCGTGTGCCTGAGAGCACTGACCAAACACTTGTAGAACTCTGCCAGGCTGGGGCTGTGACCACTGCCCTGGGAAGCTGTTCCAGTGCACAACCACCCTCTGGGGGAAAAGTCTTTTTCCTAATATCCAACCTAAACCTCCCCCAACACAGCTTCAGGCCGTTCCCTCAGGTCCTGTCACTGCTCACACAGAGCAGAGATCAGTGCCAGCCCCTCCTCTTCCCCTCATGAGGAAGCTGTAACTGCTGTGAGCGCTCCCCTCAGGCTCCTCCAGGCTGAACCGACCCAGTGCCCTCAGCCGCTCCTCATTCGGCTTCTCCTCAAGGCCCCTCACCATCTTTGTGCCCTTCGTTGGACACTCTCTAATAGTTTAATGCGTTTCTTATATTGTGATGACCAAATAACTTTCTTGTTCTGGAGAGATCTATGGTTATACTCCATGTTTTTTGGAAGACTGCATCAGAAGGGTTAATTTGGCAGTGTGCTAATTGTACCTGTCTTCAGGTACTGCTGTGCTGATTCTCTGGCACACGACACCCACTTGGCAGTGAATCTGCTGTGGCAGGCTCAGAAGAGCAGTGGGTTGGTACAGCTGCTCACCATCCAGCTGGTGTCTGCAGGAAGCAGCATCTCTGTGATGCCACCAAGGGCCACGTCCCCCACACCACATCAGGCCCGTGATCACCCTCTGCAGAATCACAGCCTGTTATTCGTCTGCAGATGCATGAGTGTTTCCTGAAAGCTGAATTTGTCTCCTTCTGTCTTCAAGCTCACCTACATCTTTTTGCATTCAAAATATCCTCAATTTTAATACTGACTTCCAGCTTGGTTCATTAGCAGAGTTCATCAGGTGACTCCAGATTAAAAAATAAAATTATAAAAAAAAAAAGAAGAAAGTATTTAACAGATTTTGTTTTCAACACCTGGATACTCTGAAGATAAAAACTGTAGTTCTGGTTTGCACAGAACACTTTTTCTTTCCCTTCAGCCCTCCGTTGAGTCCAAATACACATTTCTGACCACCCCAGCTTGACTGAAAGTCAAAACTAGGCTTTGAAAACAAAAAATGCTTGTGATTTCAGCGTGCTGTTTCTTTTAGACTCCAGGAATGGTTCCATTTTTCCTCTAGGCTGAGGGGTTTTTGTACCTGTAGCACTTGTTACATGAAATTAAAAGTTCTGTCACTTTGGGAACTGGGCGTTCTTCTGTTGTGATGTAGCTCATCTCCAGACCTTAGACTTCCAGCAGGGGTTAATTGACAGCAGTTGTGCAGACTGGGCTGTGCAGGGTATCAGAGCAGACTCTCTAGGCTGAAGCCCTCTGCCCAGCTGGCAGTTCAGGCAATTCAGCCTGTCCACCTGGCAGCTCCACACCCACAGCTCCTCCAGCCAAGTCCTGGGGCCAGTGTCTGTCCACAGGCTGGGGCTCACTGACCATGAGCTACCCCGGTGGTGCCTGGACAAATGCAGCCCTAGAGCCACTGAAACCACGGTGGTTCACTCTGTATGTATATACAATGTTCACTATAAATGTATCCTCCCTTGCACACTTTACACAAGGCCAATCCAAATCAATGAATCGTGTTTTGATCTGAAAATCCTGTGTTTTTCCTGAACAATCTTCATAATTAGATACATTAGTCACTATGTACACTGTGCTTATGCTTGTGGTAGTAAGCTGAGAGCAAGTTTAACTCAGTCTACCAAATATCTTACAAACCATCAAGAAAACTTTATAATAAAGTTATGTACATGCTGAAGATAAAATATAAGTCCTAACTACTATTCTGTGGTATCCAATACAAGATTTCAAATATTTATAGATTCTCAAGTAACTGTACAGGTTGTCTACAAACTGTGGTATGAAATAAGAAAATCTGTGTGATTTTAGCCTCCATATATATACATAAATACATTTATATATACAGAGACACAAAGACTAACAAGCCCATTCCAAAACCTGGAACATAACCATATGTAGTAAATCCTTCTTAAGGTATTTAAAAGTATCCTTCTGTCTTCATGCTCATCACAGCATCCACATTCACCTTCTGTGACATTGTGTTGCTAGAGGATATCATACTCAGGAAGTTAAGTCTAAAATTTTGTTTCAGTTGGAATCTGTCGAAAATTAAAAATAAAAAAAAATTAAAATCCACATTCTGTAAGGAATAGCCAGGGTAGGTGTCATCTGGTAAATGGGTAAATGATTTGTAAGTATTTGATCCCCTAAAGCATTTGGGTGGGAAGACTGGGGTCTGACATTTTCTCCTTTTAGGGTTGCCCTGTGCTGGATACCTCCCTTCTCCCTGTGATAAAGGCTACATGTGTCCTTCCTTATCTATGCCTCCAGGCTCCCCTTCTGCCCGAGACGTTTAAATAAACTGGAATAATGTTGACTTCTCTGCCACTGGGGCATTCTTCCAGCAATTTTATCATGGAGGAGCTGTGGTGGACAGGCGAGGGGACTGGGTGAGGCAGCCTGGCGAGGCTTTGCCTGCCCTCTCCTGCTCCATGCCCAGCGCAGGGCTCGTGCGCCGAGCCCCATCCCTCTCACTCCTGTAAGGCTTTGCCATAAGTCAGTCCCATCAATAAACTCTCTGGTGCCTCTCTGCCCTGGGCAGAGCTCAGGTATGGAGGTGGTTTTGTTATCTGACCCAGCTGTTCCCACGAGCAGCTTTTTGGGGCTGTGTTTTCTACAGCTGGAGGGCCGTAGCCAGAGCCTCACCGTGCACTCCCGGCTGCGCAGTCCGTTCCTGGGGATGATGACATAGTCTCTGCTTCTACCCTTCTCCTGCAACGAGCACAAGAAGTTGTGGCTTAGGAAATGGATTGATTTTCTGTTAATCCTTTTTCACAATAAAGAAGGTTTTGGTTTTTAAATCTCTGGAGCATGCCTGGGAAGCTGACAAAGAAGAAAGGAGGCTCGCACTTGTCAGGCTCTCATGACCCCCACCACATCTCTGGGTCAGTTCAGCTGAGTGGGATTAGACAGTTTCCACATGAGCAGCATTCTGGGTCTGGTACATTTAAACACATTTATTGTATGTAGGATCTTTTCTCGCTCTTGTTTCAAGAACCCTCCCAGAAAGGCCATCACCAAATCATTTATCCACACTGCTATAGCACTCCTTTTGAAGACAGGCCTGGAAAACCTCTCTGCAAGCAGCATAAAGTCTGCCTTTCGAGAGCCACTGCAGCAAGCTGAGCAGTCTCTGCCAGCTGGGTGATCACAGAGGACAGCTGGTGGATGGGTGCTGTGTTCTTCCCAAAGAGGTGACTTGAAATCCAGGCCAGCCACCAGCGGGAATTATTCACTCCTTCTACAAAAGGTTTTCCACACACCTGAACCAGGAGCCACTCTTGCTCCTCAATTTGATTGGAGACCAGCTGAGTTTTAAAGACCATCTTTTTTGAAATAGAGACAGTGTAGCACACACTGCTATAGCTCTGCAGGGTGCTGCTGGAGCCTGACAATACTGAAAAGGCACTAAAGCAATGAAAGATTAAGACTGCAGTGTTACCTCAGCAAGCTTTAATTTGGGGGAGCTGGCTATGTCCTTCTTCAGCAAAATGTGTAAAACTGCATCATGAATGGTGAGGAAAAACATGGATGGCCTAATTTCTTCATCAAAAAATGCACTCCTCTCCAGTTTGTCCAGGAGGCCCTCTGTGAGGGAACAAAATCAAAGCACAAAGTGACCTGCAGGCCTTAAAAAGGAAGAAATTGTTTATCCTGAGCATGCCCACTGAGTGAACACAGGAGGTGCTGGTATAATGCACTGTTTTATTTACTAGAGCAGATGGCTTTACAGATATCAGGAGGGTGGAACATAAATGCCTGTCAGTAATTCTCTGCTCTACGCCAGGCAGGAAGGAGTTTGAGCCCCTTTCCTTTTTCAATGACCTGGGTCCTGCAGCACTGAGCTGTACAGCACAGCAGTGGCCACAGGTAAAAGGAGCCATCACACATGGTCCAAGCCTTTTGGGGACAGTATGGGAGGGACAACACCTCCACTTAGTGGGACCTGTTTGCTATCCCAGACTGGAAGGTAAAACTGGGTGATTCTCCGTGGCCATACTCAGGGGTCAACAGGGGAGGCAGTGGGATGAGGCATCTGTGGTGATGCCAATGCAAGGGCAAGTACTCACCGTGTGCCCCAGCAATGTAAATGTCGATGTCGAGCCGGACAAATTCTTTCAAAGTCTGTTAAACCAGAAGGAGGTACAATTTAGATTCTGCTGAGCTTGTGGATTACCACTATAGTGATTAGCCACAGCAACCACTCTATGATATTTAAGATCTAGGATGGTAAGTGGCCCTAAACTCAAACTCTGTTGCACATAGAGGCAGGACAATCTCTTCACTTGGCTGCAGACAGGGATGGCCAAGCCTTTTAGAAAGAGGCAGTATTTAAAATATTTAGCTCACAGAAAAGTAGGTGATCTTTCATAGGTTGTATGGCTTTGTTTTATCTACATGATACATGATGAAACTAAAAAAAATTACTTCACAATCTTCTGGGGCAGATTTTTATAACTGGGAACTTGAGCAGAGCTACAGTTCCCACTGTCATGGGGGGGTCTTTAGTTCTTATGGAAATAGATTTACACACCCTCTGTGTCTCTAGACAGTTAACTGTAGGTGCTGCTGTTGAAAATATTGTGCCTTTTGCTTTGTTTCAAGGTCATCTGAGGAAGCAAAATGAGGAGCAGAAATGGAGCTCCAATGTTCCAACTCCAGCTGTGTATTTAAAGCCATATTTCATATCTACATTTCTGCAAACCTTCCCAAAATCTACCAGGTGAAGAAAGGGTACCACAGCCAACACTTTACTTCCAAGACAATTTATATTGGTTATTTAAACAATTTCCTAAACATTTTCTGTAGAAAATATACATTTAAATTCACATAAACTCAAAGCTTGCCACTGGCCTTCCAGTCCACGTAGCAATGTCTTTAAGAAGCAGACTGCAAACACAGAATGGAATGGTATCATGGTTTTGGTTGGAAGGGACTTAAAAGATCATCTTGTTCCAAACCTCTGCCCTGGACAGGGACACTTTACACTGGAGCAGGTTGCTCAGAACATCATCCAGCTCGCCATTGAACAGTTTCAGAGATGGAAAACCCACAGCTTCTCTGGGCAGCGTGTTCCAGTTTCACCACCCTCACAGCAAAAGATTTCTTCTAACATGGACCTGCCCTCCTTCATTTAAATGCCATTGCCTCTTGTCCTGTCACTGTTTACCCCTGTAAGAAGTCCTTCTCCATGCTTTTTTTAATAGGCTCCCTTTAAGTATGGAAAGGGAGATATCCTCATAGCCTTCTCTTCTCTGGGCTGAACAACTCCAACTCTCTCAGCCTTTCCTTATAGGAGAGATGCTCCAGCCCTCTGATCCTTTCCATGGCTCTCACCTGCACCTGTTCTGAGATGTCCATGTCCTTCCTGTGCTGGGGACCCCACAGGTGGTCACAGTACCTCAGGTGAGGTCATGAGAATGGAGTAGAATCTCTCATGAGAGTGGGGAAGAATCACTCACAATGGTCACATTTCTTTTTATGCAGCCCAGGATAGGACTGGCTTTCTGGCCCTGTGAGTGCACACTGCTGGGTCATGTCCAACTTTTCATGCACCAGTATCCCCATCTCCTCCTCTGCAGGACTCTTCGTGATCCATTTATTCCCCAGTCTGTATGGATACTGGGGATTGCCCTGATCCAGCTGCAGCCCCTTGCACTTGGCCTCGTTGAACTTCACGAGGTTCAGATGGGCCCACTCCTTTCCAGGTCCCTCTGGGCACCATCCCTTCGCTCAGCCCTTACGTATCCCTTGAGTGTAACTGCATTTGTAAGTTCTTCTTTCGTATGATCACTGTTTGTCTTTTGAATTGTGATTACCTTTCGGAGAACTGTCATGGCAGAAAAATCGAGGAAGGAAACTGATGAGAAATCCAGAATGATGCTGTGGAGGTTGACCGGGGGCACAGTGATGCCAGGGGGGAGGTCAGTGCCCCAGTTGATCCGAATGGGCAAGTCTGTCATGATGGTGGGCTGGTCCAGCTCCTCTATCTTGTCGTTGTCTAACTCTTCATCTGACTCATATGTAGGGTTAGCCATGCAAATCAAGCCTTTCTGTGTTGATATAGAATAATGTCATAATTAGTTCTCTTCTTTAAAACCCAGCCAGGGTAGTGGTCCTTCTTACACAAGGGCAAGAGTAATGGCAACACACAACTGATCTTCCCAGACAGGAGACAGAGCAGGACCCACCTGAAAAATTCTGTCTCTCCCTTGTCTGAAGAAGTATGGAAATTACTAAATCACAATCATAATCACTTAGTGATGGCTTTTTATTGTTTCCTGAAGCCAATTGTCAGATACACTTTAATTCAGTAATTTTGGAACAAGTCAACAAAAAGCATGCAGGATTTGAGCTGGGAGAAAACCAGCTTTATCCTACCATTAATACAGAAAGATATTCACCTCTGTGGGATCTGATCCTGCTATTTTCTGCCAATCAAAGCTCCAGTGGACACATACGAGCTCTGCCCATGGTAAATCTGTAGGTCTCTAACTGTGAGAGCCATTTAAAATCTTGGTTTTAAATGTGTTTATGTCATGAAGTGTCAACTTGGGGAATAGTGTATCTAATTAGGAAGGGAGAGTTTGAGGCTCTTCTCTGCCATGTAAAACCAGAGAGCTTGGTTGCTTAATTTCCCCCTCACCCCCTGTGGGGGTTGCCTTACATACCGGTGTCACTTGCAGCTCTCCTTTCTTCAGCATCTTCCTAATCTTCCTCAGAGCTTTATTGCGTTTCCTCAGGACTCTCAGTGGGTTGAAGCCAACCTGTAAAAACAACACTTTGAATAATTAAACAAAGAAACACCTCTGTGGCACCAGGAGAAGAACAAAGCATCTCATATGGTTTTTCGTACCGGTCCTGATGACCATAGTTTGACCTTGATGTTGTCTACCACTTTTCACAAATTCAAAACCAGGGCTCTTTCTAGGTTGGAAGGATGTCTACAGAAATGGCTACAAATGGTTTGCACTCCTTTCTTCTTAAAATATGTATTGTTATGGTATAAGTATAAATACGCTATAAACATTGCTGTGGTATAAGTTCAGCATAAGTCAGGCTGTTCTCTTTCTCAGAGGTGTGTGCACACATGTTATATTACAATTGTGGCAACAGTAAAATGAAAATTCACTCTTGAACTGTGGAATGACTGCATATGTAGTAATTATTGTGGAATGACTGCATGCATGGTAATTATTGGGAAACTGTATCTGCCTTAATGTGTCACGCAATTCATATGTTCAGAACAGCCCCAGACACTTACAGCAGTGATGAGTTTCTCTCTGAAGAATTCAATATTAGCGAAGAAGATCGGAGAGGAGCATCTGAAAATCTTCACTCCCTCTGGCTCATAGATCTGTAAAATGAAGCCAAAGTGTCAATAGTAATGTTTACTATAGAAGCACAAGTACAGCAGGTGGTAAAAGAAATGAGACATTTCCTACATCAGTGTAATCCTTCCTGTTTCTGTAGATGTCACTTCTTCCAACATTGGCCAAAACGGTGCAGCTTGGACTGTGAAGAAACACACACACAATTACTGGTGTCCCACATCAAAACTTGGGGGATGGGAAGGATCAAATGAAACCATCTCAGCTAGGGTGGCACACTGAAGCAAGCCCCCACATCCAAAGGTTTACGTCTGTAAATTATTTTTCCATGCACAGTTGCTGGACAGACCAAGGCAGAGCCAGGGCTGTTGCCCTTCTCTGTACAGAGGAAGATAATTTACAATGAGATACCATTGCATTCAACAGGAACTCACATCTGGGAGCGGATCACCACGGTCAGCAGCTGGAAGGCCACAGCTGTTGCTAGTCCAATGTCCAGGCCAAGCAGGACGGCGGCTAAGAAGGTCACCACCCATATAACCTGTAAGGAGACAGTGCATGGCAGCATTATAAGCATGCCAAGAACCTGGGTCATGAGCTCAGGGTGGGAGCAGGAGTAGATCTCAGATCTGCTCCAGGATTTCCATCTGCTTTTGGTGAGTTTTTGTTTTTTTTCTTGTAAAACAGGGTCAGGGTCATCAAACAGCCCCAGGGAGTGTTTCTAGGGACAACAGTTTCTAGACAATAAAGGCCTAAAATAAAGTAGATGGTTCACTAAATGCTCAGTGAAAATCCAGCAGAAAGGCAAGATTAGAAGTAAATCAGAAATCTGGTAAAGCTGAAAGAGTAAATGTGCAAATATAGGTGCTGTGAGTGTACACAATTGATAAATGACTAGGTAATATGGAATAACTTTTAGACACAGAGGTCAAAGCATTTTCATGGGTCAAATAACTATTTGATAGCTGGGAAAACTGAAGCCTGGAACCATTTGTGAGTGTAAATTTTCTGAAAGGTAATGAGTCCTCTAGCCACAAGCTTTATCATTTGGAGTAAACCCTTCAAGTCCCAGTTTTCCTTTGTTTCTTGCTGCATATCTTCCATAAAACATATTATGTGATTGTGAGAAAGTGTCCCTGAATGCTTAGTCAATGCAGCAGGTATTTGAATATTTTCTATAATTTAGGCATTTTCTGTAACTGTCTTCTCTATACGACTTTATATAATGCACTATTTTAATAGTTTTTAAAATTAAATATAAGATAGATAAAAATGAAGTTTAGAGTGAGAATCTATTCAAAATAAATGGGATAACATGGAAAACATAAGCAAGTGGAATACCAGTAAAAAAGGCATGCAATTATCATACTTTCTGTTTAGTGAAGCAAAACAGGGATAAAAAAAAAAGAAAATTAGTATGATAGATTACTTTTTCAGAGCACTTAACTTCTGATGCTTGTGAAACTCAACTTACACAGTCATACTTGTCCTTTCTCCAGAGGATGCTTACTTCCTTGAACTGCATGAGCATTCCTTTCAAATTTCCAAGAGCCAAAGATGCAAGGACCGACTGTTAAAAAGACCAAAATACATGTTTCATGTTTAAGCAAACAAAGAAAATGTAGAACATTAGGAATTAAAAGATCATACAAATAGGGCCAAAGTGCATCTGAAAGGGCAGGGAGGTGCTCCCGGTGTATCTGGAGCATCCTCAGCTATGGTGCAGTGCAGGTGTCTGATTTAAGGCTGTAAATCCCACTTATTTTGGCACCTGAAAGTTGGTACTTTGGTTTTTGGTGTTTGGGTACTTGTGTTCCCTTTGAGGGACCAGGTGTAGTGGTCCTCTCTGGCATAAAGCGGGAGGAAGAACCAAGCTTTCCAAACCCTATTTGGCTCCCAGTGAAGTCTATGAGCACCCACAGTGTGCTCATAGAGCAGCCCTGTCTTTGGGAAGCAGGAGGAAGCATTACATGGAACCAGTGAATACCTTCTGTAATGGTGCCAGGAGAAATCCAATGGCCAAGATCACAACCAAAACAATGACAGATGAGATAATGCCAGCAATCTGCATGAGAGAGCAATTCCACAATTAATAAGTGCCCATAGGCATTATGGTTAGCTAGGAAAAAAAAAAGCTGTCTTTCATTAAATGCAATCATGACCTATTGTCTTCTATACCTGTGTTTTGCCTCCTGTGCTCTCCTGCACACCTGATCTTGATAGAGCAGTGCTGGAGGCAAATCCCTTGAATGATCCACCAACTATATTACCCAGCCCAAAAGCAATTAGATCCTGAAATAAAAATAAAAGAGATTGTTCTTAAGAGCTGGTCATGACAGTTATTTACAAGGCAAAACTTTCCTAAAATTACTTATTTCCTATTGATAAATGCAGTATATTGATCTCTGTGTTATTTGCCTACCTGGTTGCCATCTATGGGGTAGTCATGCTTGATGGAATACACTTTAGCCACGGAGAAGGCTACTGTAAACCCAACGATTGCGATGGAAATGCCGTCACCAATACAGTTCTGGAGAATGCCTACATCAGGTGCAACAGGCACCTGAAACCTGAAAGACAAAAACTCTACTCATTAGGGAGATGCCAAGGAGTCTTTTGCAGATCCTAGGGAGAATTCCTCTGTGGACTTCTTTTTCCACTTTTTTTTTTTTTTTTTTTTTTCCAGTGAACTGAAATCTGAAAAAGACTCTTGATCAGAAATAACTGTTCCTCTGCAAACTTCACCTAGTAACACCCCTGGGGCTACAGAGACCAACCCAGACTCACTCTGCTGTCCTAGTAAATGCCTTCCTCCCTCTTTTTAACTTAACGTGTGCCTCCTGATTCTTTATGCCAAAATTCTGGCATAGCCAGATGAAGCCTATATATTCTAAATGTGGAGAAATAATCTTTATGTAGATAAAGACTGGCAGATGTTGAGGCCTCTGGGGGATAATGGTGCTGAGGGGATGCTGGTGGCTGGTCATGGGACCAGACAGGAGAACTGTGCAGGTTCTTGTAGGTTCCCAGGGCTGGTGCTGGCAGCTGAACTGTGCATGTACTGTGAGGGAAATGGAGGAACTCAGGAGTGAGTAGTTTGGTAAAAAGGACAAACATCAACCTCCTGCTCACAAGCTCTCTCAGAAAGTGAAGGACACAATTATTTCATGTCTCATTGTACTCCATGATGAGTAGGAGATGTGCTCCAGTGTGTAACTTTTGTGTACTAAAAGCGTATCATATCATTGAGAGAAAAATGTTTATTTAGCTACTGAAAGAAGATGAAGCAGATAGTTTTAATCAGAAACACAGCCGAATCTCATTTAACACCACCGAACTAAAGAGAACGTTTTGCTCCACTGAATTGTAAGTCGCTTACCCTTTCTCTAGTTTTCCAACAACAGCTACTCCAAATTTTTCTTCAAAGTTAACAAAATAGGAAACCAGTGCTGCTACGACAGTCTGAAAGACAATAAACCACACCTCTATTAGGCACATTAAAGCAAGAGTGTGAAGAATCTGTTAAACACCATTACCTTCCTTCTCTTACACATCTTCCAGCATCTTCACTACTGGCATATTTATGCCCCAAGATTTCACATCCCTTTGCTGTTGAGACGTCATTCCTGAATGACCTTACAGGTATGGGTTTACATTCATAAATCACACAGATTGTAACAGAGTATCTTACTAACAGAGATCATCCCACCCAGTAAACCAGGTATGTTCTAACAAGGTGCTGTAAGGACTCTGGGGGAAAACAAGTGCTGCTTGAGTCTATACAATACCCTCCAGGATTTTAGGGGCTTGCTGTGAGGCTTCCTCCACCCCCTATGCTGCTCAGAGTGGGCAAAATCTTCTGCTGCTGGAGGCCAAAATAATTTTATGTGAGGCCACAGATGTCCAGGACTTCAGTGGCTGCTTGCAGGTGTGGGGCAGAGGGGCCTCAGCAGTGAGACTGCAGCTGGCTGCTGTCAGAGCCAATTCTGTCCAAGGAAAAAAATTCATAGTTTATAACACCACAGATATTGTTCAGTTAAGAACAACTATGTGAAAGTAAAACATCTCACAATAGCTTCTGAATGCTGTAAATTTTTCTTTGTAGGTTAAATGATAACACATCATTTAATGGATATCAGGAGAAGAAACAGTTAAAACTCTGCTTCCCATGTCGATACGTGGAGCAGTTGCAAAACCAAAGGAAGTGACTCACCACAAGGAGTTCAATTGGGATCGGAGTTGGTAACTTTTCCTTGTATCGATCGTTCATTTCTTTTACCACGAACACGATAAGCAAGACAACCAGTGATGTGACAAGGTCAGCAATGTTTGTCTCTGTGATCTGGCTGAAAACGCTCTCCAGAGTCTGCAGAATCAGGGAGAAATACATGTGCTTTAGAAACAGTCATGCCCTGGCACAGTACTACTATCCCTTGCAGAAGAATCTGTGTCTGAATGGCTCTAAGGATTGTGCAGTTTGGGATTTATTCCCTGTGGCATGATGTGGACTGCATGCCCCCATGAATGTATGTGCATCTGATAAATGCTGCAAGACCCTTTCCACTAAATTGTGACCCTCTCTTCCAGACTTGCCCCTGAGGGAGGGTTGGAACAATAGGCATATCCATGGTAGGAAATGTGAGCAATGGCATTGCCAGGCAGGTGCCTTTCGCCACTCCTTCCTTCTTCTCCCTCCTTTCTCATCCAACAGCCCTCACAGAATCATTTGCAAATTAAATATGTATAATATCGGTCCAGCAAAAATGAATAATTCATTCTTAAGGCAGAGTTGAATGCTGAATTGAAATATAACACCACAAAATAGTAAATATTATCTAATTATCCCTATTTTGTGCTTGGTACCGAAGTTAAAGATTGGTCAGATTCTAATAACATACCTCTAGTTTTTCTCTTGTTTTTCCTCCTGCTTTGCAGTTTTAATGCTGGGTTGTTATCACTGCCTTGTGATACACACTCAGAAATACATAACAGGTAAATCAACAGCATTGGCAAATAATGAACACCTAGCACTTACATAGATGATGCCAAATGGTTTGTTAAATCCAGGGACAGGTAGCTGAAACATGAATTTCAGTTGAGATACCAAAACATGGATAGCTGCAGCAGTCGTGAAACCACTGATTAATGACTGTGATAGGTAAATAACGATGAATCCAAACTGGAAAATTCCCAGAAGCAACTGAAACACAAGATGAGCATTGGTCAGTGGAATTAATTTGTGTTTTTAAATAATATTTGAGAGAAATATGGCCATATTTAATGAAAGCAAAGATTTTCCCAAGTTTCAAGATTTGGATAATCCTATCCACCCAGAGATTAAGGAATGTACTGTCACCAGACTTGCAACAAAAAATGACATTTAGCAACAGAGGGCATAATACTAATAAGAGTAATTGCTACAGCAGTTAAAACCCATTCTTTTTATTTTATAGCTAAAATATACATCCCTGTATCCAGGGTTTTCAGTTCCTATATTTTCATATGGTACCAGTGTTTCATGAAGCAACCAATATATTGGCATGTTAGGAAGGGAGGAAATGTAAGAATTCTTTATTAGGGTTTTTTAAAAACCCCAAACAAAAAAACTTGTGAGTGCCTAGTCACTGGAGGGAAGAGATGCCTCCTAACCAGTGAGCCAGGGTCAGTTACATGGGAAGTGGAAGAGGATTATTTTGGTGACTACAACAGCAGAAACCAGAGAGGAAGGTCAGGCCACCTTCTGTTCACATAGGTGCACGCACACATACATTTACCAACCTGGACAACCCCAGAAAGGAAGGTTACAGATGCAGCCACCATCACCCTCTCATCGTTTATGGCTGAGATATTTGTGGAATTGCCATTTCCAATGCTGTCATCGGGGACCAGCCTGGTGACAACTCCTCCCACCATGAGGCTCAGGACGGGGAAGGGACCTGAGCAGCACAAGGCACTTGTTAAAAGACCTGAGGAGGCAGCATGTACTTCACCAGTGAGGAGGGTAAGTGGTGTGCCTGAACTTACCCACGGAGATATGTCTCGATGTGCCAAAGATAAAATAGACAAGCACAGGGAAAAATGCTGCATAGAGTCCATAGCTGGGGGGAACATTCACCAGCAAAGCAAAGGCCAGACCTGTAAAGACAGAGGCCCGGGGAAGGTGACTGTGTGTTGCAGGCTGAAGGCAGCAGTGCCCCCGGCTTAGCAGGCCGTGTCAGGTCACACATTTCCCAAAGGTACCTTGCAGCACAGCCACGAGCCCCGTGTTGACGCCGGAGACGATGTCGCTCAGGATCCACTCCCTGAAGCGGTATGCTGGCAGCCAGGAAACGACTGGAAACAAACCCAAAGCAATTTTTTTGACCTTTTGTGGGGAGCAGCTGCAAAGGCACAGGAGGACAAAACTTTGTCAGTGAACAGCTCGGCTGAATCGCAGCCTGTTTCAGAGAGGTGAGGAAAGGGGAAGGGTTCAGGTTCTGGCTGTCAAAAGTCAAAGCCTCACCCAGACACAGCCCTGATCAACGTGCACTGCCATCTGTGCTTCATGGTATATCCAGTGGCCTTCAGAAGCCCTTTCCAATTCAAATTATCATAGAACCCTAGAATGGCTTGGGTTGGAAAGGAACCTCTGTGGCCATTTAATCCAAACCCCCACCCCAGTAAGCAGGCATGCCACTCACTGGGTCAGGTTTCTCAGATCCCCACCCAATCTGACCTTGAACATTTCCAAGGACAGGGCATCTACCACCTCTCTGAGCAACCTGTGCCAGTACATCACCACCCACATCATTAAAAAATTCTTCCTCATACCCAGTCTAAATCTACCCTCTTTTAGTTTAAAACCCTCATCCCTTGTCCTGCTGCAACAGGCCATGGTAAAAAGCCTGAATATGTCTTTCTTATAAGACCCCTTGAAGTACTGAAAGGGTACAGTAAGGTTTTCCTAGAGTCCCTGCTGCCAAGAGTCCAGAAAAATAGAAGCTACCTTTGGTACAGCTGTAGGAAAGTTTCTAAAGGTAACAGCAGTCAAAATCCATTAGAAAAATAGGACATGTAATTTAGTTAATAATTTTCACTTGCCATGTTGG
The DNA here is from genome assembly GCA_013396955.1 of Regulus satrapa. Classification (NCBI taxonomy): domain Eukaryota; kingdom Metazoa; phylum Chordata; class Aves; order Passeriformes; family Regulidae; genus Regulus; species Regulus satrapa. Next base: position 190,574 of record VWZN01022228.1, on the reverse strand, counting down.
AATGGGAGGTGGACACAGTCAAGATGGAGTTTATGCTGTCCAAGAGCAGTCAAGACTGTGTCTTAGATCTATTAAAAAAATAAAAATCTCCTTACCTAAAACAGAGTTTCAGGTGATCCCAAAAGGTTTTATGGTATCTGTGCAATTTCTCATGCTCTTCATTGAATGCATTCTCCGAGTATACAGGTCTGGCTATAACATAATGGTTACCCACAGGTTCAACCATTTCTCCTGAAATGTCAGGATAGGATGGTTACTTGTGTGTGCTCCTCTCTGCCCCGGCACTTAAAAAACCTGAAACAAAGAACAGGATTAGCTCTTTATGTACTGTGGGCTGGGTAGCCATAGCATAGCTGAGTGAGCTCCAAACTGAGCGTTACCACCTTTGAAGATCAAAAGAGGGATGGTTGAGACACCCACTTCACTTTGCCAAGGTGATCTCCTGCCCTGCTCCTCCTCCCACTGCAGAGCAGTGTTTCACTGGAGCATGAAGTATTTCTTTCTAATGATGCAGCCAAAAAGTGGACACGATGGTTTTTGAGTTAATTTATCTCTCATTCAGCCATGTACAATCAAAAACTTCCTCCCTCAAAGGAGATTAATTTCCTAAAGAACAAACAAGCAGATCCCAAGGAGTTTCTCTTTGTGGCACTGCTGGGAGGGCTGGGAGCTCACTGTAATCCAGACATGAGGGGAAAGGCAGAGCCCATGAGCAGGAAGGGCTCAGCCATCCTCTCTTGGATTCAGAGACAAGGCTGGATGCATTGGGTTGGATTGTGTGACAAAGAGATCAGGTTCAGTAGTAAAAAAGCATGATACTGTCTGGACTGCCTCTCCTCTGCTTCATGTTCATGAACAGTTGTTCCAATGTTTTACCTGAATGCCATTTTCTGCCTTGCCCCAACCCACATTTGCATGTTTCTGCTGAAGAGAAACTGTCCTGGCTCACTCCAGAAATGACCCCTGGAGCCACATTACACATGAAAATGAATCTGCTCACCATTCACTTCAGTCAATACCACTGGGTATTTTGCAGCAATTAATCGATGCCATTGCTGTGCTGCTCACTGTGCTGTTTCCCATTATGCCACACATTCTTCCCATATTAAATTCAGCTAAAACCTGTACTATCTAAAAACATTTCTCTCAGTTTAAGCCACCATTAAATATTTAATATAGTACTAGTCCCAGACAGAAGCTGTGGAACTTGCTCTTTGCAGCAACAGTTGGACTAGATGATCATTTTAAGATCCTTCCAAGTGGAACTAATCTGTTCGATCCTGTTCTATTTTGTTTTGATTCAGAGATGAAGATGTACTGTAGGAAGCAAGTAGTCTTTTGGGACATGGATAACAGTTTTTAAATGTATTTTCTCTCTCTTAGTGAAAATGCTCCATGGTGCCTTGGTGCTGGCTGGTGGTCTCTTGACAGATGTCTGTCTGACCAGCACCAGTTCCTTCCCATGTCTGTCATCTGAGTCTTGCTGAAATACCCTACAGACATTTCTAATTCAGACCTGTGAGTGCTCAACATTTGGAGATATCACAGCAGAAATTTGATTGTGGCACAAAGCTGTTTCCATGAACAGATGAAAAGTTTTCTAATCTAACACAATTTTGGCATTAAAATGTGAATCCCATCTTGAAACCTGGCTACAGCCTATTATTAACCTATTTTAGGTGATTTAATTTTAGCTTCCTTGTTCATTCTGTTGATATTCATAGAGGTGTGTAGAAGTCCAAACAATGTCAATTAACCTCTTAAATATTTTGTTGACATACTATTCTTGCACAAAGGATTCGCTATTTTGGCAATGGGTTAAACATTTTTACTCTCTGTTTTAACATAAAAAATTAGATCTGTAATGTTTTCCAAAAACTGGCAGGCAATTATTCTAGCAGGCAAATGCTCAAAAATTTAAGCTCATTCAAAACACTGATCCAAAGCCAGTTAAAATCATACTCTGATTTGTAATTTTACACTACTGGCCCTCCCTCTGTCGGGATCGGAAAACAGCTATCAAAACTGAGGCTGATAAAATTTCAATGAAAAAATTAGTTAATTCTGTTTATTCCCTGATGAATCATGGTTACATAGATTTGTAAGTTGTTTTATCTATGAAAGGTTTTTAAATTGCTTTGCTTCCCAGTCTGTGTGTTTGCCTTTTAGACTTCGTGTCACAAAGAGGAATATTGCTGAAAGTCCTGTGGAATAGTTTCGTCCATTACATAATAGGGCACAAGATGTACTATTTGTACCCTTTGAAAAGTTCATAAGCCATAAAAATAAAATAAGTGTATGGGTGACTCTTCCATTTCAGATTTTCCTCACTGCTGCAACTGCTGTAGCTTTTGAGAGTACTTCAGTTGTCCCTCCTGCCCCTTGCCCAGCCATTCTTCTTTCTTCAGCCAAATCTACTTTGAGCCCCAGTCTCAGGGAGCATACAATAGCTTCTTTCCAGCTCTCTAAACATCCTTTGGTTTGTTAGTGCTGGTCTTACTGCCTGTGGTTTTTTTTATCTCCTGAACAGATCCCAAATTTACAGACTCCCTTGCGGGCCGATGGCTCGCAGAGGAGACCAGGAGCCTTGCCAAGCTGAAGTCTGCATTAAACACCACAGGGCTGGGCTTCAGGGAGGCTGAGCCAAGCCAGCCCAGGCACCTGCAGTGCAGTGGAAGGTGCCTTCAGCCTGTTCCCCGGCAGGTGGACAGGACCACGTGGAGCAGCACCTTGCTGCAGATGACCACTGATGCTGCCAGGCAAGCCTCTCCCATCTTTTTCCCTCTTCCAAGGCTCTGTCAGCAGCTGTCAGAGACCATGACTGCAGCCAGTATTGCCTTCCTCTTGCTCACTCTCATTTTCTTCCCATATATCTTTAAAAAGATGGGATGCCTTCGGTATAGGGAGGTTTTATATCAGTTGGGGACATTACTTATTTTAGATGTTTTAAAGGAGAAGAGGATATTGGGAAAAGTACCAGCATGGTGAAGGCCAATGTCCTTCACAAATTCTCTAAAAGAGAAATCTGTACTCCAGTAACCCACACTGCCTCTCCAGAGTGACCTGGGCTCCTTGGGAGACATTGTTCTGATGACTTCTATAATGTGTCCATCCAGACACAAGGAGCACCAGCACAGAGCAGGCTTACACTGCACAGCTACTGAGTGGTTACAACTTTCAGTCACTATTGACCAAGACTAGGCCTAAAATAAAACTCCAGAGACAGCATTCTGGTTTAGTTTTAATTCATATAGTCTCTGAACCTGTTCTCATGGGCAGCAATTAACAGCATTGCCATTTGGCATACATAAAAATTTCCAACTCCACTGCTAATCTCTCAGCTCTGTGAAATCTTGGAAATGCATATTTTCATGTGTGCCATTTTGTTGAGAGGATTAAAAAAGGAATATTTTTTCCCTTTATTGATTTATCCTAAATTTTGACTAAGAAGTACACACAAATGTAATTTAAATTGAATAATTAAATATTAACATGGTCCATCCCACTTTTAAATCTATGTATACCCACTCACAAACATATTCTCTGCAATATAAACAATTGAAAAATACAAATAAATTCCACAAAGGAAACTTTTACATTTTACAAAAAATAAAACACATGACTAGAAGCATTTAATTTATAAGCATTACTTCACATATCCCATACCTAAAATGACAATTTAAAGTTGTACCTGGTATATCTTCCAGGAAGCTCTTCAGGAGAAACTACACCAAGATTTTTCGGTGATATCCCTGAAATTTTCACAGGCAGTGCAGGTATCTTGCACTCTTCTTCACTTCAGAACCTCCCTAAATACTGCCAGCACTTTAATAACTAACTCCAGTTAACTTTTACAAGAAAAGGAAGATTTAACTGTGGCCTTGACCATTGAGCCTATCCTCAGGAGGGGTGATAAGGAGTAATTTCTTAAAGTTCTCTGTGATATTGCTTAACTTTGTTTGGTGAACTGTTTCTGATTGGTCTGCAAAGATCATATGGGAAAATAGAGATGAATAAGAAGGACTGTCTGTTGCAATCCTGTGTTGTTGCTGAGCTGAACTGGGAAGTGGTGGACAGAGCTCAGCTATGGTACCCTTCATTTCTGAAGAAGCCTAAGTCAATGATGAGGGAGATGGGCTGCTGGGCATGCCAGCTCTGAGCAAAGCTTGCTGCCCTGGACCTTCCTCCAAAGCATCTTCAACAGTCCCTAAATTGTCTTTCCAGAAGCAAGTTCTGGATTCTCAGATTATTGCCAAAAATAAACTTTGCCAGGATTCCCAAGGGAAGCTGTGACTTGGAGCTGTCAGCTGTGGCACCCCATGACAGACAGTGGAAAGGCACAGACCACGTGTCTGGCCACGGGCTGTGGCATGGGTGGGTTGGACTGAACTGCAGGGTCCTGCTGCCCTCCACTGCCCACAGAGCAACCAGGTGGGATCATCTCCCGAGGCCAAAGTGAACCTTTGAGAAACATTTCCCTGAGATGCCTAAAACCACCTAAGGACGTACATGAAATAGCATTTTGAGGTCTCAGGTTGCAACCTCAGTTGCAGGTGCCTGTGTTCATGACAGCAGTGAACCTTCAGAGCTGAGGTGCTGAGGACACTCCGGCATTGAAGTGCCCTGATGAAAACTATCCTTACAACCCTTTGTTTATGTCACACTGCCATGAACACCTAGCAATGCTTCAGCTGTTGATAGCCATGCTATCAGGAAGAGTGTGGTTTGCCAGGCTCCTTAGGGTACTCCTCTGCTCTGGAAGTCAGAGCTTGACTTAGTCTCTGGGGATTTAAAGTTGCAGACTCTGCCCCTGAAGCAAGTTTTCTTCACCTGGTGAAAGGTCACAACATGATGATGGGCATCCTTCGTGCTCTGCAACATCAGTCACACACATGGGTCTAGGAGAAGAGGCAGGAGGAGCCTTGGATTCTCTGTCCTCAGGTGGTTTGCCCACATTTCAGTCAATTATTAGACCAAGAAATTATCAAGCAAGCTGGACCCCAATATCCAATCTCACAAGGTGAGACCTCTGTTAGACCATTCTGCAGGGTTTCTTTCTTGTGCTTTACATCCCTGAGAGTTGTTAGAGAGCTCAAGTTCTTTTGAAAGTCAGAGCAACACTTCTAACCAAGACCATAAGCTCATCTAGTCAGTAGAGATCCCAGGTCACTGCCCGAACTGTTGTGCCTTCTCTGCATCAGCAAGACCCTGTTTTGGTACCAGCTGTTGGCTTAAGGGATTAACTGCAGTTTGGGAAACTGACACAGTTTTGTTTTTTACTTATCACCATTAAAATAACAAACATTTTAAAAGCTGTAAAACCATAAACTATAAAACCTCCCATAAAATGGTTTAACAGCTCTTGGCTTCCCTCTTCACATGGTGTGATCATAGAAGCACTTTAAAATTTCTAATTCTTTTTGTTCAGGATATATCACAAGAATCTGCAAAATAAACCAGAGAACAGCTTTTTAAAGACTAGGTTTAAATGCAGGAGGGACCCTTTCTAAAGAAGTCAGGAGGGTCTTGTCCTTGGCTTCATCACATCCACCTGTAAGTGCTTTATTCTTGGATTATTTCTACTAATTCACTGAAGCAATAAGGTGGTATGTGGAGTGAATGACATATGAAAGGGAATAAACACTTTGGCTTTTCTGTTTGCAGCAGCAGTATTAAAAACATGATTTTCCCCTGATGGTGCAGAAGAGATTTCATGCACATGGGCCACACAGGAGGCTGGCTGCCTGCATCACACTCTGCAGAAGTTCAGCTGTGCAGCAAACCCTTTATGTCCTTCTACCAGCTACTCAAAATCAGCCAGACTAACAAACTGAGAAAGTGTGGCCTTTTCTACCTAGGCAGAGCAGAGGAGGAGGAGGAAATGAAAATTCCTGATTGTTCTGTGTCTCAGCCAGCCCCATAAACACAGAGTTCAGAGATGTAAATCAGTCACAGCCTGATCTTTTGCCAAGCCTCACTCTCAGCTTCCCTTTGTTTTCATGGGAGCTGAAAACCACCCACAGCTCTTGAAAGCCCCTTGGTGAGCTGAGCTCTGAAGTGCTGCATTCCCACCCTGGCCAGGATGGAGAGGGTAGAACAAGTGACTGGAGAGAGAAAAAGCAGCAACAAATTCAGTGACTTACTGCATAAATAAGCTATTTTTCACAGAGAAAGAAGAAAACAGTTCTGCTGGAGACAGAGAATTTGTTTTGTGAAGAGCTGCATGTCTTTCTTCAGTGTTAAATAAACACCAGTATCAACGCTGGAGATTAGGTGGCTGAGAATGTGGATAACAGCATCAGCCCATACAGATTCCTAGTGTTTCCCAATGTTTTCCTTCACCATGTGCTGTATAAAACTTCTGTTCTCCTGTGTAGCTTTCTGGCAACATCCTGTCTTCTGGCCAGGTTCTGCCCGAAATCTTGAAGCAAAGTTTGCTCACAGTACCATCTGTTATGATGCTAAAGGTGCAAAACACCCCAAACTCCAACCATTTAAAAAATGGTGCTCTGTTCTGCTTGAGCGGTTTAGCACATAAATGTAATTTGCTCAGTGGTAAGTGCAGCAGGCAGTTTGGGCATGTGCCTCTTCTTGTTGCCAGTTCCTCTCCTCTTTAGGAGGAAAGACGGGAACCCAGCCTCTGAATGGCATCGTTAGGAAGATTTGAAGCCTCCAGTGGGGACATCCTAGAAAGAAATGGAAAAAAATTATTGGCCCTGAGAGGCCTTCATGGAAAGCAGAGGTGTCACTTGTACTCACAGACTCAGGACACTGATGCCAGAAGGAAGCATAATGTCATTTCACTTTCCACTTCTTGTAGTCTCTAGTACCTTAAGTTTTTAACAGAAAGTTTCTTTTACTAGCACTCTGAAGCCCAACTCAAATCAGTCACGTTACTGTGCCAAATTCAGTGGTGATGCCTAAAACTAGGATGAGGATGAGTAAGTTTAGCCAAGATGCAAATATCGGGCAAACAACATAAGAAAGAAAAGGGCACTTAGGTTGGGTGGGAAGAGATGAATTCCATTAACAATGATATTTCTTGATTGCTTAGGTTTATTGAGACCTGTAGAAAAAGAGGGTTGGAATTTTGCTTAGTGTCTCAGGAAGAACTGCTATCTTGCCAGGATGAGAGTCATATGTCTTTGTATAGAGCACACTATAAGCAGGAGCAACCAGTGCTGTTATTGCAGTGTATGGTGAAGCAGAACTGGAAATTTCCCATGAAAGATTGGTGCCATATTCACATACCTCTCACTTTTTATTCACACTTCTTTTATTACACTTCTGTAATTGTATCCTCTTTATTATGGACTTTACAGTTATTGTACCCTGAATGCCAGCAACCGTGGCGTCAGTATTGGGTGTTTATAGGATTCCATTACACCACAGTGAAGAGTACAAACACAAAATCCTGAACATTGCTTTTCAGAACAAGTTTTGACATCCTTCTCTGCCAACACTAAAAATAGTGCTTGATTGTTCAATACAAAAGTATCATATTTTAATCCAATGTTATTTTCCCTCTTACGAACTTTCAGTATTTTGCTTAAGATGTAAGTAATTTGTTTTCATTTAAAGCTGTCTCTTTTAATTTCATTAAGAAAATGAATTAAGCATTCTCTCTCATCAAAGGGAACTAACGAATTAGACTTGCCAATTCAGCATTTGACTCCACTTTCACAGTTGCTGAATCAAGCAATACATTGAGACTCAACCAGGCTGGGAATCACAGGGACGGGAGGAAGAACAATCACAGGGATGGGAGGAAACAATCACAGAGCTGGCGATGGGTGAGTCAGGGAATCTGCAGTGTCACAGCCAGATACTGCTACAGGTACTGGTATAGGGACAGCTACACGAGCATGCAGTTATATTTACCACAGACTGCAGTGAGTGCTCAGATATCTGAAATAAAGCAGAGCCACCTCGCAGATTGCCTCGTTTTGTGCTGCGCTGGAATGGGAGGCTCAGCCTTGCCACTCCACCCTGATGTCCTGTCTCTTGGCTACAGGGACACCTGCCCCAGAGATGCTTGTGGGACCCCCGTTTGCAAGGGGTTTTCAGCCATGTAAGAATGCAAAAACATCCTGTGCTCCCCCAGGCCAAAGGAAAAGCTCTGTGGGGTGTCCTGTCCACCTCAGGCTTGCAAAAAGTGTCTGTGTATATTCCTCCTCCAGGCATATCCAGTCTCTGGGAAGCCAGGGTCAAGATAATGATCCTTGAAGACCACAACAGCGGTTACCTGAACTTCAATTAATCCCAAAATATTTCTGTTAAATAGGAAAAAAGTCAAACTGCCATGAAAGCAAAAGCAAAATGAAAATACTTATAAATGGCCAAAATACTGCCTGGCAGAATTTGTTAAGAAACTTCCAGGAATGGGTGTCAGCACCATATCTTACAGGTGAGCCCTGGCCATCGTTCCCAGTTTCTTTCCTAAAGTCCAGCAGAGTACACTTTTACTTGCTTATCCATTTTGAAATAACCTGAAAATAAACTGCTAAAAATAACCTAAACAAATAATATGTTTCTAGGTAGCGGGTAGAACATTAGAATATATTCAAACATTGTCAGAGACATCTCCTAGTAATCATTTATGTTTGTGCTCTAGGTCTTCCTGTGTGATGTACCTTTGCAGATACCATTGCAATAAAATACTCACTATCTTCAGATACTTTAGACTGTGCCATTCCTTAAACTGTGTGAATTATGCCTGGAGTTTCCCTCAGGTAACAGTGGCATGGAAAAATGTCTTTCCCAATATTTCCCTAGGTCTCTTATCAGTTTCTGCATTCCTTTCAGCGTCAGCTTGTTTTGCAAGAATGTGCAAAATGAAATTATCTGGGGTTTTGCCCATGGAACAACATTGCTGTGTTCATCTAGCAGAGGGACAGATCGCACTACCTGCAGGCTCCAAGGCTCCAAGGTCTGGGGGGTCTACAATCCCCCACTTCATTGCCAAGTGTTGGTTTCAGAGCTATCCAGGTGTCCATAGCCCCTTAAAAATCACATCAGGACTTGGGAATTTTAAACTCAACTCACTTTCATTAAGGGGCTCTTCTCCTGGACTTGTACAAAAGAAGTTGCCACAGGATACGGAGTATTTTGTCTTTTGATTTTACATCAGAGTAGTTTCAGATTATTTAAGGAGCCTCACTTTCTTGGATATCTTGGCAATTGTTAAGAGAGGGAATCCCAGTTCCTACATTGCAATGATTTTCCACTGACACGCTCTGAAATTCTTGTTATTTTTCAATTTACTGTTAACATACTTAACTTCTTCCATTTGTGAGCTCATAAATATTTCCATACAGATCTTTCAAGTGTACATTAAAGTCTATCATAGAGAAGTCTGTTTTTCTTACTCATGTCACAAAGATCCTTAGGAGTAAAACACTAGGTCCAAAGACCACATGCTGAGGATCAGTAATTTAGATTAATTTCCGGATTAGGACTAGCAAACTTTCACTTCTTTAAAGTTTGTTTCCCTACATCATAAAGGTACCACATTCTTTAAAACCATATTAAAATACATTAAGCAGTAATTAAAATCTTAAATATTCAGCTATAAGAAGAAGTTAAACATATTCCTGTTTGCCCCTCTTCTCAATCTACAAATGAGATCCCTCTCATGCTGTTGAAAAGCCCCACAGTACCCTCTGTTGCATTCATCCCCCTGAATATTCTTCCTATCTGCTTGTTTGCAGATTGACAGAGGAAGATCTTTATGCAGATCAGCAGGTACCTGCTCCTGCTCAGGAGAATGCAGAAGTAGGAAAGTGGTTAAATATAATATAATCCCAGCTGTAGCACTCCTTATTAACATTGCAAATTTGAGGAGGTTTACAAATATGACAGCTGGAGAGATGCAGGGGGGAAAACCCCAACAGAATGAAACAAACAACCACAAATGCAGCATTTCAACACATTTTCATTTATCACACGTTGAAGCAATGTCTGTATTTCTGTGCCCACTGTCCTTAACTCACCAGCTCTGGGGCTGCTGGGCTCATCCGTAACATCTCTCGTTCAGCCCAGCCTTGACCTCCAGCTTTTTTCTTGCCCCACACAGTGCTTGTAGCTCATATTTTGGCCTCTGCTTGTGTGAGGGGAAGCCTCAGTGCTCACGGGGCTTAGCTGTGATTTGCGTATAGCTAATATTTTCAGCCTACTTCTTATTTTTTATAGCTGTTTTTCTTCAGTAAATAAAGAGGTTTATTTGTTTACTGTGCCAAATCTGAAGGAAATATGGCCACCTGGAACTGTAATCAGGCCCACAGTTGTCTCTGGTCCCCAGAGAGGCCACAACTGCAGGTTTTACCTACAATATTATTAATAAAAAGAGCTACACTTCCTCCAGCTGGGATAAAAATATGCAAAGCCACAAAGTGAGGTGTAAAAAGTCATTTTGCAATCAGTGGGCAGTAACAGCAATGGGAAAACCCTCCAGTGTCTGGGTGGTGACACCTTTTGCAGCAGCATGCAGGGTACAGATCCTGGCCACAGCACCCGCTGCCAGGGCTGGTGCTTCCCTTGGCTCCTTGAAAGGTTGCTTCAGGCTGTAATCATGCCAGATCAAACGAGTCAAAAATACTGTGACTAATCTGTTTAGGATAAAGGCCATCTCAGAAAAGATAGCTTCTCCAGGAAATGAGCTTCTTTCTCAACAGCTGGCATCATTCCCAGTGAACCACCAAAAGGGCTCTCTGAGTGCTGGGCTACGGAAGTGAAAAAAAAAAAAAATAGTCCTTTGGGTGAAAATAAAGAGGGAATATCACCCATGCTAAGTTTCATGCAAAAACACTATAAAATAAGGCAGTAAGAAACTGGTCAGTCTGAAGGGCAGCACTGGGATTGGGGAAAGCAACCATAATCCTGAACACAAGTCCCTTCAAAACAAGCATTTGAAGTATTGGAGGCAGGGAAAGGGGAGCTGCCCACTCTTACCAGCCAGTTATCAAAGTCTATGAGGAAGGCAATTTAGAGCAAACAAAAGGAGGACAGAATAAGAGCAGCAGTTCCAGCAGGGCTCTTCCTTGAAGGGCAAGGAGGAAAAGGCTCCTTGAGATGGGAACCAGCAGCACCTGGCAGTCTCTACACGCACAACTGTGTGGTTATCCTGGCTGGGGCAAACAGAGTCTGCTGGGTGGAAGCCTGCTGCTGGAGCTCTGGAGAGGTGGTTCTGCAAAGAAAGAACAGACAAGTGAACAGCCCTTATCAAACTGCCCTTCACATCTTGAAAATGTCTTGCCTGTCTCATTTCTCAAGATGTTTGTATGAAAAAAGTCACGCAGTCCATGTGTTTGGAGCAAGTGTATTTGGATGATGCAATCTGGCTGCCAATGGAAGTTTAATACTTGCTCATCATAATGCCATAAACTTTTGTGTTTCTGGGGCTTAGAGCTCAGTCCTGAAACAATATTACAAGCTGCCACCAAGTCTGAGGATATTCCTGTCATATCCCTTACAAAGGCATTGTAAGTTTGCAATAGTAATTACAACTTTTAAAGCTTTATCATTAAAAATTCTGTGGTATATTTTCATCTCATAATAGCTTTCATGGAAAATGCTTTCAAATGTAGTATTCTTTTTAATATCTGCCTTTATGATCAAAAGTTAATTATCTTTTACCTATTGGCTGCACTTGCATGATGTAATATTTTCCAAGGTCTTCTGGAAAGGCATTTTAATTTATAACTTGGGATGGGCCTAAAATAAAACCCATGTATCTAAGTACACCTGATAAAGATAAGTTGGTTGCAGTCTAAGTCATAATCAGGACAACCCCAATTAAATATCCTCTGTCCTAGAAAAACAACCACACAAATGTGTGTATTCCTTCCTTTTGTTGAATCATAGTTTCATTAGCCAATCCAGCCCTTTATATACCCAATTGAATTCTCAGAGCTTGATTTGAAAGGGCACTAGGAATCAGATTACATTGGATTCACCAGCAGGACAAGGTGGGCCTGGACTGTTGCCTGACTTATGGATGCAAGGCATGGTACAGAACTGCTGGTCCAAGATTTTAATTAACAAGCACAATACATAAATAAATGATACACACAAAATTTTGCAGACCCTCATGATATTCTAAACTGCTGGGTTGCTGCAGTCTGGGTCGCAAAGGCTGCACCACCCAGACCGCCCTGGGTGCTGCTGGGCTCTGAGCAGCCCAGGGTGGGAAGAGACCTCCCGCAGTTAGTGCTGGCAAGCCTGAAAAACATCCTGCCCCAGCTCCTGAGTGTCAAGTGAGGCTTTGCCAAAAGGATTCCCACCTCCACAAGACCAACTCTGCCTTCTTCATGTACTTTAAGATGTTCTTTTAAGTTTCTAGAACAATTTTCTACCACCTGAAGGTAAGTATTAGTTAATTTGAACCAACTGGGTTTTGTTCCAATGACTAAACTCCGACTCTCTATAGTGAGGCATACCAGTGATTATGAGGATGGAAATTATCAGGGTGAAGTAAAGGAAACAGGGCACGTTTAGGAGAGTGCAGGTGGAAATGCCCAACTGCAGATGGGTGAGATGGCTGAAGTAACCAGGAGAGCCATTTTACTGGGGAGACTGATAGGAAGAAAGAAAATACAAACTAACCTTTGGAGATCTCACCCTAGCACAGAGGGCTGCCTGTGTGCTCTTGTGGGAGGGTGACCATTCTGCAAGCCTCCTTTGGAGGGGTCAGCCATCAGCCTCGCTGAGGAAGAAGAGCAGGGAGATGTCCCCCACCACTCTGCTCCCAACCTTTCCCCTCCTCCTATCAACCCACAGGAGAGCAGAAACAGCTGAGCGCTTGTTCTGGGCTAGAAAGAGATTCTTCTGGGCTTCATTAAGCTTTATGAGATTAAAAATAATCCTTCAGGACAGTGGATGTCTTCTCTTGCTTGCACATTGGAAAATGAAACTTTGTTGTGCATGCATGAGGCCATTGAAAGGCAAGATTTTCCCAAACCGGTGTAACCCAACTGCAGAACACTGTGCTCAGCCTTGACTGCCTGGTGCACCACAGAGCATTTTGTTAATATTTAAACTCAGTCTCTTGAGTCTTATCCAAGAAGTCATGGTGAGGGTTTGGGATTTAGGTGGGTTGTGTAAGCAAGACCCTGGTGGGACTGAGCTGCTGAACGGCAGCCCTCGCTCGCGCTCCTGCCAGCCGGGAGCTCGGAAGGTCCACGGGGGGAAGGCACAGCAGCTGAAGGGGACGTGTCCCAGGGAGCTGCAGCTGGCACAGCAGTGTGGTGAAGCTGTCCCGTCAGAACTGACCTTCACAGCCTCCCCAGGAGGGTGAGGAGAGCCCTGCCAGAAAGGAGCACTGGGGTGCAAACAGGAGCCCAGCCCGTGCTGTGCCGTGGCTGTAACCTGCTTGTCTTTGTCCCCGCAGAGAGGGAGCAGTGGGAGCAGCATGGGGGGCCAGAGACTCAGCTGGGAGTGCAGAGGGGAGCGACTTTGATGGAGGGCTAAAGGTGGAGTGCTAAGGTCATACATGGTTGTGGAAGACCGTGTGTGACGTTCTATGTCCTCATGTACCTTGTACTTAAAAAAAAAACAAACCCAAACAACTTGTATAGTTTTAGTGTTCTAGGCGGGCTGGAGAGGATGAGAGCATGATGTCTGTGGCAGAGGAACGAGGTGCCAGCAAAATGTGTAGAAAGGATAAATGACATGTGCAGACTAGGGGCTGTCTCCTCAAGGCACCAACAAATTTGTGTCTACATTTTCAGCAGGAGATACAGAGGATGAGAACCCCAAGCACCCCATTCTGATTGATGCAGCTACAAATCCATGTTTTTCTTAGAAATGAATATATAAAGCTCTCCCCTCAGTTCCTGGACGCACGTCTGCCTATGCCAGAGTATTTATGTATATATGTATGCAAATAAATACTGAAAATAGTTCCAATTCAACAATTAGACAAAATTAACAACTATGCAAACACAATGATTAGGCTGCCCTGGTCATACAGGAAAATGAGTTGGGGTCTCGTGACCACTATTTGTGGTCCAATATATGTGACCATTCCTTTTATAGAAATTGACATTTTATGAATAGTGCTATATATATATAGATAGTATTTCCCCTGACAGTCTAAGAATACAGCATATGAAATGCCATTAACCTCATTTTTTCCTGGTTAGCATTTGAAAACTGAACCAAAATACCATTTTCACTCAAGCATTATTTGTTAATGTATATCTAAGCTGATAACCCTTAGGCTCTGTTTGAAGACAAAGCATTTGTAAATATGCCCCTTATTTATTCACTCCAATTTTTGAAGATAATACTTCAATTAGAGGGACAGTAACTTGACTAGAAGAATAATTAATGCTTGTTTAAGTGCCATTTCTATTACTAAAGCCTCATTCTACAGTTAAACATTACCTGAGGTATCTCACCATTAATGTATTAATAATGTAAGAACACTTGTCACTTTATAGGACCTTCCACTGAAGATTCTTTAATTGCTTTACGACTGTTAGTGTGACCCTTTCCCTGGAAGGAAAACAAAATCAAACACCTGATATTTGCTTTACTTAAAATAAACTGACACATGTAAAATTTACTTAGGGCCATATCAAAGGGTGTTGTATTGATATTTTTGAAACTTCTTTTGCAAGGATATCTTGTCCTCTGACAGCCCAGTGTAGCTCTTGTTAAAGGCAGATACTAGCTCATGGCAACTGGCACTCTTCATTGTTTTGAAATTAAAAGGACCTGGACTGGGAGAAGCCTTCTGAAAGCCCAACCAAACTTCAAATTATTTCAAGGGGAAAAAGAGTGTCCTTATATTTTCTCTTACTTCTCCTTTGAGTCTGTGGCAGATCCTTGAGACTATTCTAGGTCTTAAAATCTGTGGATTGAAAAGCCTTGCCCTAGAAATCTGCTCCTGCCCTCAGACAGGGAAGCAAGCTGTGGAAAGAAGAATGGGGATGTTGCTGGCCTGAGAGCTATTGCTCTGGTGTCACAGTCATTGTGGGGCTGGATTTGTGACATGATTTTCCATCTTCCTCGCTACCAACCAGCTCAAAGTCACCATTGTGGCCCTCAGGAGCCCGCACTGATTTGTGCTGTGACCAATTAGCTGGCACAGGGCAGGCAGCCACATCCTTGTGTGGGCTGTGCCTCACCTGGGTGACCTGGGAGTTCAGGTCCTATTGTTTGTGTGCTGCTGTTCACAAGGATGTCTTGTCACATGTCTTTCTTAATTGTTTCCCAACAATGTCTCTTTAATCCATTTTAGTTATTGAGTAGGCCACCAGCAAGAATACCAGAACTTCAAGAACTGTGGTTGACATTGTTTGGGAGGCCTGTGAGTGGCATTGCAGGTATTGGTTATTAGCTTGTTAGACATTAATATGACTGTGCTCCACAAATATGTTAAGAATGCTGCCAAACAAAAGGCTCATGTATCTCTGTGCAAAGGACACTTTGAGGAGCAGTTCCCGGTCTTCCGGGCTCTCAAAATTAGAAACAAAAAAAAAACGTAAATTAAACCACTAGAGAGATTGTTGGGTTGTAACAAAATTCAAAATCAAAGAGGGAGTCCTTTTTTTCTGAATACCCAACAGAAGCTGATGTTCCTGCCCTACAATTTCATTGAGGCCAGTAGTCCAACAGGAATTTAGCAAGCAAATATTGACTGCCACATTTAGCAGCTGCACTGCTCCATGCTGAGCTGCAGGTCTTTGCAATAAAATCCGATGCGTAAAATCTGCTTCAGGATGAACTCTGGGATGGTTTCAAATGAAATGGTTCAGGTCTTTCTAAGAGTATGATAAAGGAAAAATGCCTCCTTTTTTTGGCCAGATTTTATGTGCAAAATGTCCACAGTTTAACTTACCCCACTTGTTCCATGGTGTGAGCCTCAATGCTGCAGACCTGCTGAGGAAAAAACAAAAAGAAGTCAGGTATTTTATCTCCTGGTTTCTTATCATCACCTTGTGAAAGCACCCAAAAACATACAATAGCTAAAGCAAACTGTTAAGATTGCAGAATAAAGCATCCCACATTAGGACATGACAGAATTTGGATGTTTTATGTGCCTGTGTATCAGATATAGACAGTAACTGCAGGATCTCATGTCTGTGCCCAATGGGAGCCTTGCCTGTTCCAGATCAAAAGAAGACAAGATGGATTGGGTGGCCCATGGAAGAAAGCTGATGTGGATGCCCATAGCTGAACTGGTCAGTCAGCTGTCTTTGCAAAAGAGATGTCTTTAGGAAAACATTCCAGGCTATGAAGAGCACCATCTTCCCATGGTGCTGTCTACTGGAGGTACCTTGTGAGTATCTGTCACTCCAGTGGTCTGCAAAGCCACTCCAGTGAAGTCACAGCCACAGGTGTTGCCTTTGCAGATATTCAGAGTGCAATGATTTGACTCCTATCCTTGGTGTGTAATGGTGGGTGCCACTACTGGGAAGTCTTGAAAAATTTAGGCTTCAGGACCAGAAGAAGAATTTCCAACATGTAGCGACTTTGGGTTATAACATAGCACTGTGAATTCTGACACAGTTTTTGCTGAGCTGAATGTGGGCTCCTAGATCAGCTCAGGCAGGGAAGCTGGGGTGGTCTAAGGGGGCATGGGTGCCCACAGAGAGTTTCTGCTCCTCCTTCCAGCACCCTGACATCTCTGCTGTGCACTGCATGTCTGGTTTGTGCCTTGCAGCAGAGGTGCAGATCTGTAGCTTGACTGAGGAACAGCTGGAAAAGGAACCATAAGAAGAGAGGAAATAGTGGGAATTTGGCAATTAGCAGTGAAGACAGACACTGTGAGTCTGCTCTGCAATTTTCCATGTAGCTAGCTACTACCTACTAGCTGTCCCCTTAGTATAGTCAGACCACAGTTTTACAGCATAAATTAGGTTGGAGGAGCAATAATAGCAAAGCAAAAGTTTGAAATGGATCTTTACTACAAGGCCTCCCCCAAAACACAGTGTTTGTGATGGCAACACAGTGCATGGCCCATAACCCCAAATCTTCTCCTGCCTATGTGCCTTTAAGGGTTTTCAAGTTGTCTCAGCTTCCACTGGAGACAGACAAGTAATTTTAGAGTGAAGCAGAATTTTAACCTTGGGCATGGGCAATCTGGCATTGAGCTACAGCTTAGTTACTCTAAATTTAGTTCTAATTGCAAAAAGAGACAAGTTACCTTAGCGGCTGCTGCAGCAAGAGAAATGGTTGTAGTAATACCTCCAGTGAGCCATGAAAACATCACTCTAGGACAAACAGAGAAGGTGGATTGGTTTGAATCCATGTTTCAACCCATGCTGAATTAATGTCTGAATATTGCCGTGTTTATAAGGGCATAAGAGGGAGGAAAAAATCTTGGAAATAGATTCCTCAAGTCTGCAGAAGCAGTAGATCTCGAGCCCTCACACAGTCTTACAGTGTACTTTAGGCTACTGCTTGGTGAAATGGGGATATTGAAGCATCTGGTATCCCAGCAGGGCAGTGAGGACAAATCTGCCCAGCAGCTGGCGCAGGAGCATTACCTTCCTGGGTCCTGCTTCTTGGATTCTACTTGAAATCAGCCTCAAAGATCCTCGATGACCCTCAGACATTCTCTTCCTAAAGAAGCTGAGCCTTGCTGAGTTTATCCAGGCATTTCTACCACCCTGAAGCCATGTTTAAGAGTATGGCAGCACTTCACTCTCACTCTTGTAAGCATACCTGAACTGGATGAAGAAACATCTGTGTGTTATCAGCACCGTTTCAAGCACAAATCCAAGACATAGCCCCACACAAGCTACTATGAAGAAACTCTTCTCAGGCCAAAACCACCACAGCGTACTACTACATGTCAGAGGTACCTCTTGCCTCTGTGTTTGTTCACTTTGTGAAGCAAGTTATGCTGGTTTGATTTGGTTTAACTTTCTTTTTTTTTTTTTTTTCCCTGTATCTTTCTTATTCTATCCTTCCTTTTTTTATACTTATGCACAAGTAGTTTCAGGCAACATTTGGATCAGTGTTGTTTTACTACCTGAAACTTGCCTTTCTTCATTGCTGAAACACCAACCTAGGGTAGAGAATGGTCGTAAATCATGCTAGATTGTCTGAATATTATTTAACTTCTTCTTTTTCTATCCTATATAACCTTACAAAAATGTGCTTTTAAAATTTCTGCTTATAAGCTGCAGGTAAAGGCTGCAGGGTTGGCAGGACCTGATGAAACACATCCTGGACTCAGAGAAGCAACCTCTGACTCTTTTCAGAGACCTGAACTCAGTCTTGCTGAGTGTGAAAGGATTTACTTTATTTTTAACTGAAAGAGAAAGAGAACCTAGGGAATACGAAACTAATTTAACACTTCTATGTAAATTTTAGCACCTTTAAGACAATAAAGAGATAAGCAAGGCTGAACAGACATTTTATACCCAACTGATAAAATGTTCTCTTTGACAGAGTAGGGTAGACCTGCCAGGTAGATCTGACAGCCCCGGATGGACCCAAAGCAGATGTGAAATTTTCTAATGATGATGATAACTAGAGTGGAGGAATGGGTAGCCAACAGCATTCTGAAACCTCCTTGGGACTCCTAAAGAGCGGGTTATATAGCCTCATAGATAACTGGACCAGTGCCCAGAAAAAGGGCACAGCATCTATGCTCCAACTTGTGCCTGTTCCCTTTATCCCTGCATTTTCTTATTTTGGGGAGCCAATACTGGACACAGGCCTTTAGATGCAGACCTACAAGAACGGAGGGAAGTCAAGCCCTCTTCTCCTGCTGGCTCTTGCAGCTGTTGGCCTTCATTGCTGCCAGGGCACACTGCTGACTCATGGACAGCTTGGTGTCTAGCAGCCCCATTTCTCCAGAACAAGATCACTTTCTCCCCAGCTGGAACTCAGCCCACACTCTGGCATGGGGTTGGCACCTCCCAGGAGCAGTCTTATTCTAATGTCCCATATTAACAGATTGGCACACAGGGTCACAAGCAAACAGTAAGGTTAATATAACTAATCTTTATCAATTACAGTTCTTAAAGGGCAAACTGCAGATCAGCATGGGACATGCACTTTGGTTTTCACGGTATCAGTTGATTTTTTGTGCTGGATCAAGACATTTTCCCATCCATGTACTGTACTGCGCCTACAGACTCAACACTGCAGTGAATTAGGGTGCAGGAATTACAGGGTGATTATCACCCTGTTGTTATCACTGAGAAACTTCCAAACTGTACCATGTCATTATGCTAAGGGGAGAACTTTGACTTTCATAAAGCCAAGATGACATAACAATGGGAATGTATTATTTCAGAGATTTTCTGTAGGTGCAAAGAAATCGTCACTGCTTTCTGCTGCAAAACTTCCTGTTAGCCACACTTCCCCCTGCTTGCTCAGGGAGTCTAAAGGTCAGGTCTTGAATGAGAAGAGCAGAGCATGAAAAAACCTATTCCCAAAGGAAAAGTGTACCATTTCTTTGATGTAATACATATCTCTTGAGGGGTATTTGTGAGCAAATTGCATGTCTGAAAGAGCTTTTGGAACTGAAGAAAACTAAATACTGCACAGTTGCTGCATTTTTAATGGCCTTGTTTGAGGACAAGTTGAAATTTTAGTTAACATACGAAAACTTGTGGTGAAATTTTAGTTAACATACAAAAACCTGTGTGCAAACTTTCCACCTCAGTTTGCATTTACATGTTTTCCAACAATTGAACAAATTGATTTTACAGCTGTCTAAGAAATATAAGATATCAGTAGTTTTTGGTTTGATTTTTATTGCAAAGCTGAAAATTTAACTGGGAGCTTAAACCAAATGAAACTGAGGTGTTTTTGCTTTACATGTGAACATTAACTGGCACTTTATGATCAGCTCTGGTATGAATGCTTATAAAGAACTTTAAATTCACATGACATATTGAACACAGAAAAAGGAAAACAACAATCATATATCCTGCTGATTCTCATTGCAAAGACCTTGAATTATAGGCACTGGGCAGTTTTATCCTGCAGTGAATAATTTTTTGCATAACCTTCTAGAAAGAACACTGACTTTTTCCCATAAACAAACCAGGCTTTCATATACTGCATTGACCTCATCCATAATCTCCTTTCTAATTAAGTCACAGATTTTCACAAGTGTAATGTGCGGGGAACAGAATTTTACAGGGTACAACAAGTTACTGATATGCAAAGCCACTCATTGCTATTGCAAAACAATTGCTACCCAGAAGAAAGTCACATAGAAGGAAATTGGAGGGAAGGACATCAGACACAGACCTCCCACTGTCTTTCTGCAGCACAAATTTGATATATCAAGTTGGTCAGACTGATGACTAAAGGAGGTTGATCTCTGCCTCCTTTGAGGGGCAGCAACCCAGTTGCGTCCCACGGATGCTGAGGGCAGGACCCATTCGAACAGCCTGAGATGCCCAAGTTCTCCAGGCCTCTGGAGGCCCTTCTTCATTAATGGGGCGAGCTTTTTTCTCATCAGCTTTGATTGTATCAAAATGAGATGTCTAGTGTAGGTCACCTGTGTGCCCTCTCTGCTCAGCATATGGCAGCACTAGAGCTGGCCATTGGAGGGCAATCCTTGACACCCACCTCATGTGGTGTCACAAGGATGGGATAGGATGAGCGATGCTCTCAGTTTGCCAATCCTTCTGCATGTCCCCTAGGAGCTCAGAGGACAAGTTTTTTGTTAGGCCTGCAAAACCAGATGTCCAACCCTGCCAGCTGTGGTAAGTCCTGTAATGATTGCTCGCTTTCTCTGTGTAGTAAAAGCAGAGGCAGGAACCTTGAAGGCACGAAGGAAGATTGCCTTGGCCTTGGTGAATGCATGGAAGACAGGCAGATAGAATCTCCTGGGTGCTTATTTTCAAAGACACCTGCTGACCACGCAGGGAATTTGGATACATACTTTAGGAAGATAGCTTCTCTAGGTGCCTAACATTTAAATGCAAAGAAGTATCACTCCCTCAGGCGAGGCAGCTGGATTCCACCTCACCCACTGCCAGGAGCAGGGTGCTGGGTGTTTAACCATGCTATGTGGCAAGGTCTTCAGTATATAATGGTTCAACTTGGACCAGTGCCCTTTTCCAGGCTCACCAGCTGGTGTGAGAGAACCCAAATGTGTCCTGTCACTAGTACCAGCTGTGGTGCCCTTTGTAGAGTCTGCGACTCTGATCTTCTCTTTGCCTTGAAAATGCTTCAAGCTCCCCAACCCCTTCTTGCCTACGTGTGCTCCTTTAGAGCTCCAACCAGCAGAGGAATGTCCTTAACTCTCCTGCTAGCACCTGAGAGCACAGATCTCTGCAAAATACCTGCACAACCCAGCACATACCAGGTCTCCTGATATGCTTTGTCCTGCCTTTTCAATGAATCCAAGGTATGCTGCTATTTTGCATCTGGCCCAGTTTCACTCACCTCCTACGTATTTATGCACAACCTCAAGCAGAGATCATTGACTTGCTATAGCTTTCTCTGCACTTCTCATCCTGCTTTACTGCTTGAATGATAGGAAGCTTTTCTATGCAGAGCAGTGAACTGAGCAGTCTGGAAAGCAGTACAGTGCCCTGCTTTTGAACATGGATGCAAAACAAAATGTCTCCAGCCCTGTCTCCTTCTGGATACTCTTTGCCCTGACTCCCAGAAAGAGAGGAGTTTACCAGAAAGATTTACCAAAGAGAGGAGGGATAATCTGAAAATGCATTTTCCTAATTACAGCTTTGCAGGGTACAAGACACTGATGGCCACCATCCAATCCTGGAATGGAATGTGGTAAGTATTTTAGTTCAGTTTTCTCAAGTCAGACCCAGCGTTATAGTCCGTCTAGATTGATAATCTTGATGTATACAAATAAACATGTGTGCATAGGTACGTATGTAAAATGTGAGAAAATGTTTAATGTGAGAAAATATTCAGTATTTCAAAGAAATAGAATGCTCTACTTCTCTCTGACAGATCCTTGCAGCTCTGTTAGTCTATGCAGCCATGTTGCCCTCTGCTGACTTCAGCCTGTGCCAGCAGCTCTCCTCTGGCTCCGAGTCAGAGCTGACTCTTGTTCTCAGAGCAAATAACCATGATGGAGGTTTTTTCCTGACAAAGAATTGCAGAACAGTTGAGGTTGGAAGAGACCTCTGGAGGTATCTGATCCAACCCTCTTCTCAAGCAGGGCTGCCTAGAGCTGGTGTTCCAGCATCAGATTTGGATGACTTTTGAGAAGCTCCGAGGAGAGAGACTCTACAACCTCTCTGGGCAGACTGTACCAGCGCTCAGTCACCTCCACAAGAAAATAAGTGTTTGGAAGGAGCCTCTTGCATTCCACTTTGTGCTCACTATCTCTGGTTCTGTCGCTGGGTACCACTGAGAAGAGCCCAACTCCGTGCACCCTCCCTTCAGGTATCTGTATACCTTGATGAGATCCCCCTGAGCCTTCTCCAGGCTGACCAGACCCAGCTCACTCAGCCTTTCCTTGCAGGGGAGGTGCTCCAGCCCCTCTGTCATCTCCATGGCTCTTTGCCAGACTGTCTCCAGCCCCTCTGTCATCTCCATGGCTCTTTGCCAGACTGTCTCCAGGCTGTCCGTGTCTCCCCTGTAGTGGAGAGCCCAGAGCTGGACAGAGAACCCTGGCTGTGTTTCCCCAGTGCTGAGGAGAAGGGAAGGATCACCTGCCTCCTCTCGCTGGCTGGAGATTCCTCCTCATGCAGCTGGAATCCTGGGAGCTTGCTTTGCTGCGAGGGGACATTTCATGAGTACTCATGAATGCAATAAAAAGTGGGAGTGTAAACAGGTACTGTAACCTCAGTGTTAATGAAAGGAGTGCCACAACTAAAGCAAGGTGAGGTAGAGTTATGCCAGGAGGAAGGGAACAAAAGGTACTCAGGTGTCCATGGTTTACAAGTACCACAGTTCTACAGGCAATACACTGTCTTTATGATCTGTATTACTCAGCGATGTAAAACCTCAGGAAAGAATTTTAATAATCTCCAAACTTCAGTAGAGTACCCAGGAAGGTTCAAATTTTTGTCCAGCCACCATGACCCCAAGGTGCATGCAGTTAATGGGGAAGGCTGTTCAGAGGTAACTGCCAGGACTGAAATGAATGGGATGGAGGGATCTAACCCTGCATTCCCTGTGTGCCCCTGTGCCTTCCCACTGTCCTCATCCCCTAAGACACACTTTAATGCTTCCTGTATTTCCCCAGGCCCCCTACATCCTCTTTCCTGGGTGGCCACAGTAGCCATCTGCACTGACCACAGTAACTGGAGGCATGAGTCAGAGCCTCCAGTCATTTCCTGTTGCAGGAGGTGGCCTTGTTCATTGCTTGCAGTAACAACATTCTCATGGCATTCGGATTTGTGCCGGAAGAAACCCGTAATTTCCCTGGAAATACTCGTGTGCTGCCCGTGCAGAGGGGAGAACTCAGTACCCCAATGTGCACCAAGGCTGGGAGGCCATGAAGAATTAAAACATGTTGGCTGAGTACCTTCAGTTAGCTACAGCCAGAGCAGTTTTGGGTTTTATTCCCTTTGGTTGGCTCATCTGTGAGGGTGGGAGGAAGTGACTGGGGACATGATACTATCCCTGTAACCATCAGGATAATTCTGGGACGCTTTCTCATTAGAATCACAGAATATTCCAAGTTGGAAGGGACCCACAAAGATCATCAAGTCCACCTCGAGTGAATGGCCCATACGGGGATCAAACCTTGGCATTATTAGCACCATGACCTTACCACCAGGGGTTTAAATGTAAAAACATGGTGCACATACATCTCCAGCCTTGCTGAAGGGCCGATCAGAGAAATCCTTTTGGAAAAAGATAGCAGAGGAATTCTGCCTGCTGAATAGGGCCTCGCGTTTTTCCCTGGCTGTGTGGGAAATAGCAGAACGCTGCCCCCTGATGGAAATACCGACGTATGCAGGAAATTAGATCTGGAAAACTTGAGAACTCTCTTTCACAGAAAACATTTTCAATTTCAGTCAAGGTGAGAAATCAATAGTATGATCTGTGTTGCATATCACTTACCTAAAACCACATTTAGGTGTTCTTGGCATAAATTGAACAGAATACTATGTTGTTCTCCCACAGGCAATGAAGGATTTAAGTTTTAAAATACTGATGTGCTGAAGTGCAAATAACAGAGGAATACAGGGTGTGCAATCTATTATTCTAGAAGAAAATACAATCCATTTTCCAGAAGAAAATATACAGTTCTGGAAAAATATACAGAACATTAAATTAAACCATGCTAATTATAAACATGTGCAAATATGCTAGTTCAATTTTTTTCTTGATTAAATACATTTGGAACAATTATTCCAAGACGCTTGAAAATCTTTCCAAAATTAAATATTTTTGATTTTATATTTCGGAATATTTTAAAAATTGAATTATGGCATTTCACTGCCACAGAGTCACAGAATTGGTCAGATTGGAAGGAACCACAGTGGGTCATCTAGCCCAACCTCTCTGCTCAAGCAGGGCCACCCCAGAGCACATTGCACAGGATTACATCCAGAAGGCTCTCAAACATTTCCAGTGAGGGAGACTCCAGAACCTCCCTGGACACTCTGTTACAGTGCACAGTCACCTGCACAGTAAAGATGTTCTTCCTCATCTTCAAGTGGAACTTCCTGTGCATCACTTTCTGCCCACTGCCTCTTGTCCTATTGCTTGGCACCACTGAGGACAGCCTGGCTCAAATTTCTCAGCACCCCCCTTCAGATACTTGTATACATTGATGAAGTCGTCTCTTAGTCACCTCTTCTTGAGAAGAATTTTCTTCTAGAGAATGTTCCAGCTCAAAAACATTATAGTTCAAATTTTTCCTGATTAAATAAACTGAAAACAATTATTCCAAGTATTTCCAAAAATGTCTTAGATTTTACACTTTTTTATATTTTAAAAATGTATGAGCATTTCAATGTAAATTAGATGGAAGAGGTTTCAATCTGAAACATGTGATTTCCCTTTCTATGCTTTTGCCTGGGTGTTATTCTGATGCACTCAAGCTGGGACCGAGGGCTACTTTGCTCACACCAGGGCTCACTTGGTGCCAGGTGGGTCTGTGAGCTCCCGAGTACCAGCACAGATTGGGGTCTGACCTCACTGAGAGCAGCTCTGCTGACAATGGCCTGCGAGTTTTGGTGGGTGACAAGTTGATTACAAACTGGCAGTGTGTCCTACTGGCCAGGATGTCTGACCAACAGTATCTGGGGGTGCGTGAGGAACAGCGTAACCAGCAGGTCCAGGGGGGTGGCCCTCCTCCTCTACTGGACCCTAGCGAGGCCACATCTGGAGTGCTGTGTCCAGTTCTCGGTACGAGAAAAACAAGGAGCTGCTGGAGTGGGTCCAGCAGAAGCCACAAAGGTGATTGATGATGGGACTGCTACATCTGTTTTAAAAGGAGAGGCTGAGGGAGCTGGGCCTGCTTAGCCAAGAGATGACTGAGACGGGATCTCATCAATACATACAAATGGGAAGTTGAATATGAATCAGCAGTGCCCTGGCAGCCAGCAGGGCCAACCATGTCCAGGGGAGGGATTGTCCCACCCTACTCTGCACTGGGCCGGCATCACTTCAAATCCTGAAAGCAGTTTGTGGCATCACAATATAAAAATGACATTGAGTTATTAGTTATCCATAGGAGGCCAAGTGAGGATGGGGAGAGGGGTCTGAAAGAGAAGCCACATGAGAAGAAGATTTTTGAGGCCTTATGATGCCACTTGGTCAGTTCAGCCCGGACGAGACTGAGGGGAGACCTTACTGTGGTCTTGAACATCCTCATGAGGGAAACCAAAGGGGAGGTACCAATCTCTTTATTCTCACGATCAGTGACAGGACTTGCGGAAACATCGTGAAGCTGAGTCGGGGGAGGTTTAGATTGGATATTAGAAAAGGTTTCTTCACCCAGAGGGTAGACAGGCTCCCCCGGGCAGTGGCCCCAGCAGCAGCCTGACAGAGCTCTAGAAGTGTTTGACAGCGCTCTCAGGCCCAGCGTGTGACTCTCGGGGGTCCTGTGCAGGGCCAGTAGTTGGATTCCAATGGGCCCTTTCCAACTCAGCATATTCTCTGATTCTCTGGTTCTACAAATATCTCCAAGACTGGTGCCAAGTGGACGCGCCAGACTCTCCTCACTGGTGCCGGCGACAGGAAGAGGCGCAATAACTGTAAACTGAAACGAAGTTCCACCTCAACATGAGGAGGAGCTTCTTTACGCGGGTCTATGTCTAGAGGGTGGCAGAGCGCTGGAGCAGCTGCCCAG
>VWZN01022228.1:147807-164187 GCA_013396955.1 Regulus satrapa | reverse complement strand
TGCGGTGGCCCTCGGGGTCCGGGACCAGCCTCCCCGCTGCCCTTGAGCGTTGTCGGTGCCGGTTCCCCGGTGTCCCGGCCCGCGGGAGGCCGCGGCCGTGGTGGCCGCAGAAAGCGCCGCCGGCACCGCTCTGGGGCTGCGGGGCTTCGCAGATGCTTCCAGGGACCGTCCTCCGATCCGGTTACGTGGCGATCGGCCCTCGATGTGTTTGTAGCAGCTGTTCTGTGCTGTCTCGCTACGTTTTCGTAGAGGTGGAATAAACTCGGTGTCCCGGAGCTCCTGTGAGATACAGCTGCCTGCTCGTAGGGAGTGGCTGAAGGGGTTGGTTACAGAACAAGACTCTAAACTCCCGTGGATGTCTGATTGTTGTCATTATGTGGTTTGGAAGAGTTGCAGGTTTTGTAGTTAGAGGCAGCCTGAGGGGAGACTGACCTGAGAACAGGTGTGAGGACAGCCTGAGGTGGCAGAGCAACTTGTGCCTCTTGTCGCAGTGTCCACTGTGCTTCAGTTCCTGTTTTGGTTAACTGCTGACAGTAACTGTGTGTTGGTCTGTGTGTAAATGCTTATTTTCTCTCAAGGATAGACACAAACTTGTAAACTAAGGGGTTCGTTTTATTTTTTTTTTTTTTTGCCTTTCTAGAGAAGCCATTTTGATCGGATTCATCATGGTCTTCAGGGGGTATGTGCAGTCCCACAAAGGTCCTATGCTGATCAAGGTAATTTCTTGTGAGAAATGTTTTTTTGGACAAAAAAACCCCCACCAACCCAACCCCACCCCCATAAAAAACAATACTGCAGACTCAGAAATCAGTCTTCGAGATGAAATCCGTGTCAGGGTGGAGATTTTGGTGAAAATTTTGATTTATCTGCATGATTTGATTTCAAGCTAAAGCTGTAAATAAAAGTTGAACCTCACTATCGTTCTTCTTACATTAATTTGTATTCTAAAAGAGAATGTGGTTATATGATATGAGCTAGGTAAGAAGTTCATAATCTTAATAAGCTTTATAATCAGTAGAGGTTGCACAGATGCCTGTTGCAGCCATGTTTCCCCTTTATAAATTGTGGCATTCAGTAAACATTGATCTTTTGTGCTAAACATCAATAGAAGCTATGTTGTAAAAAATGTTATAGTAAAGTATTGTGACATCTTGGGTTAATTTCTTAAAGGCTTTAGAACAAGAGGGATGGGAAATTCAGTTTCTTGATGTCATTTTACGTTGCTTTCCTTGTGAAATTTAAGACTGGTTATTTTTCTTGTGGAATTAATACCCTTACACAACCTTTCCCCATGTCCAGAAAGTTACTTTGAGGTTACTTTGAGGTCCAGAAAGTTAATGAGATGTCGCTCCCTTATCTAATCCTGTTTCATTAACTTGCATAATTCTTAATATGCAATTATTTTGCTGTAAAAACAATCACTCAACTGTTCCCTGTTTCAGTTGATGCCGATGTCACAGTTATTGGCTCTGGACCTGGAGGATATGTTGCTGCTATCAAAGCAGCTCAGCTTGGATTCAAGGTGAGACCTCACTCAGATAGCAGAATACTCATCCAGGTGAACTTGAAAGGTATCTGTGTGATACTGTAATTCTTCTGTCACATTTCAGGCCACCAGATGCTGTTGACATCTTTTGTTAATCTTTCTTTGCCTTGCTTACCCAGATTATGTAGAGTTTGAAATGGAGGTGTGACTGTATTAGCCCTGCTATACATATATACATAGAGATATGTATATATAGATATTGATATACACACACATATATATATATTTATGTCTATGTATATAGCCTTCTATAGCCCTGCTACTGACAGAGCTCCTTAGGAGAGCTTATTTTTGGTTGGAACTGGTAATTGAGGTAGGCTTATACTCTTGTGAAAGAGAAGGTGGGAAAACAGTGCTGGGAAGGAATTTTTCTTTCAACAAAGGGAAAACTGAAGAGATCATGACTGACAAAAAGACCTCTGGAAAACTATTCTGAAGAACAGACTGGGGGAACTCAGAAGGGGAAAAAGCCACATTCAACTGCTATGCTTTTTGAATGTGATCAGCAGAATTCTACTGCCATGTGAGAATTTTAGAGGCAAAAATGTGTGTGTAGAAATACTGTAGCATCTTAGTTACATTTATTTATGTTAATCTCTGTTGTTCTGCCTGTTGTCTTTGAATGCCTTTAGGAAGAGGCAGGTGTGACTGATGTGTACTAGTGGTATGTAATTTTATTAAGTATTGTGAGAGTTGTATGTGTACAATGTATTTCAGATGCTTTTCAACTTAGAAAAATACAGAATGTGACTTCAGGATATTTTTGTGCCCTCACTTCTTAATAAGATGCCAACTGGCACTCTTGGCACTGCATTATTGTTCTCGTAATTATTTGGAACTCTGAGAAGGTGATGCTAGCAGTCTTGGGCATGTTTCTGCAGTTTGATATGTCACAATGTTTCTGAATTATCTAAAATAGACTTCATGACCAAAATGAGCTGGTTTGACCGCCTGGTAAGGTCAAGAACTCCTGTGGTGAGTTCCAGTGAAGTGCAGGACGGGGGCCCGTGCAGCGTGTAGTCTTCATCTTTGAGTAGTGTCAGAACTTGGCTGTACAAGGCTCTGAGCCACCTGATACACCATGGAATGGTTTGGGTTGGAAGGGATCTTCACGCTGGCCTTGTTCCAGCTCCCCTGCCATGGGCAGAGACACTTTCCCCTGGACCATGTTACTCAAAGACCCATCCAGCCTGGCCTTGAACATTCAGGAGTGGGGCATCCACAGCTTCTCTGGGAACCTATTCCTGTGCCTCACCACCCTCACAGTTTACTGGGTGTTAGTTCCTTCCTGAGAGCTGATCTAAGTCTACACCCTTCAGCTTAAGGCTGTTTCTGTCACTGCATGTCCGTGTGAAAAGCCCCTCTGCAGCCTTCCTGCAAGCCCTCTTTAGGTCCTGGAAGGTCTCCCCAGAGCCTTCTCAGCCTGTCCTCGTCATAGGAGAGCTGCTCCAGCACAGTGTTCAGCTTGGTGGCCCCCTCCAGACCCGCTCCAGCAGGTCCACATCTGTCTTGTGTTGGGGGCCCCAGAGCTGGACACAGTCCTGCAGGTGGGCTCTCATGAGAGCAGAGGAGAGGGGGACAGTCACCTCCCTCAATGTCTGTGATGTTGACTGTGTTTGGAGAAGGAGGTTTGTCTAGATGGCCTCAAGAGGAGGTCCCTTCAAACTGAGTGTTGTCCCTCATTGTACTCCCTCAGCTGGGGGTCAGTAACATCTTTTTGGGTATCTTTTAGCCCTCTGATATGTAACTGTACCAAAATATCAATGTTTGACTTTCCATTAAGTTGTATATCTGCCTGTTACCTAGTGCAGAATAATCGAGTTGTCTTTGCACATCTTTGTGAGTTACTATTTTGTCATAGTAAGTATTCTTGCTTCTGGGTGTATGTGGTGACTTAGCTAGTAACATGAGAAAAAAAGGTGCTGCAGGTTTTAATTAAGATTGTGGCCTTCTGCCATGGGGGTTCATGTTTGCTAATTCTAAAGCTATTTTTGTGGCTGGCCATAAAGCAGCTTTTCTTGGAACAGTACTGTCCTTGAGTCCTTTATATCTGTGATTAACAATAGTGTACCATACAGAAGGGAGTTAAAAAGTGTTCTGGATTCTGTTTTTCATCATAGTAAAAGATAATTCTATTACACTGTTTCACAGCGTGTTAGAAAGGGGAAAATGCTTGGACATACTTACTTATGTCCCCATTATCATTGAATGAACTTGTAGAATGTTTTTGGTGTCGTTGAGGAATGCAAGGAGATGTTTTTAGAAGACTGGCAAAAAGATTGTGTAGCTACACCACCCGTGGAAGAGCCTGATTCTGCTGCACTGAATTACTGAACTTTGAATTTTAGTGATATTTCTGCTAGCACAAGTATTGAATCCCTGTATCACCACCATAGCATCCATCCCATGTTATTACCAATAGTATTCTCTGGACATTGGCTTTTCAAAAGCTTTGCTTGGCCTCGTCAGTGAAGTTTATGTCAAGTGGATGAGGCAGAACATCCTTTTTGGGTAAAGGCAGGAGCAGTCTGGTGCTATTTGATCCACGGTGAGCCCTTGTGTTGTGTTTCATGTATTCATGTGCTGAAAACAAGAGGAAGGGGAGGTAGGGATGAGCATATCTCAGAATGTTCATGTGATTTGATTCGGTGAATTCTGCTCTTTATGTTGCCATCACCCCTACCTTAGCACAAAAGCAGCAAATAAAAGAAATTAGGAAAGGCTTTCACCTAGGTAGTTGCCTCTCAGTGGACCAGAACTTTCAAGAGTGTGAACCAAGGAACAATTATTGTGAATATGTATGTCCCCTCCAAAGAAGGAGATGCCAATACCTTTGGTTCTCCAGAAAAGGATTAGGTGCTCTCTGTCCCAGTGATCTGTTTTAATATGAAGTTTTGGCAGTTGTTTTTGTCTTTGTTGACAACTTTGTTGACACTTTGATGTTGTCAGTTTAATGAGAAGGAGATGAAATGTTTTCCATTCTCCTTGGTATTGACCTTATTTTTGTTTGGTTTTGCTTTACTTGATTTTTGGTTTTTCTTCCTTTATAGGTGTTGGTACATCTTTATAGCAGTGGGAGGAAATGCTGTTTGTGGCTTGGGGGTTCTGTCCTGTTTTATTTGAAGAAAAGATTGCTTCATTGGATTTTAATCTATGCCAGTTTATTTACCAGTTGTTTTCTTGTTTTTATGAATCTTTGTACAATTTACATGTTTTGCTTTTTGCAGTTTTCTGCTGTAATTGTTAGGGGGACACCTTTCACTGGACTGAGTGTTGTATTTCTTATTTACTTTGTAGATTTTTGTGGTAGGACAACACCTGTAGGGAAGTATGAATGGTGTCGTGGCTGTTGTTTGGTAGAGAATTTGGTTGCCAAGAACTGTTTTGTGGGTTTTAGGTTAACAAAAAAATGAGGGAAGGCACATATAAGCCATAAAATAAATGTAGGAATGAAATTAATGGAACACTTTTAGAAGCAGAATTACTAGACAAGTAGACAGATGTCTTTGTCATCAATTCTAAATTGTGGGATTGCCTATAAGGAAATGGTGACATAGTATTAATAATTTTTTTTTTCTCTGTTCTTTTTCCTCAGACTGTCTGTGTAGAGAAAAATGCAACGTTAGGGGGAACCTGTTTGAATGTTGGATGTATTCCATCCAAGGTAAGCGTGCAATAGTTTGTCATAGCTTCATTAAAAGCAGCTGACTGACTTGCTTCACTTGGGAGGAGAGTAGGGAGGAGTTTCTCAAGATGGATGTACACAAACCTGGAGGTCAGGCTGCTGGTGCTTGTGTGGAGCCACGCAGACGTGGAGAGAAAGAGCTGAGTCCAACACGTGCACCCTGAAAGAAAGGAGAAGCAAGAAGAAATTAATAAGAACTTTATATGTGACATTGCTAATCTAGTTTAAAGTAATTTCAGCCTTTCTAGGAACAGTGCTCTTGCTGGGGAATCTGCCTCAGTAGCACTCAGCAGGTGAAGGAAGACACTGCTAATGCCAGGTGTGTGATGGCTGTAGTAACAGACATAATAATCCTAAAAAAATCCCTCCTAACTGTATTGCCGTGTCTACTCCTTTTGCTCAAGAGGTTCCATTAGCATGGGAGAAGAAAATATGGTATAAATACTAAATTTTTAGAAAAGTTTTCTATTTTTTATAAACATTTTAGTAGTAATTTTAATGAAGTTCAGAGTATCTTACTATATTGAACCACTTAAAAATGTTAATCTGTACAGTGTTACCTTGAAAGTGTGAAACTCTGCTAGGATTTATTTAAATGACTTCTCAAGTCCTTTTTATTTTTTTTTTTAATCCTTTAGAGTTCTTATGAAAATAGTATTGAGCCCATGGTTAAACTTGAATACAAATTATAAAAACAGAGTTATCTTATTTTGATAGTATTAGTTTGACTCAAGCATATGTAGAAAAGGCAAGTATTTCAAAATGCCCTCTGAATCTTTTACTGTGTCTGCTTTAGATTTTAGTCTGTGCAAACTTGTCCTTGCAGAGATGCAGGTAATTTCATCTTTGGGGTGGCTTGAACAATCAATTTTCTTAGTAAGATCCTGCCTTAACTATATTATTATTTCTAATCAGAATACAATTATCGAGGTTCTGAATTTGAAGCTATTAAATTATAGCCATCGGTATAAAAACTATTCTAATTCTATCTATAAATTTAGAAGATCCATCCAGCTTCAGCTCAGCTGGCTGGGCAGTTACAGAAACTTCAGCACAAAACCTTAAAATTTAACACACGTATATCTACACAGACTAAAATCTTAGCAGGCATTTTAGTGTGGATTTCCCTTATCCAGTTTTTCTGTATCTTCTCTTTTGCCATCAGTCAGAATGATTTTTCTTTTCCTCTGCTTAGTTTTTCTTTTTTTTTTTTTTTTAAATCTCTGTGGAGTAATTGTCAATTTGTATGGTGAAATTAGAAAAAAGGATAGGTGTGGATTTAACTGTTTTCTATTTTTCTTTTAAGTTTGTAACTTTGAATGTTTCAGTAGGAGCTTCTGTGATTGAAATGCACCTTTTCAAATATGAATATGTCAAACTTAATAGTGAAAACATTTGCAAATAATAGAATTCTTTTTCTTTATAATAAATAACATATTCTTGTGAATGTAAGTCCAAATTGACATTTTTGTGTGTCTGTTTTAGGCCTTGCTGAACAACTCACATCTGTATCACTTGGCCCATGGAAAAGATTTCGCTAATAGAGGAATTGAAAGTGAGTGAAGAGCTCTCAGTGCCTGTTACATAAGTGGTGGCTTCCACCAAGAAGTAAATTTAATCTTTCAAATCTGATTAGTATGGTTTTCTGGTCAGAAAATTTTTAGTTATAAATAATATCCTTTATCTATAATTTGGATTAAGTTTGCTCTTTGAACTCTGAATAATGG
The DNA here is from genome assembly GCA_013396955.1 of Regulus satrapa. Classification (NCBI taxonomy): domain Eukaryota; kingdom Metazoa; phylum Chordata; class Aves; order Passeriformes; family Regulidae; genus Regulus; species Regulus satrapa. Next base: position 157,229 of record VWZN01022228.1, on the reverse strand, counting down.
ATAGATAAGTTGTAGTTTAAAAGTGCAGTATTGATTTTCAGTATAGCAGTTGCTGAATGTAACCTTTAGCATTTGGCAGGGCTATTCAACACAGGGCTCTGTGTGGATTGAGGTTAGGCCCTTTAATATGAATGGGCTGTGATGCTTGATGTAAGTTGTTTTGTTTTAACCTTAGTTACAGGACTCCGTTTGAATCTAGAGAAGATGATGGAACAGAAGAGTAGTGCAGTGAAAGCCTTAACAAGTGGAATTGCTCATTTATTTAAACAAAACAAGGTTAGTTTGGATTATATACTGAAGTATATCCATTTTTCTGATCTGAATTTCTTTTTACATTTTCATACTGCCATGAAAATTAGAGTTACTGACATAAGAAGGGCAGAATTTTAATGCTTCTCTTCCAGAAAACTTTTAAATGCTCAGTGCCTTCATTCTTAATCTCCTTTAAGGAGTAGTGTACAGTTACTTTGTGATTTGTGCCAGGTAGTGATGCAGAGAGATGTTTTAACAGCATCTCTAAGCATTAGTGAGATTCGGGTGAAATGCAGCCGAACTTTCATATTTGACCCTGACTTCACTGTGTTCTCATTACTAAAGGTTGTGCATGTATCTGGGTTTGGAAAAATAACTGGCAAAAACCAAGTCACTGCAACTAAAGAAGATGGCAGCACACAAGTTATCAATACCAAGAACATACTCATAGCCACAGGCTCAGAAGTTGCTCCCTTCCCTGGAATTACTGTACGTATTTGAACTTTAATTGTACCTCCTTTTCAGTGTCTCACAACCCCACAATTTAATGTAATGTACTAATGGTTTGCATTTCACATTCTGTGTATTTTGTATATAATGTGTCAAAGAGATGGTGACCTTTGTGCATTTTGTCATTAGATTGATGAAGACAACATTGTGTCATCCACTGGTGCGCTGTCACTGAAAAAAGTCCCTGAAAAGCTGGTTGTCATTGGTGCAGGAGTCATTGGTGTGGAACTGGTGAGAGGATATTTAAACCACTCGACCTTTAAAGAAAAAGGGTGTTATTTTTTATTATATTTGATGGTTTTGCTGTGATTTAACAGTTCAGCGAGTTGTAGTGATTCTGTTCACACTTCATACCTTGCTAGTTCTGTTTCCCACCAGAAAAGCTGGAGTGTTTGTTGGGTCAGTACTTCTGCAGCTGGTTAGATAAGCAGAGAAATGACAGAGGAACATGCAGAAACATTGCATATTTATTTTTCTCTTCTGGGGGAGTAGGGATGTGAGGGAATACTAGCCAGGATAGTTCAGATAAATTCTTGAGTGTAATAGTTAATTTTAAGAGATGTTTAATGAGTCCTGATAGTACATATTCTATCAACCAAAAGTGTGGGGACTTTACAGTTCATCATGGTCTGAGTCCTTTTGCCTCACACCTACACATTTCAAAAAGAATTTCTATTTGCTGGTCTTCCAGCTGCTTGAAGCTGTGCCCATCTGCCAAGTGGCTGCTTAATCTGCTGGCCATTAAGCTGGGAAAGAGTAAGCAAAGTGAAATTCTATGCTGGGTGGATGTGGGTAACTGCAGGTAAGTAGGGTGTATGTGGGTTTTGTTGATGAGGCTGATGACCATGGTTAAAGTTATAAATACAAATAAGACCATTTTGTTGTGTAAAATTTCCTTAATGTGGAATTGTTGTAATTAATTAGCTGTATTAGAACACCACAAGCAATTTCTTTTGGGTTTTCCTTTCAGATTCTTTGATTTTGAATTTCTTCTATACCTGTAGTATAAAACCATACCTGAGTTTTATTTTGTTATTTAGTTAGCTATTTCTTTAAAAGCCTAATTCCCTGAATTTGGTCATGGAAGTTTTGAGTCTGCAAATAAGCAATGATAAATCATTTCGTGGAGGGGGGAAATTGAACTTGTTTTATTTTATGCTGTCATGTTTTCTGAGACTGATCAGTTTGCTGTTACATGTAAACCTGCTTTGAAGGAGTTTACAGTCTGTTGTAAATAGTAGAGTGTAAGTATCTGAAGTTTGTTTTTCAAAACCTTTTTGCCTGTATTGTTGTGACTGCAGGGTTCAGTTTGGCAGCGCCTTGGTGCGGATGTGACAGCTGTTGAGTTCATGGGCCATGTTGGGGGAATGGGAATTGACATGGAGATCTCTAAAAACTTCCAACGTATTCTTCAGAAGCAGGGATTCAAGTTTAAACTGAACACCAAAGTTACTGGTGCTACCAAGAGACCAGATGGAAAAATAGATGTAGCGTAAGTGTTGAACATAAAGCTAAAGGAATGCAAAGTATATTTTTCCTTCCCAGTTCATTAAACCTATTTAAAAATACAGTCTGATATTATTTTTTAGACAGGAATGAAAATTAATTCTTTAGGGCTATTAAATGTTTATCTTCCTTTGTAACTTTTAGAGCTCATAGTTTTGGGTTTATTAAGTCCTAAATGGCTTATACAGGAGAGATTCCATTGAATTGAGCTGAGGGCTTGCTGGCATAAAACCCCTGCTACAATGAGATCAGTAATAAAAACAGAACTCTAAATCATTCTTTTCATGGAAGATACTTGCTTCTGGTATTAGAATAAATACCATGAGTGTTCATACAGTCTTTTCCAAGCCATTAATTCTTGGCTAGGTAGTGGAACATCGTCTTGCCTTAGCATGGCAGAGATACTATTTTTTTTTTTAATGGAAATAAATGAAACTACCTAGAGAGCCTTTTTTAATAGTAATACTGTATTTTAATAGTAATACAAAAGACCTTTGAAGTTTTATACATAAACAGTTAATACAGAGACACAAAGAAAATTTGCTTTGTGGAAGTCCATAAGTGTGCACTAGTTCTGTTTGTGTTAATGGATTTTCTATGCAGAAACTGTAGTTGAAAAAACAATACTTGATGTTACTGCACAAAAATGAGCTTAAATGTTTTTTCACTGAAGACTTAATATGGTGACTTTTACCTGCTGTATCACTGTAGCCTGTGGTAGTCTGTCATCCATCGCTGTAAAGGTGCAGGGTTTGGGCTTCTTTACACGCCGTGCTGATGCTGGTTGGATCTCTTGCATCTCTCTGGTCTGTTTATACCTTTAGAGTCAATTTGGTTCGGTGTTCTTTTGAAACACACTTCCAGTTATCCTCAGTTCCTGTGCTTTGGCTCTTGTGCTCTCGCAGAGTACATGAACTTGTTCAGGGTGCAGTCCAACACAAGATGTGCTTGAGGGATGCATGGGAGGCACAGCCCCTGCTAACAGACCTTGTTTCCCGGGCCAGAAGAAAGCTTGCTCAGAATACATGGCCCTACCCCACCCCAGAGTACTTTGGGTGGCAAGTACACAGCAGCACTTACTTTGCTGTGCGGATTTGATCCTATCAGGTCATGCTGTTTGCTACCAAAAATACACCCTGAATTTCTAACCATTGTTAAGAAATGCAGTAAGAGGTGTGTTGCCCCTTCCTCCCTCTTGTGCTGAAGTCATGCAAGGAGGAAGCATGGGGCAGGCTGAATGAAATGCTTTGGAAAGTGACCCAGCCAGGAGGTCGCTATCTTGGGTCATACTAGTTAATAGCAGAGAGAAATAAGGCTGCAAGAAGTTTACAGCTTAGCATTTTTGCTTCTTATTTTGCTGTAGTGTTGAAGCTGCTGCTGGTGGCAAGGCAGAAGTAATAACTTGTGATGTGCTCCTAGTTTGCATCGGTAGGCGTCCTTTTACAAAAAATCTAGGTCTTGAGGAAATGGGAATTGAACTTGATAAGAGGGGAAGAATTCCAGTCAACAACAGATTCCAAACCAAGATTCCAAAGTAAGTAAGACTATTTTTTTTTAATGCAGAACACTTACTTTTAAAGTTTAACTTACAAAGCACTTCTGTTTTTTAATAAAATATTTTCCTTTTCTGAAAAGAAAACTCAAGATATCTGAATCATTTAAGTAGCTAAAAATTTTTATTCAGCCTTTGAAAAGTCATTGTCATTTTAAAAGTCACTGTCTAGTGTATGTCACTAAGTATCTCTGGAATTGTGGCCATTCTGTGGAAACTGCTAATGTGAGGTATTTTCATGTTTTGGTTAGAGTTTTCAGTAACATGTTTCAAACAGACTGTTATGTAAGGTAGCCCAGGTGTGCTAGGATGTTTTTAAACAGTGTCTTATTCTGTTTCATTGGTCTGATAGCATCTATGCTATTGGTGATGTAGTTGCTGGACCCATGCTGGCCCACAAAGCTGAGGATGAAGGCATTCTTTGTGTAGAAGGCATGGCTGGGGGAGCAGTTCACATTGACTACAACTGCGTTCCCTCTGTGATCTACACTCACCCTGAAGTGGCCTGGGTTGGCAAGTCAGAAGAGCAGCTGAAAGAAGAGGTACTGTTTCTTTTCTTCCCCTACAAAAACTGTTTTCCCACCTTGGCCTGCTTTCACTCTATTGTTTATCTAGCTACTTTATCCAAATTTCTGCACTTTGAATTCATGGCTTAGGGGGTGTGAGTGAATGATGCTATTGTGCATGCCACTCTCCCAAGAACCACAGTTCACTTCAACAACTTGCACTCTGTGACATTAATATTGTTTGTTTGCAAGTTCATCTTTTTTAGTACACTCTTACACCACTTTCGGTGGTTGTACATTCCTCTGTGTCTCCTCTTTTAGTTCTGTATTGCTTCTCCTCATGTATGTAGCAGTTGGTTACGTTGTTCTTGTTGGTCATGAACTCAGAAATCCATCTGTTTTGTAGGGTGTAGAATACAAGGTGGGGAAATTTCCGTTTGCTGCAAACAGTAGAGCAAAGACAAATGCTGACACAGATGGCATGGTGAAGATACTTAGTCAGAAGTCAACAGACAGGATGTTGGGTGCTCACATTTTAGGCTCAGTAAGTATCAACAGTTGTGCTTTCTTGGCCTCGTGGTGTTCTTTTTATTTAGTGTTGGATAGTTGTTGAGTTTGAAGTAGTGTTTATAAACAGGAAGGTTTGAGTTCAGCATACTTATTTTTTTTACAGTTCTGTTCTGCACCCCAGCCTTCCTTCCCATTTTTTTAGTTACTTTGGTGTAAATTAAAAAAAAAAAAAGAAAAAGCCCAGCTTTTTTTTTTTCCCCCCATTTCAATTGGTATGGTTATTTGATTTCTTTGACCACTTTTGTATGGAGAGGTTTTTTGGTGGTGCTGTTTGTTGTGGGATTTTTTTCATTTTGTTTTTATGAATACTGCCAAATACATGAGAGAACAGCAGAAATTGCTGATTCAACTTTTGAAACTTGAGGAAGCTGAAAAGACTGTGGCTTTTTTATTGGTGTTTTCTTTTTTTCCCCTTCTCTCCAACTAAAGACTTCAGCAAAGGTGATATTCTTAGGCTGCAATCACCAAATCTGGGGTCAGTAATTTATGGAACTTGGTGTAAAAAAGCTCATTTGCGATTTCTGCTATTTAGGGGGTTTTGGGGTTTTTTGGTCAAAGTTAAACCCTAATCTTTCTCTGTTTTGTTTCTTAGCTTAAATATTTCTTTTTCAAACTATGTTTGCAGAAACATTTCCATACCTTTGTGTACAGCTTTCTTTATGAAAAACACCAAACTGCTCTCAATAAGATTGTATGCTAGTTACTTTCTCCTGCAATTCCAGTAATTTAGAAACCAACATGCCTTAAAGGAAGCACAACTTTGTATGTCTCATACCAACAGATGTAATTTTCTTCACTGGGGAAAAATCTTATGGTTGTGGATCTGAGTGCTAAAAGTGTAAGAGAAGATTTAACTATTTTTGACTCCTCAGAGATAATAGTCTCTTAGTAAATATGTGTAAAGAGAGCAAATAAAATTGAGAGGGTAGGTGTAGTAACATGCTTTTTAAATCTAGTTATCTATTTAATTTTTCAGGGAAGCATTGATGTTTTGGGTAGGTTTCCTTTCATGGAAAAATGCCCAGCTTTTGCACAACTCTCAGGAATGAGAGAACAAATACTTCGATTAATGTTTCGATTTATGCTAGGTTTGAGCACAGTCACCAAATAGATGAAGTATTTATGACTTACATTAAAAGACAGATGGTTTAAAACTGGTTAAAACATAACTTTTCTTTTTTAGCAGAAAATGCTTACTTATAAGCTCTTACTAATTCAGCAGAAGCTGGACAGCTGCATAAGGATTTGTGCTAATTGCAAGTACCATTGAATTACAGGGTGCTGGTGAAATGGTGAATGAAGCTGCCCTTGCTATGGAATATGGAGCATCATGTGAAGATGTAGCCAGAGTTTGCCATGCCCATCCAGTAAGTGTTTTCTAAAGGGACTGTTGAACACCATTACACAGATAGGCTGTTATTTCATGTAGCTATTAATTAGCTATTAAGATTTATTCCACGTAGCTATTAATGGCTTGTAACTTTTTGTGTTTGCTCTCTCCAGACGGTGTCAGAAGCCTTCAGGGAAGCAAACCTAGCAGCATCCTTTGGCAAAGCTATCAACTTCTAAAATGAAAGAGCAGATCTTTGTACATATATGGTACATCTCTGAAAATGGACTGTGGGCCCTTGTGGAAGACTGAGGAATTTAGGACTGACTTAAGTGAATACCTTAATTTTAAACATCAGATATTTAAACAAATAGAGTTTGGAACAAATGGAATTATCCTGTCTCTGTAAATTAAATACTTCAAATTACATGCTTATTTACACAATGAATGTTGCAGAAAAGCAGCCTGACAGAACTATTTTCTTTTTCAAAACCAAACATTTTGCTGCTGCATGGGATTATCGGGTGTGCTGGTCAGAACTCTGAATAATTGTCCAGCATACCTTGTGTTTTCTTATTTGAAATAGTGATACAATAAACCAGTTGAACGCTGGCACTTAAAATGCCACTGTCACTTAAAATGCCACTGTCACTTCCGCACAAAAATGTGTTTCCTTCTGAAGGGATTAACTTTGCTAGTTAACCTACTTCTTTCATATGAGTACCAAAACTTGTTTTGACCTAGTAGTGTTGGGATGTTGGGAGAAGGGGGGGCCTCGTGTAGATCAATTAAAATGATACTCACTTTTTAAAGAGAAAATTACTCTGTGTGATTCTCTGTGCCATGTTTTCATATTGAAAACTCATAAGGGGAAAAACTGAGTGCTGAAATTGAGAAATGAAAGATTGAAGACAAATTCATATAATCTTTTTTGGTTTTAAATCTTCCTTTGCCCAGCTCTCTTGAAATGCTAAAACTGGGTAGGGAAGCAATGTTTTCTGTTAAGTGCTAAGACATGAGGGTTATTCTGCATCTTCCACACATAAGGGCTGCAGTGTCAGCTCTCCACACAATTAAGACATACTGCATTCTCTTCTGTTTTCTATTTTGTTCTCTCTTTCTGTCTCTTCTGTAGCAAGAGAGCTTAATAAATATTTGACATGGCTGGAGGGTCTTGGATTTTGTTTGCTGGTTGGATCCTTTTATAGTGTCTAGGTTGTTGATTATGTGAGAAAACTCATATAATAAGGCATTTCTGGAAGATCTTTAACATGTATATGGAGCATGCCCACATCCAGTGTTCATTTTAATTTCTTTTCCAAGGTGCCATTTTTTCTGTTTCTGCCAGGCTCTTCTGCCTTGAAGGAAACCTTAATGCTTGCTGGTATTGTGCATGCCCTTTTTCATTATGCCAATGGAATGAGAAGTGCCCATTCAGAAAATGATGCTACAGCTACTTGGTTTTGTGTATAGACAAGAGGGTTATATATTTCTAGCTTGCTTTATAGCTTCTTGTTCAAGTATTGATCCGTTATGCACAGTAAGTGATGGAGGTGGATGCCAGCATTCCCAGTTAATCAGTGAAACACCGGTGCTACTCTTCATTGTGATTTATTTTCTTAACCCTTACTTAAATGTAGGTGGGGTTAAACCATGACACCTCAGTAAGGTTACCATCTGATTCCTGGGTGTGCTGGGTTAGTGGATTAATGTGGATCTGCTTTCAGGTGTTAGTAGGAAGCTGCTGAATGGAAAGCAAAGGAGACAACACGGAGCAGAAAAGCTTGGTTCTTTCAATGGATCTTGGCATTTCAGAATCACTTCTAGCTTAACACAGGTAAATGTTAATCATGTGATTTGCAAGTTCTTCCCAGAAGCCCTGCTGCTCTTTCAGAAACACTTTTGTGTCCACTCTCTCCTGAATACTTGTAGCAGTCTTATACAGTTCATTTTCGAGGTGCATCATTTACAGAAGTTTGTATCACATGTTAAATGAAGTTTGAAAAGCCAGGGAATCTTAAAACCAATAATACTACTAAGTTGTACTGGAGACTGTAGTTTTCCAGACACTTAAAAATAAAAATCAAGGTCTTAAAATTATTTTTGTTACTTCTCTTGCCATCATTCCCATTCTAGTTAAGTGTGTTTGTTAAGGAGTGTTTGTAAAAGTCAAATAAGCTGCTGAGCCACCTGTCAATGGTCTCATGGCAGTTAGGCCTAAGTGCTGCCAAATTGTCACTCTGTAGGAGCTGCTGAGTGTCCCCGCAGTGAGCAGGGCATGTTGCTGCTGTGATGATCAATTCCTTCAAAGGGTTCTTTTTGTTTTGGTTTGTAGCCTCTGGAGCTTAGGGGTAAATTATTTATTTAACCATAATGCCCTTCAGTTTGCTCAGGTACTGAATCCTGCCATAGCTTGCCCTGATTTTGATGATGTTAGTCCAAGTTAGGTAAGGTGTGAATCGAAGAACATAGATAGAATCCTGGGGTCAGAGTTAGCAGTCAGGATGTGCAAACACAATGCAGTTTTGGGTGCTCACTTGTGTAGCCAGTGAGCGTTTCTGTAGCTGTGAATCTGTTTGTGCCATACTGTACAGCTCTCTGAAGGTGCACTGTAGTACAGATGAGTTTGAGCTGAAGTTACAGTGAACTGGATGCTACTCTTGCACATATTTTATTAAGTACAGGCTCTTCTTAGAGCTGTCTTTGTACAGCTCCTTAACTGATTCACATTATGTGACCTGTGAACTTTTGTAGTTCCAGTTTCCAGGAAGGCCTAGTCTTCCTGAAACGTTTCTACACTAATGCATGCAGCGTGAGGAACCAACAAGAGGAGCTTGAGGCTTTGTCCAAGTCCCATGGATTTGACATCACAGGTGTAAGTGAAACCTAGTGGGATAAGTCCTGTGAGTGGCAGGCCTGTTGGTGGCTCTTCAGGAAGGATGGGCTGTGGGCAGAAGAGCCAGAGGGGTGGCACTGTATGTAATAGCAGGGTTAGGAGGTTGGCACCCCTGGGTAAGAAGGGGCAAATGAATAATGCAGGTGTCACTGTAAAAGCCTACTATAAATTTCCCACCCAAGATGCTGATGCAGACAAATTGTTCTTTGAAGAACTAAGAAATGCTTCCAAATCAACCCTCCTTGACCTAATGGAGAACTCCAACTTCCCAGAAATTAACTGGGAGCGTTACACCTGGGC
>VWZN01022228.1:103712-147638 GCA_013396955.1 Regulus satrapa | reverse complement strand
GAGCGTTACACCTGGGCCAGAAGATTCCTAAAAACATGGATGACAACTTTATGGGACAGGTTCTAAGGGAGATGACTTGGAAAAATACCCTCTTTGGTCTGCTGCATCTCAGCAGAGTGGATGTTGAGTGGATCTCATGAGTAAGTTGAGAGTGGCAGCAATCTTGGCCATGGCAACTATGAACAGATCAAGTTTAAAATCCCTGGTGACAAGTGGAAAAGGGCCAGCAAAACCTGAGCTTTGGACAGGAGGAGAGTAGAACTTCAATCACCTCAGGGCATTAGTAAGGTACCTTGGGAAAATGTTTTCTCAGGTGCTGAGGTCTATCAGTGCTGGTCACTTTTTAAGCATCATCTCCTAAGGGCAGAAGGAATAAGAATTCCCAACTGTTGGAAGTTAAGCAGGTGAGGCAGAAGGCTGGCTTGGCTGAACAGGAATCTTCTCTTGGAAGCAAGATGAAAAGGAAGATGTATGCCTAGTGGAAGCATGGTCAGGTGCCATGGGACGAAGAAGAGATTCTGCTGTGGCCACTGTAGGGAGAAAATTCAAGTGGCTGAAGCTCAACTGGAGTTGAAGTTGCCAAATAACATTGTCCCATTACAGGATGAGGATGGTCACACCACCAACAGGGTCAGGGAGAAGGCAGAAGTGTTTAATGTGATCTTTGCCTCTGTCTTCAGCGTAGATGATGGACCATGGATGTTTCAGTGCCCTGAGCTGGAGGAGTATGAACTGTGCAGGATCTGCTCCTGCTGGATCCCCTACAAAATCTATGAGGCCTGATGTGATTCATCCAAGAATCCTCAGGGAGCCGCTGTTGTCATCACAAAATACCTGGATTTTTTTGTTGGGGCTTGGAGTTTTTTTGGTGGTTTTTTTTCTTTTGTTTTGGAGTAGTTTTGGGAATCTGGAGAGGTTCCAGGTGACTGGAAACTGGTGAAAGTTGTCCCGGATTTTCAAGAAGGGGAATCCTGGAACCTGACAGTCAGAGGCCTGTCAGTCTCACTTCAGTGCCTGGTAGAGTTATGGAGAAGATTAACCTGGAAGGTATCGAAAAACACCTGAAAGAATGCAGCCCTTGGTCACAGCCAGCATGGCTTTGTGAAAGTCCTGCTTCTCACACCTGATTTCCTTTTATGACAAGATAACCCACATAGGTGATGAAGGGAAGCCAATTGATGTCATCTTTCTGGATTTCAGCAAAGCTTTTGCCACTCTCTCAGGATCCTCCTGGACACAATGTCCAGCACACAGCTTGGTAAACACACAGGGTTACAGTGAATGGGGTGACATCAGAGTGCTGGTGTCACTAGTGGGGTTCCACCGGGCTCCATCTTCAGCCCTGTGCTCTTCATTCATGACTTGGGAGGCAGAATGGGAAGGGATACTAAGGGAGTTTGCAGATGATACAAAAGAGGGAGGAGCTGTTGCCTCCCTCAGAGGCAGAGAGGCCCTGCACAGAGACATGGACAGATTATAGAACTGGGCAATTACTAACCACTAAAGGTTCAGCAAGGGTGCTGGATTCTGCACCTGGATGTATGGGATGCAGACTGGGGAATGAGGCTGCAAAGCAGTGCCACTGCCAGGAACCTGGGGCTCCTGGATGATGGAAAGCTGAATATGAGTCAGCAGTGCCCGGGCAGCCAGGAGGGCCAAGCGTGTCCTGGGGGCATCAGGGACAGCATGGCCAGCTTGCCCTGCGCTGAACTGGGGCAGCCTCACCTCAGTGCTGGGGGCCCTTTTGGGCACTACAATATAAAAAAAGACATTAAACTATTGGAGAGTGCCCAAAGAAGGGCACAAAGATGGTGAAGGGCCTTGAGGAGAAGCCGAATGAGGAGCGGCTGAGGGCACTGGGTCTGTTCAGCCTGGAGGAGCCTGAGGGGAGCCCTCACTGCAGTTACAGCTTCCTCATGAGGGGAAGAGGAGGGACAGACACTGATCTCTCTGGTGACCGCTGCTGAGGGAGTGGCCTCAAGGACCTGAGGGAGGCCTGAAGTTGTGTCAGGGAGGTTTATGTTGGGTATTAGGAAAAGGTTCTTCACCCAGAGGGTGGTTGGGCACTGGAACAGACTCCCCAGGGCAGTGGTCACAGCACCAGCCTGACAGAGTTCAAGGAGTCTTTGGACAGTGCTCTCAGGTACATGGTGTGACTCTTGGGGTATCCTGTGCAGGGCCAGGAGTTGAACTCAACGGCCCTTATGGGTCCCTTCCAACTCTGCTTATTTTGTGAGTCTGAGCTTGGTTACTGATACAAATTTGATGCATTCATACTTTCAGTGCTGACTTGTTCACACTCTGCATATCAAGTGTTTTGTAATCAGGGACAGTAAAGTAATCTTAAGCCTAAATGAGTATCATGCAGGGAGTACAGTCCTTTTTGAGTACTGGGGCATAATCAATTACATGTGGATGGTATTTCTTTTAATTTCTTTCTTAGTCACTTTTAATTAGGTCTGAGTCACCATACTGTATTTCATAGTAATAGAAACCCTTCTTTAGAATTACACAGTTCAAGCCAAGTTTTTATTAGATCTCTAACCATTTAAGAACAAGACTTGCTAAAGGATTAATTGATGTACCACAGGAAGGAACTTAATGAGTCATACTAGGAATATACAGTGATACAAAAGTACTGTTTATTTTCAACATCAAAAAGTTACTTTTCTTTGGTTCTGTGGCTTTAAAGTCAATATAAAACCTGTTCACCTTATCAGGTCTTAGTACAATGTCAAAAAGAACTAGTATAATACTTGTAAAACCCATCCTGAACACAAGCACTTCCCCCTCCTGTTTATAAGCAAGTGCTATAAACAGCAACCTTCTGGCTGATTGTCTGTAAGAGGGAGCGAACTGTCTCTTCCAGCTCCACCAACTGCTTGGCTTTGTCCTCCAGAACTTTTTGATTGTTTTCATATGTCTTTTCCAAATCTGTAGAAAAAGGAAGGCAAAAAAACCCAGCTTAATTGGTGGTGTTTTAATGCATGTAAATAATTATAATTACAGATAAACTACTATTCAAATTTATTTCTAGTGTGGAAGATACTCTGATTGGAGGAAAAACCAAACAACAAGTGAACACACAAAAAGCCACCCCAAAAAATCAACAAAGGCTGGAATGGCACCTTTTTGTTTCCTTAACAAAGAGATGTAAAGGAACAAGAAAGTTATTTTCCAAAGATGAAAATCCAAAAGAATATTTTGAAGGTTAAAATAATTATTCTTGCTCTATGGTGGATTTTACACCACAGTGATGTGTTTTGGCTTGTGATGACTAAAACTACTCAGCAAGTCACAGTAACTGTGCAGGAGTAGCAAACAGGAAGAATGAGTTCCTGGCCTGGCAAAACCAGAAGGAAAATTTAATTCTGTCTCTGGTAGCAAGGGGCGGACTGCCTTGTCCTGGTTCAATCAACTTTGTCAACAGTAAATATTAAATGAATCCGTAAATTGGAACTCCTGTGTCCTGATTAGCTTTTGTTTTAAGAGCTTTCCAGGGTGGGGTGAGGCAAGAAATGTTTAGAGATGGGGGTCTTGCTGGAACAGACGAGTCCTGGTCCTGAGCAGAGTAGTTTTGTTCCTTCCCTGCAGTGGTTCTGGGGGCAGTGAGAGATGCCATACCAGAAGTTTGTGTCTCACCTGTAAGTTTCAGCTTATTCTACAGAAATCTTTGCTTCAAAAGACTATCTTATGTCCACAAGAATAAGGAAAGCAGATCAAGCCTCAGTAAGGAATAAATACCTTTTCTTTCCCCTTCTGCTGATGAATAGCTGATTTAACAGCATGAAATTGCTTCATGTTCTAAGGTGCCAAATTGCCTCCTCAGAGCAGCCCTACCTTTGAGCAGCTGGAGTTTGCTGTTTGCTTGAGCCAACAAGGCTTTAGCTTCATCTTGCAGTATGCCTGCCTTCCTCCTGGCCTGGGCCGACTCCTCTGTCTTCTTGGCAATGAGCTCTTCCACCGTTCTGTACTTGCCGCTCAGCTCGTTGTTGAGGACCTGTTCCGAATTCAAGCACAAGATGGAGCTCACGCAGAGCCAATACAGAGTTGGCGTTTCTCCCTCTGCCCTGTACTGATCCGGGTGCAAGGAGAGACTGCGCTGGGAGAGCTCACTTAACAAAAGCAGAAACAGTGTCAGGGTTTTTCCTACCTGCTGTCCAAGACTAAGAGCTGTGGTGAAGACTCATCAGTTGCTGTTTTGCAGGTCTGTGGCTGTTTTACAGCTTCAGTACTGGCACTCAGCAGGGATTTATGGGATTCAGCTACAGGGTTCTGTAACTAATGGAAGCCATGGCTCCTAGAACCACTGGAGAGCTCCACGGGCCACTGCTCCTGGCTGAGTGGGTGCATTTGGGAGGAATCCCCTTGCTACCCTTCCAGCAACAAGAACTGAACTAGCTCCCCGTTGCTGTTGCTGAAAGTGCTGGGAAAGTCGTGAGGTTGGGTTCTCAGCTGTGCTTTTTGTTGAGGGGTTAAGATTAAGAAGTCCTATGGCCCAACTAAATTCAACCATTGAGCAAGACAACATACCATAGGAGCACTGGAATTCTCTTGTGTTTACTTGACAGCACCTGAAATAGTACTTAGTTTTTGGATATTGTTGAGTTGATGGGTAATGCAGCTCTCCTGTCAGAAAATGGCTCTCTGGAGATTGGCAGGCTAAGTACACACAAGAGATGGGAGCAATGAAACTTCCTTTGGCAGATTGGTCAATTGTTTTCTTAATGAACATTCTTTTGCCGTTACAAAAGTGTGTAGCAAACATTGGGAGTAATGCCATATGGTCACAGAGACAATCTTGCATCCCTGATATTTAGCAATTACTTCAGTTTTATGTTAAGATAATTATTTTTCCTGTTGCTTGGTTCTGTATATGCCAAATCCTGGTTTGTTTATCCTGACCCTCTCATTGTCATAGAACCATAAATACTCTACACAAGTGGAAAAAAAATTTTCCAGTTCTCCTGTGACAGACAGGTTTCTGTTCCTCAGCTTTACTATCTATGAAAGGCTGATAAGTTTCCTGCAGTTATTTCAGAACCTGAAAACTTCCCAATATACTTCTCTCAGGATCTGATACCAAACTAAAAAGTAGCTATCATTGGTAAGAGCATAAATGCTCTTTTTTGCTCTCAGAGTATTTTCTACCCCCAGAATATGAACAATAAATGTGACGGATCATTTGTATTAATTGATCTCCCTGCAGCCAAACCTCGGGGGAGTTTTGCTGGCTTCTCTTTAGGATTATTCCTGAGCTTCTCACCTTTTTAACTTCTTCAGCATTTTGTTTCGCACTAATAATTTTGTCTTCTATATTTCCCACGTTCCCTGAATTTGTGGCAGCCTTTTGCCTAAGGTCTTCAACGCTCTTCTCTAGCTCAAACAGGCGTAAGGTAGCATTGTTCAGTGTTTCTGCAGATGCTGCGTTTTCAGATTCAATCTAAGAGAATGAAGAATCAGAGTTAGACTTTCAAAAGACAATGGATATAATACTAAAATTTCTCCATAAACTCTGCTCAACTAGCTAGGTTTTGTACATAGATCTGAGTTAAAAACAGTGGTTTAGTTTTGCTAAAAATGGCCCATTGGAGTCAGGGTGAAAAAGCTCAATGCTTGAGAATGGTACATATGGGGCTGCAAAAGCATTAAGGAACATGGTCAAAAAGTATTTCGTTGCATTATACATGGAGGAGCTGACTAATCTGCTGACAAAACTTCAGACATTCGACTCCATCATGTGATAATGAACTTGTGAAGCTTCTAAAATGGCCAGGCTTCATCAGTGTAGATAGCACTGTGGTCTCCTGAGGGCTTTGAGACGAAGTCTTCAAATACTTTTATCTGACAAGACTTTTATCTGACAAGCACTTGGCACTTCAATCCAGCATTTGTTTATTTATCTGGTGCTGCAGTGGTGGATGACACTGAGCACACCAATACACAACCAGTGGGGCTGACAGGTGTGGCTTGCCAGGGGTCTTGTCAGACCTGCTGGTTTAGAGTGCTGCAGTCTTGCTCATTTAACTTGGCTGGTGCAGGTTATGGGGTGAGAAAAGCCTTTTGGTAGTTTGTTCTTGTTGTTGTTGCCTGGTTTGGTTTGTTTACCAGCAAATAGTCCCCTAGCATCTGTCCCACTCACTCAAAAGTTGATGTGAAGGCAGGAATGGTTTAGATGCATTTTAAGTGCAGCCTTTGCTTTGCAGTAACGAAGAGCTTTCCCTAGACAGGCTTACATCAGTTTCTAAGCATCAGATTTGGTGCTATTTCTATTATCTTAAGAAATACTCATAGAGCACTCACTGAAGTCAGCAGGTCTTGTGTTCCTTTAATATCTTCATCAGCTTGTTTGATGGCTTTTTCAGCTGCATTTTGAGCTTTTTCAGCTTCTTCCAGTGCTGCTTTCACCATGTCTGCAGTGACTTTAACATCTGTTGCACCTTTGCTGTGGAACAAGACTGTTAATGCTAAAAATGCTCTTAGCTGGAACTGGAAAAAGAACATATGCTGCAACAGGATGGTTTTGCCCCTTCCTGAAGGAATGAGATTTTACATCAGGGAAAGTTTAACTGCATTTTCTTATACAATGACATCAGGGAAAGTTAAACTGCATTTTCTTATACAATGAGATAAAACAGGGCTGCATACCTTGCTCTTTTAGCTTCCTCCAGTAGCATTTCTGCCCTGGCAATGTCTCCAGCACTCTGCTGCAGAATGACCTCAACATCAGAAAGGCTTTCTACACGCTCACGAATATCTTCTGTCAGGGCCTGCAGCTGCTGGGGAGTGCTTGGCATCTCCATGTTCAGCACTTCACTAGCCACTGCCTCAATGCTATCCAGGTCAGCGCTGTCTTCTAGCAGACAAATGACAAAGATTTGAGTACAAGTTTTTTTCTATCACGTCTCAGCACTCAAATTCTTGTTCAGTTGCTTCCTTAAGAAGGAAAATCATGGGAAAACTTCCTCCCCCAGATTTATGGAAAATCAAGGTGTTGAAACTACTTCCCAAGGCAAAAGTTCTTTCTCAGGAGAGGTGTACAGGCGCTGCTGACACAGCTCTCCTGGAAGCCAGTTGAAGATCTTGGTGCTCACTCTGGGGGAGGGGACCTGAGCCCAAAGGAAACAAAACCAACAGCTGCACGTAGATGTATTTGTGCTCCCAGCATAGTCAGCCCTGAGTAAACAGGCAAGGAATGGGCTGCTGAGGAATAAGGCTCTCATTTTAACATTTACCTGCTTTCTTACAGAGAGAAAAATGCAGTTTCTGACTTCCTTTCCCTTTGTCTTTCTAGCCAGAACTTACAGACGTACTTGGCAAAGTACAGCAGTACAACAGCCTCAGCTGAAACACACATAATAACATGTCACAGTCTGCTCTCACTTTCTTATTATCTTGTGTTTCTCTTAGTTTTTCCTCATGTTTTCAGCTTTCATCATACACACTCTCTAGGAGAGACGGGGGGAATGATGACAACTGCTGCACTAACCCTTGGAAGAAAATACAGATGTAAAGCTAGTTTTCACAAACCCAGAATAAAAATACTATTACAATGCAAAATTCTTACGCATTAGGAAGTCTCTAATCTGTTTAATAAGATTTCTCAGATCTTCATTGCTTCTGTCCACTTGTTCTTTTGTGGCATTGGTTTTGAGCAAAACTGCTTGTGCATTTTGTTTTGCTTCATCTGCTCTCTGTTTTGCCTCAGAAACCTAAAGAGAGAAAAATGGAAGGCTTGCTTATCTTCTTATGCTTCAGGGCTTGTTTTAAAACAATTCATTTGGAGTCAGAAGTAATCGTAACAAGGAATGCTTTTTCTCATAAAACTCACAGAACACTTCAAAGCTGGCCCTGATCCATACCACCAGTGCTAGTTTAAACAACTCAGACTGATGTTTAGTTATCCATGAAGCTTCACTTTAGCAAGCTCCCTTTCTGAAGATATTTACAAGCATGATGAAGTTACACAACTCAGAAGAAGCATTTTCTGCAGAAAACCAGCACATACTTTATCAATTAGTGTCTGTGCTACAACAAACTTTTTTTTTTCTTTTTCTTTTTTACTATCTTAACAATTGGTTTGGCATATTACCATTCTGGAGAGTTGCTCAACTTCTGCTAATGCACTGAGGATGTCTCTGTCAAAATCCATCGCCTTCTGCCAGGCATTGTGAGCCACAGTCACCAGCCCATCGCAGCCGGGGCCTCCACACTTCTTCTTGCCCTCGTCTGTTCGACAGTTCAACCCCCCGCACTCGGACTCGGCGCAGGAGGCTCCCGGAGCAGTGCCACACGTCTGCAGGGACACAGGACACGAGGGAAGCAGTCACAGCCATTGCTAGGCTGCGTGGGGGCTGGAGCAAGACACTATTCTACCACAAAATCTCAGAGTAAACTTTTTATTTTGTTTCCTATCGGCAGCATTGTGCTGAGAATTATCCGCTTGGTCAATTGTTTGGTAATGAAATAACACAGGAGTTGGTTTAACCAGAGGGAAAATTAGAAAATTCCCTGTTCTTGTGAGGTTCTTTTACCGCTCCATGCCATCCCCCCACTCTCTTTTTGCCAAATGATAGTCACTAACTTAGGTTTTGCAGCCAAAAAACCTCCCTGGGAAAACCTAGGAGTTGAGCCAAGTTAGCTGCAGCTGTCTCCTGTGAAGTGTAAATGAATCCCTCTTACCTGTTTGGCATGTAACCCAGCAGTAGCTAGAAAGCAGAAAGATGTCTGTCTGCGTGTGTGTGTGTGTGTGTGTGTGTGTGTGTGTGTGTGTGTCTCATGATTACACCTCCAAGCAGTATTTAGGGCCTTGATAAACATCTACCCAATACTTCAGCTCTTAAGAACAGTCAGGGCAGGAATGTAGGGGAAGGGAAACTAAACAAAAAGATTTGTCTTTCTTCCCTCCAGAGAAAAAAGGAGGGCTGAGGGAGTGGGAGGGATGACTAGCTCTAAAGGACAAGGGACAATCCGTGTGTGAAGAATCTCTCCACCACAGGCCTGGCCTGCCCAGGGGAGTTAATGAGCAGTGCCCTGCAGCCTTGCCTTCACCCAGGGTTGTTCAGCGATTGTTCACTGAATGCAGCTGGCCAACTTCAAAGAGAAAGCAAGGGAACACCCAGCCTCTCCCAAAAAAAAGCCATCCTTAATCATATTTACAGATGAGCAGGCACCTTCAACAGAGAAAATGCCCTTTTGACTCCAGCTCCCTCCAAGTTTTTTCTCGAGCAGGAGGATGAGCCTGGGGTGATGCTCGGCCCGTGGGGGTGAGCAGAAGTGCAGCCTGGCCAGGTGCTGCACAGGCACAGAGTGTACCCACGGAGCTGCAGAAGGGAAGAGGGCAGCCTAGGGAAAGCAAGCTCTGAACTCGGGACAGGCTTAAGAGGATGGCTCTCAGCCCAGCAGATTTGCCACACTTTTCTGCACATGGGAACTTCGTCCCTAGCAAAGAACATTGGATTAGAACAGGGGTGATGCAAAAACAGGTGCTCTGTTGAGGCTGGCAAGAGTAGGAGGAAGCCCAGCATGAAAGGCTGGTCTTTGAAAGCCAGTAGTGTCAGAGCCCACCAGTTAAACAACCCAGTTCTAGCCCCCAAAACCGAGGGGTTGCTCAGCCATGCAAGCTGCATTTTTCACGAACCAACCGCGCATCTCACGCTGTCACGCCCCACAGTTCCCCCCCGCCCGTTGCTCCATCACTAACCCCACTCTATTTTTGCTACAGCTTTTCTCCCAGTCCCTCTCAGCTGTGTACCTTCTCAGCCACCTCGGAGAGGTCCAGGCTCTGCAGCTTGCCGGCGAGTTCATCCAGAAGGCGCGACTGCTCCTCTTGCTTGGCCTTGAACTGGGCCTCCTTCTCATTGATTAAGTCTTCCACTTCCTGCCGCGTTTGCGCTGACAGCTCCACGGCGCTGTCGGGATGAACAGTGGAGGCATTGACCCTCTCCTCTGCCTCCAGGGACATCTGGAAATACTTGGTGATACTATCCAAGGCTCCTGCAGAAATCAGAACTCTGTTAAGTGGCCCAAAGTAATGTCCGTTATAGATGTTAGCGGATGACACATCAGGGTTAGTGATATA
Organism: Regulus satrapa; assembly: GCA_013396955.1. NCBI lineage: Eukaryota > Metazoa > Chordata > Aves > Passeriformes > Regulidae > Regulus > Regulus satrapa. The sequence goes on along the minus strand of VWZN01022228.1, from coordinate 137,557 downwards.
TCACATCGCAGTAAATGAAACACTGGCCTTGGCAGCTGTGTTCAGGGCCATTGCAAAGATGACAGAATTTGGCCTCTTGCAGAAAAAAAAAAAAATTGGTTTTTTGCTTGGTGGACAGTGTGTCAAGCTGGACTTTGAAGTTAAGCCTTTTTCTGACCCTAGACACTGAATTCTGCAAAAGGAGAATATGGCCTTTTAAGGTTTTTAGGGGAACAGTCTGTTTTCTAAGGGTTCCCATTAATTCTTACTGCTTGCCCTGGGATGTCTGGCTTATGGAGTCACTGCTTGGAAACTGATCAGAACTTTCCTAAGAAACAACTGCTTGATGAAAGATGCTGATTTATGAAACTGTTGATTTTGGACAACTCCTGGAGAGGCCTTGTGTGGTTGTGAGGGACCCTATGGGGGTGGCTGTACTCTGCACTTTGGAGCAGCTTTCCTATGCAGAATGCCAATAGTCAGGCATGATTGTTCTACGTGCTACTCGCCTCACTCTTAAATCTCCCATGATCACTGGAAAAAGACTTCCTGAAAAACAGGAAATTGATAAGAAAAATTAGAAATACTTTATTTGAAGTCAGCTTTCCAAAGTTCCAAATAATTTGGTGACATTCCTCTTCCTCCAATAAATTTTGATTCTTGGCCCATTTCAGTGTGCCAATGGACATGCAAGGCTTGGTGGCTCAGAAGAACTGGCCCTTTAGCATGACCTTTTTTTTCCACCCAGAAACAGCAATTTAACAGACTGAGGGGACCAAGGGGGATGTCCAGACATATCTTGAAATCTGTGGTGCATTTTCTTCTGTTGTGCCTCATCTACAATGTGTCCAGCATGATACCTTAAGACGATTCTGTCCCCCAAGAATTTGAGCCAGCTTTGCAATGTGCAGAGGAAGAGAGTCAGGGTGAGGGGGCAAAAATTCCTGCTGCATCAGCAACTCTGCTAACACACAGAAAGAACCTGTCCCTGAGGAACTGTGTTTTATTACAAGTTAGAAGATTAATCTGGTACTAAAACCCAAGCACTAATTAAATCTTTGGCCCCCTGCTGCTTTCTCCCCCTCCCTGTGACACTTACCCCGAACATCAGAGATCTTGATGAACTCTAGCTGCTCTGCAAGTTCTTTCACAACGTGGTCGAGACTTTTGGCATCTGTCTCCAGCGCGCTCAGGTCCGTGTCTGTGCTGTTGCTCTTTGCTGCTAAGGCTGCTAAGTTTTCTTCTATGTCAGCTATCTTAACTGTAACATCTGCTGTCAGCTTTCTGTAAAACAGGCACAGAACTCAACACGGGGAGGAAGAGGGGTCATATGCCTCATACTTCACTGGAGTGTGGTGGCTAGAGATGCACCCAGCTTCTCCCATGGCAGGGCCTGTCCTCCCTCAGTGGAGCTCCAAGTGATTTGTAACAACACGCCTACCTAGAATACTGTTTTGTTTCCTTTATTTCACAAAACTACTTTTTAATCTACAGCGCATTTATAAACCCAAAGCGCCAAATTGCTCAGAAAACAGCTGCTTTGTGTAAGATTAACTGGAGGGAGATTCCAGAGGACTGGTGTAATGCTCTTGTATCATGGCAACTGCATAGGTCAGAGTTGACTACTATGATCCATACATAATTTGCTTCCCATCCCACACAGCTCAAATGTAGTTTTTTATTCCTACAAGCTCATCAGACAGATTTGAACTTCAGGAAGCAGGGAGGGGGAAGCCTTAGTTTTAACACAATGGATTCTTTAAACTCTTCTGTAAAGATCCCTCCTTGCCAGAGTTTTGAAGGACAACCTCCTGCTCTAAGAATTCATTCAGTAAGCCGTGGAGCAGACTTTAGCTAGTGGGATAACCCTAAAAGGAAAAGCAAGTGAGTATTACATGTCAAGGCTGCTGCGAAACAGAAGTGGGCATAGGAAGCTATTCCCATCCATGGTGATCCCATCAAGCCAAGCATTTCCTCATTCTGAAAGAATCAAGGCAGTATTTAAGATCTAAGATCAATTTACAGCTCTCTCAATAGCCCAACAGCCTGCTGTTTTCCAGGACTCCTCCAAAGCCCACTACTTTTCTATACAGCCACAGAGGAGCAAGAACAGATACACATAAGGTATGTTAGGGAAAATCAGCTCCTCAGCTGCTCTGACCTCCCTCAATACACACGGTCCAGAAGCAGCAGCAACCCCCAGCTCTCCAGCAGGAGGGAGGGGAGCTGTCAGACACAAACTATTCCTAATTGAGACATTTGTGCTTTAATCCTCGCCCCTTGGCTTTGTGCAGTTCCCTTTACAATGCACAAGCAAGCTGGAGTAGTTGCAGACAGGGTTAGAAAGCCTCTGTAATCCTACTTAATGTTAGACTGCCCCATCTTCAGACTACCATTTTTTTGTATGCTTAGCCCTAAAAGAAAATACAAGGCTTCTACTCGGAGAAAAATGGAAACAATCCTTGTTATAAACCTGGTGCTTCCCCCAACACGTGCTCAGAGTGCGGAAAGGAGCCCAAGTTTCCAACTCATCAGCTACACTCGGAAATCCAGGAATTTAATCTCTCCCCCTCTTCATTCTCTCACATAATAGCAGTGTTTGTCCTTTGCCCTGGGGCAGCACAAGGCAAGCATGAGTGGCTGCCTGGTAATTAGCTGCCTGGAGAGCAGTGGGAGCAGGATAACCCAGCCCAGCACGTGGAGCTGCACTGCTCCTGCCTGCCCCGGCCAGGATTCTGGTTCCAGGATGGGCACTCACTGCCAATGCTGAGCATGGTGAGGTGCTCCAGCAGCCCAGGAGCCACAGCACCCTCACCCAGCCAGAGGAGTCGAGCCAGAGTGCCCTCAGCCCAGAACACCAGTCTGGGGAACATCAGTCACTGAAGTAAATCCCAGCTCTCTGGAACTCCCACTCCTTCCCAAGACAGACTTTTATCCATGTTATTACAACTGTACTTACTCTGCTTCCTCGAAGAGATTCCCAATATTCTTCAGGGGCTCGGCTGCTGGATTTTGAGCAACGATGGTTTTAATTTCAGTGAGCTTCTCCTCCAGTGTGTTGAGTGTCTGCTGGTACGGGCCAGTAACTCCAGTGATTTTCAGGGTATTAGCCCTGTCCAAGAACTGCTGGGTCCTATTAGCCAGCTCGCTGATGATCACATCCCAGAGGGCAAAGCACTGGTGGCATGGCACGCAGTCAGGGAAGAAGCCTGAGTAGCCCCGGGAGCACTTGTCACAGTGCAGCCCTTCCACCCCTTCATTGCAGATGCACTGCCCGGTGGCACGGTCACACTGCGGGGTCTGGATGCCACGAGGGTTGCAATCACACGCTGGGAGGAGAAAAAAGCACATGTAAAGGCCATGGAGAGGGAAATGACTGTGATGTCGGCAGGGTGGGGAAAAAAAATCAGTTATAATAAAGTGGTGAAATAAATACAGACGTGGTCAGTGTCTGAATTATAAAAAGTTAGTTATGGATGTATCGCCTGTGTATGGAGGAAACAAGTGTGAGTGAGAAAGGGAAGAGAGATGGGGAAATAACTCTAGGGGAAACCAGGATTTGCACATCTTGGAAATAGGAACAATAATGGAGCAAAGATGGACACCACTTGTTGCAATGTTCAGATGTCAGCTAGATAGCAACTGAAAACAAAGATCCCAGTTTCCCTCCTGCAATGAAGAATGAGTAGAGCAAGGCTTTCAGGACCAGAAAAGAAATGGCAGGCAGGCACACAGCAGAGGTTTTAAGCGCAACTCATGAGTGAAAAAGGAAAACTGGACTAGGAACAACTATTCACTGTCTTCTCCAGCAGAGGAGTAACAGCTAAGTGAGGAATCCTGCAGATAAAAACCCAACTACCTTCCCCTACACCTCCCACAAACACTCAAAGGAGATAACTGATTACACAGCACTTGGTTAAATGGAGGAGCTCTCTTCCATAAGGAGCTGTGGGTGCTAAAAGCTGAACTGGCTTCCAAGAGCAGGACAAATCTATGGGGCAAAAGCCCTTGTGAGATATTCTAGGCAGGGGTACAGGGGACTGACTCAGAACATGCTCCTGCCATGGACAGTGGGAAAGCATTCACAACACACACTGAGGAACCTGGCACTGGGCAAACCTTTTGGGTATATAGAAAATCAGAAAAAAATCTGGTAGTGAAAAGTAAAATAAAACAAAAAATTTGGTCATGGGCAGCCCCGTAGTGTTTGAGGTATTAATGACCAAGAGCCTACACGCTGTTTGTCATCCTCAATGTCACCCTCAGTGGAAATGAAGACACTTAATATTTATGGTTTTTAAAAAGCTATTTCACACTTTGAGCACCAACTTCAGAGTTACTATTGATATCTTCACGAAATCCACTTCTTTGGCACTAACCCATTGCAGAGAGAAGTTACTCAATTCATTTAGTGATGCACTGTCACTGCTGAAAGCACAGACACACTTTGTACACAATAATGCTATCAGAAACATTTCCATGCAGCGAGGCTGCCACTTGACTTTCTTAATTACACAGGAGACAGCAGCAGCAGAGGACACCACCAACATGCAAAGCTTTTAATAAAGACATGGCAGCAAGCAACCAAAAGGGATGCTTTGAAAATATGCACATCATCTACCTATGATTATGGCAGAGTGCACCCGAAAGAGGTCAAGCACGTGTTCCTTAAACAGGAAAAGGACTGACATACCCGAAAAAACCCCTCACTTACACATCTATTTACCAGGAATTCCCGAAGGAGGTTAAATGGCTCAAAAGGACCCATAAATCAATTCACACACCCAAAGCAAATGCCCCCTTGAAAACAGGGCAAAACACAAAGCTGTTTTCAAGACTGTACATTGTTTGCTTCAATGCCAGAACACAGTGGTGGTCTTCAGCTCAAAATACACACAGAGAGCCCCAGCAGAACAAATCGCTCCTCAACAAAACGACTTTCTTGTACAACGTGAATATGATAGGCAAGAGACAAAAATAACTTCTGCTGCCTGCACAATTGAGCAAAACGGTCCTTTGTTCTTTGAATTACACCCTGACACAAGAGACTGTTTTCACTTTACATCGAAAGTGCTTAAGTAGTCAACTCACCATGGAATATGTTCCCTGCAGGCAAACCGTTGGGTTCCTGTTTGAAGGTCAGTTAACCCCTCTGTCAACTAATAAGGCCCTTGGTATAATGATGAATTGTCCAAATTCCTTTGTATAGAAAGAGGCTAAATGGCATGTGGTTTCTCTCAAAGATCCTGAGGTCTGATCAAGTTACATGAATATTCACTGCTGGCAAATCAGATCACTGTATTTACTTGTGGATTTAAAAGGCTTAATGTGAAAAAAAAAACCAACAAACCCAAACCTTAACCCCATGTCGGTAATTCTACTCCTGAATACCTACATGTTCAGGAAAAGCAGATGACAGGGCTTTAGTAACATTTACATGATAAAGTGGATTACAAAATCCCTGGAACCAGAAAATACTAGGAAAGAAGAGAATTTAGGTACTAACATACTGCTAGCAAAGTGAAAACCCAAACTCCATAGCTGCCTGTTGTGAGATAAGAGCAAAGAAGTAATTTATTCTAAATGCAGCACAACAGCTGGAAGAATCCAGCCCTTCAAAACTCCCAAACCAAGCTTTGCAGGACCATGAGAAAACTGTACAAGGCAGCTAGAAACATTACTGTGTGTTGTTTCTCCATTTTAAGATTCTTTTATCAAGAAGAAGCAGGCAATCCTGGCTCTGAAGTACCTCAGTCCCCTGAATTAAATTTATATAAAAGGGCTTTCAGAAGTGCTGGTTTCATATTGTTCTTCCTCTTCTTCATTATCTTCCCAAGACAGTAACCCTATACAGTACCACGCCAGCCTTCACCCCCTAACCACCTCCAGTGGATGAGTCCTGTACCTTGTGCCCTGGACACCACCACCAGGCATTTGACACCCCAGCAAGGAGCACGTTCTAGGCCAGGGAAGGAGAGCACCTTCCCCTTATGCCATGGTGGGGATCAAATCCTCCCCTCGCTTCATTTGTGACCAGTTTTCAGGAGGAGGAAAGCAAGCCCAAGCCGAGATCATGTAAAGCCTTCTGGGTAGTGAGGAGCACCTTGAACACTGCAGTCCACCAGGCAAATAGCTCAGTGCCAGCTTTCACCTCTGCCTCAGGCAGTGCCTGCCTGCCAAGGACCTGCTGGCTTCAGTCTCTTTGACTGAAGGACATAACTTCATCCTAAAGGAACAAAAGCATAGTGACAGTGGCAGAATGTATGTGAAAGGAAAGGAGGATCTCCAAACTGGCACAGACTGGAAAAGACTGGCACAGGGTTTACAAATAGCTCATGGATGAATCAGGCATCCATCATTCATGATGGATGGGGGGTGCACACATGCACCAAAAAATTCCTGTGACATTCAATTATCACTGCCAATGTACTGGGATGTGAATACACCCACTAGAAACAGAGCAAAGACCATGTCAGAATGATCCAGCACATCATGCCCAGTATTGTGTTTGACCAAAGTACCCCACCATCACTTCTAGAAGAAGAACAGCAGAGTTCTTGTTCCTCCAACACCTCCTTTGTTATGTCCAACTCTTCCTATGGCCATTATGTGACTCTGAAGCAGTCCAGTACTGAGACTGCTGTTACAGCAGTTTTCCTTCTGCTGTACCCAAACAGGCTAACTCAAACACAACCTTCAAAGTACTGCTTTGCTCAGGAGCTTTGGGCTCCAGCCAGCAAACTCCTAAGCCTGATATAAGACCTGAGTAATACAACGCATCCAGTGTTAGCGTATGTTTGGTTAATCAGAACTTTTTCAAGAACAAGAAACAACAGGCACATCTAGGGATGCAGAAAAGTTTCAGATGCGGCTCTGTAGCTACCAAAAGCTTTATGCTCTACTTATCAGAGTATATGTGGTATAGGGAAAGACAAAGTCCTGTAAATTCATTTTATGTGGCTTCCCTATGCTTACATGACAAGAAACTGGGAAAGAAGTTAATTTTCCACTGCAAAATTAAACAGATGTTGAGTTTACTTCAAGATACTTGGATGCCTTGACCGTTTTGAGTCGGAAACGCCTTCAATAAAAATGGATGATTATTCTCCCTTCATGCAGACAGATGGCCCAAAGCCAAGGTGAAGGGCTGAAAGTTAATGCAGACATGGCTGCATGCACTGAAAATCAGTGCTCGACAGGCTTCAAATCTGTAAGCAGAGCAGGACATCGCAGCACCTCCCATAAAAAACACAGGGGAGGAAAAGAAGTCTTTTGAAATCTAGTTGGCCCTAGATTTAAGGGTTTTCAAAGGAGCATTTACTTAATTAAACAATAGGTTTCTGTTTTGAAACGGCATTTTGGAACTGGGAGTATTGTTTTCTTTAACTGAGTGTGTAACTCAATCACTGATTCTTCTGTGGCATACTTCAACTTAAGGGAAATCATATTTTTGACAGGAAAAGTTCTAGCCAAATTCTTCAGAGTCAGGATCTGCTGATTAGCAGATTATGAATATAAAGGATCGTAGCTCTATCTGTTTACAAATGCATGTGCATGTATGTGCACGCACATGCTGAATATCCATGGGTAATTTTTGTATCACCTTCATCAGTGCATTTCTCCTCCTCCTTCCTCATCCTAAAGACAGAAGTAACACCCAAACATGTATACCAAATGCACTAACAGAAAAACCTAAGAGAAATCAAAAAGAAGCAAATATCTTACCTTGAGAGGTTTGCTTTAAGCTCAAAAGGATCTATGAATTGCTTTATCTTTCACCTACTCTGACAGCTCTATCTTTTCCTCTGATTTTAATATTTAGAACTCACTTCCATTTAAATTACTGTAACTCCATATGCAGTATATTTGCACATCACTTAATTTAAACTCAGGCATGTCAGAGTGCTTGATAGTACAGCAGAGGTGACAGAATGGATACTGAATGGTCTGTATGAAGATCAGTATCAGTGTTCAGTTCCTTACTGGGGGATGCCAGGAACAAACAAGTGTTGTACATCATCCTACGTTGAATATAAGTAATTTTTCCAGAAAAATTTTCTTTACTGCTTGAGACTGAGGGCAGCGAGCATTAAATGTTTAACTCCTCCACAGAAAAAAAACAGAAAGGTTTTGTTCAAACATGATTTCCTGGCATAATTTCCCAGTGGTAGTGAGGCACTGTGATAAGAAAACCATTCAACAACTTGTAAGGTTGGAAGTTTTGCAGAGCTAGCAAATTTTTTCTAAATAATCAGCTATTGATTCAAGTTATCCTGCAAGCATAGTGCTAACTCCTCAGCATTAGGATTTTCAGTAGGAATGTTAAGATAAGATCCCAGCTTCAAATTACTGGAGTTGTGCTACACCTCAACATGCTAGCAGACCATGCCAAAAGGATAGTTTTCTGGGAACAATCAATACACATTACAATGTTTTATGACCTTAGGAAACTCAAAGTGAAAACTGTATTTTCTTTAGTATAGAATTTGTTTTACTTCCTTTAGATACTTCTCACAGAAGGAAAGAAGACATCTGGTAGCCTCCTCTCAACACCAGAAACACCTCCTATAAAAGCAGCCTATGTGATTAGTTCAAGACTCAGGTCTTAAATTTTAAGACTACAGAACTTATTCTTAAATGACAATATGGCAATTTCCAGTGAACAGCTGTTTCTGCACCAGCCATGTAACAAAGACTAACAACTGAGAAAAACAACGTTCTTGTCTATGCATGCAGTGTGTATTTGACAAAAACCATGACTATTTCTCATCGTAGCTCAATTAAATTCGGTGATTTTACAACAGGACTTGATGCTCATGTCCAACACCGGAGATGCTTCTTTTGAAGGGGCTACAGCAACATCGCCTAACTTCCAACCTCACACAGTGCCTCCTACTAACTGCACTGATTGTTCAATTTATTACAACAGTAATGACAGTAAAACTGTCATGTCCTTCATATTACATGACACATAAACTTTTAAGTATCTACTGTGCAAAGGTATTGTTTGAGCTGCATCTGCAGCCACTCCACACCTCAGGCTTCTGCTGGAGACGTGCTTTGTGGGTTGAAGCTGGTGCAGAACTCAGCGTGCAGAGTCTTGCACTTCAGTTGCCAGGCTTTGGAAAAGCTCCAGCAGAATGCCTGGGAGACCTGAATTTGATGAACTTTGTAGTGCCGGTATTTACTACCTTAGGAAGGGTTTTTATGCAATGGCATAAGGGAGCAATGGCAGAAGGGCCCTGCCAAGGGGCTGGCACTGCCCCCGGAGCAGGTGATGCTCACAGCACAGCTCCTGCCCACTGTAATCCTCCCAGGGACCTGCAAGAGGCCAAGAGAAAAATGCTGGGCTCCTCTCCATCCTCCGTGCTTCTGTGCTGTGCTTGTTTCAGGCATTATGTTAAATGCAGTAAGAGAATTACGTGCTTTTCCAAAGTACAGGGAGTAGCAGTCTCTGAAGGCCCAGCCCGCAGGCTCTCCGGGGTGTGCAATCCCCAAAGGACATTTGTGGGTGCTGAAGTGCACACAGTGCTGCGGGTTGAAGATGCTGGCACCCAGCTCAGCCTGCCCCAGCAGTGTGGTGCCAGTGTGATCTCTGTGGAGATGCAGAGAGGAGATGGTGGATCACACTTTCTCTCCACGGCAGGGGGCACAGACTGTAAACCAAAGCACCCAGACCAGGTACAAAAACCTGCCTTCCCTGCCCTCTGCTTCACCATGTCTGATCTTACCAAGGTTTCTAGAAAGGGCGTCACGGGCAGCAGCTGGCAATGGGGACGGCAGGGAAGAGTGCCCTAGAGCCTGGTTTCCAGGGGAGTGTACTGGGACCCTGGGCCACATCCACAACTCACTGCTGCTGCAAGTGCCTCAGAACCCATGGAGAGCTGCAGCCCCCAGCCCGTCGTAGATGGGCCATTTTGCACATCTCCACACAGCTATGTCCAGAGCTTCTTTGCATGCATTTGGGATTTTTTAGTACTGCAAAGGTTGTCAAAGTAACATGAGCAGTATGGTCTCCATTTCTCATCAGGAGCTTGTGTTTTTGGTGCCAACAACCTGAAGACCTCTTGTGAAGAGTTCACACATCACCATCCTTGGAGTAATTGATTCACCCTGTGATTTCCAACCTCGAACACAAGCCACATGCCCTAGAGAGTGAAAGATCCCATGCTGGAGTCCTTGGGAGCAATGTCGACACCTCTGCATCAGCTCAGTGAAGACTGTGTCCACACTCACACGGTTCAGAGTTTTTGCTCTTCCCCATCCAGACTGGTTTCTATTTTGCTTCCAAAGGCAGAACAAAATGTGGCCATACTGGCTGCTTGGGCCAGCAAGAACACGCCAGGTGGCAAATGCCAGGACAGGAGTCCACACGTTCCCTGCAACTGGAGCAGACGTCTTTGTGACAAAGCCTTGTCTCAGTTCCAGCTTCACTTTGGCTGCAGGCCAGATCTCAGCTATTTTCCAGGGACACTGCTCAGCAGCTCCTTTAACCACCCGCTTACCCCTGAGAACTGCTGCCTGCCCACGCTGCAGCAGCTGCAGGTCTGCCAGCCTGAACATCACCGCTCACTCCCCGGGGCTAAATGAGAGCCGAGAAGTCAATTGTCTTCTTGCCAAGGAGAGACAGGAGATAGGCAGGAGGCACTGACCCCACCACAGCGGGGGGGAGTCTGCAGCACCACCCGGCTGGAAGTGTTCCACAAGCGAGCACACGCTTGGAGCCTGTCCAGAGCATCACGCCGCAGGCTGCCACTGCTCAGCCCTGGGCAGCAGCTCTCCCTACCTGCCACAGAGACCTCCTGTGGGATGTAATAATGAAGGAAAATCTGCCTTTCCACCCGAGGGAGTCTCCTCTATCACTAAGGCACCGAAGGGATGAGGGGCTGGAAGGGGAGTGTAGAACTTGCACAGTAAAAACAGGCTCTGAAGAAGATATTCTCTCTTTACTTCAGAAACATTAAAATAGGCTTTCACATGTTCAAAAGACAGCAGAAATTTCACGAGAGATCAGAAACTATGGTATGCTGCAAAATCCTGCTGATAAGGTATGCAGATGGACTCCATCAATAAACCTTGATGGAGACAACTGATACCAAGAGACAATCCCTGCCCTGGAGCCATCAGGGTCAGCACGCCCCTTACCATGTCAGAACACACACAGCCTCTCCAAAGGCAGCCTTTCCCCCAGGAAACCCAATATGTACTCAGGAACTGGGACAATTCCCCAGTCCTTTCATCTGCTGCAGTAACCAAGTAGCTGTGACCTGCCTATCTACCAAGATAATGGGCTCTAAGGTATCTCTATTGTAAGGGATTTATTAAAGACCAGAGCAAGCACATTCCTCCCTGCAGGAAAAAATACCTTAATCTATTGCAAACTCTCTTGCAAAGGCTCTTATTTGAACAGATCAGAGATACAAGTTTGTTCTGGTCTGGACAGTGTTTGAAGTTTCTTTTCCAGCTAATGAACAGACTTGTTTATAATGGAAGGACAGAGGCCATCCAGTTTTCTAAACAACCTACTTCACGGTGCTGTTTTGCAGCATGTAGCTATGGCTAACTCACTGCATGGTCTCTGCTTTCTCCTTTATTTTCATCTGAAATATAACAAAAGTCTCTAACAAAATAAAAAAACCTCCACTCTGTGAAAGAAGACACAACAGTGGCCTTCAGCTGCATACAACTCAAATGCAAAGGAAACTGGTTTCCAGACCAATTCTCAAATGCTTGTGATGTTTTATCATGCTGGCTTACCTGACAGCATTGCAACCTTACCCTTAAGGAAGAATTGCTTCTAAACAGAGCGGTTTGTTTCTAAATAAAGGTCAGACAAGACAAACAGACAAGCACAGGGCTGAGCTCCTGACACACACCCCATCCCACAAAGCACCAAAACCCCAGGGCAGACCCCACCATGCCTTTTTCCCTCTTTTCCAAGGCCCGAGCGGGCTGCTCCTGGAAGAGGAGTCCCAGTGAACCGGGATGCGACGGCGTGCCCAGACATTTCCAAGAGGAGCAGGTGGAGCAGGGTTGGACTCACCTAAGCATTCCACGGCTGGGTCACCCCAGAAGAGCTCCTGGCACTCCCGGCAGGTCCGGCCTCCAAAACCCGGCATGCAGTGGCACTGCCCTGTGAACTGCAAAATCAGACAACAAATCCATCAGGAGATGTGAGCCCCTCAGCAACCCGACCCTGCAGCAGAGCAGAGGCCAAGCCTTGGGCCCGTGCCCGCGGTGTCCCCTCACCTCGTTGCAGGCCGGGCCGAGGGAGCGCGCGGGGTCGCAGTCGCACTGCTCGCAGCCGGTGCCGCTGGCCAGCCGCCACGTGTGGGGGGCACAGCGGTCACAGGTCTGCCCCACCACGTTCGGGAGGCACCGGCACTGCCCCGTGGCTGCCTCACAGCGGCAGCTCTCCGAGCCCTCGCAGTCCTCCCGCACAGTGCCCAGGTAGTTGCAGACGCACTCTGTGAGGGAAAGAGCACGGCACCTCCGTGTCAACTCGTCCTTACTACCAGACTGCCCGACTTCACACCTAGTTTATTCCCTAGTCTGCAGAAGGGTGGGCAGATGCTGGCATGCCCCAATACCAGTGGCCAGGTCTGGCTGACCCAGCACTGAATGACACCCAGCACTGCTTAGGAGCCTTCCTCACGTCCCACGGCTGCCCCAGCACACAGAAGGCCACAAGAGCCCCTCATTCAAGCAGCCCAGCCCTTCTTCTCCATTTCTCCCTCTGTAGAACCAAAGCCCAGATCTGCCCAGCTCTCATCAGACAGCTATGGTGGCAGATCTGCTCAAAGTGGTCAACTGGCCAACAGTGAGCTCACCTGCTCAGTGACTGTGATGCTGCAGGAGAGGTGGGCCTGCCACCCCACCACCTATTTCAGCTTCCTGTCATGGCTCCCATTCCCACTGCTCAACCACATCTGCAGGGACCTGGTGTAAACAAAAGCCAAACCCTCCCCCACCACCTTATCTCTGGGGAAGAGATAAACAGAGACCAGTACCAAGAGGGTAGGAAGCCCTCTCTTTTGCAAAATCCTCCTCCTTTCAGCAAAGGTAAATGCTGTCTCGTCCTCCCTCTCAAATGTAAAGGGCCCCCCTCCTGGCCAGGAGCCCCACCCAGCTGCAGGGCAGCTGCAGGTAACTCCAGCTGAAAGTAATAAGGTTTTCCCTCCACCCCAAATGCTCCCAGATAAAAAGTGTATAGGTGTCCAATGTTGCTGGGGCTGCAGCCATGTCTCCCACTCACTTCTGCAGTCCTGCTGCAGGGCACTCCCATAGTAGCCCTCTCTGCAGAGGTGGCAGTTTTCACCCTCGGTGTGATACAGGCACTTCAGGCACGCTCCGCTCCTCTTGTCGCAGGCCTCCGGGTCAGTGGTGTCGATGTTGTTGTTGCACTGGCACGGCTGGCAGGCGCCGCCAACCTCATCGGGGCTCCCAAAGAAGCCAGACGCGCATTCATCACATCGGCTGCCTGTTTGAACAAACAGGCACAGTGGGAATTGCCACCTCGGCTCCCCAGTGCGCAGCCCCGTAATCAGCAAAGCAATAAAGACCATCACTGGGGGGGCATTAACGGGATCATGTTTAAAGCAACAGAGACAACACTTGGTGAGACTATGGCAACTTAGTGCAGAGCACAGATGGTACCACCCAGGGCACCAAGGTATTGCTGCTCATCCCCTTGGCTCCAGTGCTGTCCTGTCCACCCTTTGCTAAGCACCGGCCATCCCTCACCATGCTGCTGGAGATGAGGTTCATGGTCGTGCTGGCATCACCCACACAGGCCACTCTGCCCTGGCACCTTCGAAGTGAGGCAATGCCCAGCAACAACTCCCTGATGCTGCACTGTGGTCACATCTAACCCATATGAACACACCCTCTCTCCCTGAGAGGTTCAACCCAACCAGCCACCCCTCCATACTCCCACCAAGTACCTATGTATCCCACGCTACAGACACACACGACTTGCAGTGTGACTGGATCCTGGTAACAGCCACTGGCAAACTGGCGTCCACTCTCGGGGCCGTCAGGACAAGGGCAGGGGCGGCAGTGGTCACCTGATCCCAGGATAGGGTCTCCATAGTAGCCAGCCTGGCACCTGCACAACAAGGTACACAGCATGCAGCGACTGCGGGCAAACACACTGCAACCTTGCAGTAACTAAGCTCAGATTTTCTACCACTGTGGAGAAGCAAACATCCTTATGGCTCTCAGAGAAGAGGGGATCCCCACTCCCATCAGTTTCCAGGACCACAAGTGCTTCTCTGACTCTTCCGTGCCCAGGGACTTCCCCTGTGGCTTAACAGCTGCCTGAGCACCAGCACCAGAAGGGAACAGCTGCTGCATCCACCCTGCTGTGGGGAAGGCGAGAGGCCAGAGAAAGGGCACCCGTGCCATACCTCTCACAGTTGTGTCCGGCTGTGTGGTCCCGGCAGCTGAGACACTCCCCGGTGTAGGGGTTGCAGTCATCAGCGTGGCCATTGCAGTGGCAGGGCTGGCAGCTGGGGAAGCCCCAGAAGCTGGGCAGGCAGCGGTCGCACTGCCGCCCGTACACGCCAGGGAAGCAGTGGCACTGGCCCGTCTCCACGTCGCAGAAGGCGTTGTAAGAGCCTCGGACGTGGCATTCGCACGCTGCAAGGAGAGAGGGAGAGGGGCTGAGTTCCCAAGACAAGCCATAAACACCACAGCGCAACCAGAGCACAGCCCAGAGCCAAGGGTTTAACATACGTCGGCATCCACTTGGCCCAAACCCAAAGGTGCCAGGGGCACATCTGTCGCACTGTCTTCCAACAACGTTGGGGCGACACTGGCACTGTCCTCCACTGGGGTCACACACCGAACTCAGGGAGCCCTGCGGGTCACACTGGCAAGCTGAGCAGAGAGAAACATTGGAGAGAGTGAGCACTGTGGCACAGGACATGAATCCCCTGCCTCATCCCACGAACCCACCCTCCCCATGCAAACTGCTCTGCCTGCAAGCGCCATCCAGCTCCCAGGCACAGTTTGCCCTACGAGCAGATGGTTACGTACGTAACGCAGTCTCATGCAGCAGTGCAGAAATACTGAATATTATGTTCTTGCAGACATCTGTCATGGGAGTTTTCACAACGCTCCTGCTGTTTTCCAAACACCGGTATCTTTGGAAAGTTTCCCAAGCAGTGTTCGTGACCACGTCTTCACCCGAGCCTCCCACTGTGAATATGTCCAGCGATTTGCAGTATGGCATGAGAACAAGCTGCAAAACAATTTTACAATGAAAAAGTGTCACTACTTATAAAAAAAACTCCACCAAAATAGTGAAAATTCAGTATTATCCCAGTTTCTAACCTTTTCTTGGCTAAAAAGCAAACAGCCAGACAGAATTTGGAAGCAAATGACAATATTTCTGTCATTTTGGTGGACACTTCCGGTATCTGACAAATTCTTACCAAATCTACCAAATTCTACCCATTCTGAAGAAGAAGAGTGACACTGACATTGATTTTCATGACCTAAACAACACACATTAGCCTCCCCAAAGAAGCCATAGGTCTGTGGACTAGCTGCAGTCCTGCAGAATACCTCAAAAACCTCTTAGCAGAAAAACAACTCGCATACTTTGATGAGCTTTTGAAGAAACCTATGCTGCATTACACTGTTCAGTCGAAATCTGACTTCAGCTGTAAGGAACAACGCTGCAAAACACTACTTTGAATTCACACAGACACATGCCAGGGAAGATCCAAACTTCCAGGCTTTTAAGAGCACCCCTGCAATCAATTCTGCTCACAGAGTCAATGAGTGTGTAGGGGTTCTCTGTCTCCGTATCCACCGAGGAATACTGGGGCAGCTCCAGGCGGATGGTGTAATTCAGCCCCTTCTCGAAGCACACGGGCCGCGGGAGAACAACGTATCTGAATGAGGAGCAGGAAAACAGTCCTTACTTCAAACATAGGGCACCATAAAGCGTTTCAGGTGCTCCTATAAAGCAATCAAGATAACAGAAAGCAGCCAAGACCCGACAGAACAAAAGCTGCGATGTGAGAGAGGCGGTTTGGAGGCTTGTGGAAGTCAGAGACGGAAAAGGTTATCAGCAAGGTAAAGAGTCAAACCAGTGTTCACTCACAGGCTGTGCAAACACCTCCCCCTCCCTCTACTCAGTGAACAAATCGTATCAGAAAATGAGAATAAACTTAAAAGCTTTGAGTCTACAGACACACTACTAAATGTGTTTCTTATAACCCACCGGAAATTAATTTTCACACATTTTCACAGAGGTTACAGCAAATTGAAAACGTGACATTACTGTACTTCTGTTTTAAATTTTTTTTGTTCTCTCCTTTTGCCCATCCAGTTGTACCAACCTGGATCCAGGTGACAGTGAGACCACTTGATTATCATCATCAGGAACCGTGTTGCCACACCGGCTACCTGTGGGAATCTTGCCTGGGCGTGAGATATTGATCACAGCTTTTTCCCACTGATCAGGCAACTAGGAGAAAAAATATGCTCATCAGCATCAAGTAATAATCATAAACTCCTGGAAGCGTCCAGAGCTCAGGCCAGGAAGAACATGGACACAGACAGGGTGGTCACTGTGCTTCAGGGAGGATGGGACTACAGCTGCAGCATCAATGGGGCATTACCAGCTGCAGGTGTGGGCTAAGAGCAAGAAGCAGGTGGCCGGGAGCCCCATCTGCATCATGGCATCACCAGGGGTTTGGTGACCTCCTCTCCCCTCACCTCTGGGTCCTGTATCTGAGAATTCACTGCAGTTAGTTGCTGCCAAACTCTAGGCAAGGAGATGGAGGGATTTTTCTCTTTCCCTTTGCTCTGCAAATTATCAAAGCCAACTGCTTGCAAACTCTTGGCTGCAGGCATTCAATATGGGCAATTTGCTTCCTAAGGTTCACAATGCCCATCTGGCCAATAGCAAAGTTATAGTCTAACCTGTCTTGATGGGATTTGTCACTTTTTAATTTGCTCATTAACAGGGGCTGAAGCAATGCAATAGTGAAAAGAACTCTAAAGCAAATAGTACTAGAAACAGTCAACATCATTCTGGATTTTCACACATTTCAGACATTTAACTGAGCACCTGTCCTTGTCTTTGAGCCCTGATGACTCCTTCAAGTGCCAGGCTCATGTCAGTTGTGCACCAGGCAGGACAGCCAGCACCTGCTGGGAGGCAGCAATGCCCAAACTCACACACCCACCTGTGGCTCATAGCGAATCAGAACATCATACTCCATGGAGTAGGGGATGTTGTCAACATGGAATTCCAGGTACGCCCCCTCAGGGACTCTCACAAATCCTATGCCTGTCCATGACGGAGTGCGGTCTGGCACGTACTGGCGCTCTATTATGTTCACTCCCTACAAAACAGGGAACAGATATTTCAATATGATCCATTAAATTTGCAAGTCCCATGGGAGTACATGAAGTGAGGGATTCTGCTGATGGATTGCAGTGACCACTGTTTGCATCCCAGACAACACAAACTCTCTTTTCAATCCATACATGTGTACACCATTGCCCTTTCACTTAACATAACAAATGCAAGAGAGATAAAGCAAAACAAGACTGCACAACTCTTCATTTATTTCTCTGCTATGGTGCAGAATTAAATTTTTAAACTTGCTGCAAGTAACTAATACACCAGCTATGACATCTCATTCACCATACAGATTTTCACATTGTACTTGTAGCAGTAGGATTTACTCCAGTGGCACATCACTGTTTCATTAAGCACCTAAGCCTGAATGTTAATTCCTTCCTGACTACATCAGGCTGCTTCAAACCAAACCACTGCTCAAAATAACACTGGAAAAGCAGATCATGGCTTTAGTGAGCAGGGTGCCACTAAAGAGCAGAGATCCTAATCATTGATAGATATTTACTAGCCAAATCAACACCCTTTTCAGTCTGAGGTGTCATGTTTTTTATCTGTTTTTTTTTATATAAAGCAAAAAAGAGGAAAAAGTAACAGAAAATAGAAACATGGTGCTCAAATTTCCTGTTTCAAATGTATCTGTATCCACAAATAGTTTTCTCCATAGAACAACATCCTGTGCATTCCTAAGGAAGCTGCTTCCGTAGAAAGGGATAAAATGCAAGGAAATGTCTACATATATACGTGTCACTTCAGGATGTCCCCTCATGCATTCCCACATTCTATGAATAGAGCCTGGCTGTAAGTTATTAGCCTTTGGCTTTGCACAGAGATCAGAGCTCCCCAGAAAGAATGGCAGGCACAACATGAGCAAGGGTGTGCAGCTGTAGGAGCACAGGGGCTTGGCACTGCTCGTCAATACTTGCAACCCTGTGCCACTGCATTTGGTCTAGTGCTGGGCCCCTGCCTGGGAATTCGGAGGTTTATTCTACCTTCAGATTTGTGAGAAAACTTTTCAGTGTTGGTGTTTTTAGAAATTGTTTGCTCTGAAGGTTTAAAAAGGCAAATCAGCAGTATGTATGTCCCCTTGCTCTGTTTGGCAGGGTGGATTTTTGTGCTGGGTTCTTCCATCCCTCAGCCTTGGAAGGGCCTCAGGTACCACCTCTCCAGTTGGGTGGACACAAATGCACCTAAACCCCTGTGCCAGCTCATGTGCCTTCTGCTGTGGTACAACTTCTGCTCTATGCTGTCTTCCCTTTCTGCAGTTATATGAGACCAAAAATCCTGTCTTGGCTGAAACTGCAAAGTCGCTGCATTTTGCTCAAAATAAATAAATTACGGCACCAAGTACCCTGACTGTAGGCAGACAAGGATCTGCTGCTTTAGAGAAACCATTATTTCTATCTCCCTGACTCCTTGCTGGAGGCAAAAGTGATTGATATAATCCCCTAGCTGCTGTTAATAAGTTGAAAGCAAGGCTGTGTGATGGGCAGCAGAAAGAGCCAGAGACCCTGTTGTACCATGCCGGCAGGCAAAACAAGCTGGAGGCAACCTCACTTACAAAAACAGCTTTTTGCACAACCAATATAGTTTCAGTCATTAACAGAAGATACGTTACTGATGTACAGAAACTATAAAAACTACGGCAACCTGATTAAATGCATGCTTTGTTCACTCCCAGTGAAGTCGCACCAAAGAGAAGAGCCAGTGTCTGTGTCCCACCTCTCTTGAGGTAAGAGAAGAAGATGTGGTGGGTGCACATGCAGTGGGGTACAGAGAGGGATGGTGACAGAAAACTAACTGTACAGTCATGATCAAAAAAAAGGTTTAAAAAGAAAACCTCTCTCCTCAATTAATTAATTAATTTATTGATCCTAAGATTAAAAAGCTACAGGTTAATGGTTTTCTGATACATTTCAGTTTTGTGTTTTCCACATCTTAATTGCAAAACACACAAGGTATAAAAGACACTTCCAGGAGCCAACTGGTGAAACAATTCTTTTCCCACACCTCTCCAGACACTCCAGACCACTAAAACTGCTACTCACAGGACCCAAGTTGGCTTCCTCTGCCTCGTAGATGTAATGGTCTAGTGAAATGAAGTAATAACCAGGCTCCACCTGGTTGCACTGACGTCCAAACATGTGGGGCCGGCATTCACATTGGCCAGATTCACTCGAGCAGCTAAAATAGAAGAGCAATGAATTTACAACAGATCTTGGCTATGCTGAGACAGTGCTGGAGCTATCTTCCAGTTTGACATTTTAAATGACACAGGAGGAGAAGCACTTCTGAACACAGCAGACAGATGCTCTCGGGCTCTGCAGCTGGGCCATCTGCACTACAGACATGGCAGCACAGTCCAGGCCCAACCCAACTATCACTCTCCAAAACAACATCTAGGCTCAGGCTGGAAGCAAGCATGGACCAGGGCCATTTCCAGCAAGCAGTCTGCAAGGAGTTTCCTCTGTTTGGATGGCAAGAGGATTTCATGCTATGGATGCAGTGGCTCCCTGGGTCACAGGAGTTCTGGGAGCGTTACTTGCTACCAGACACGGCCAACAGGAAAATCTGCCCTGAAGCTGAGGTCAGCCTCAGCTCCAAGCGTGCAAAGCCACACAGGCAGCATATCTGTTTGTATGGTCTCAGGAAGACCAAGAACACACATGACCCTACATGCCCCAGGATGCTGAGCTGTTCTCACTTGCTGCAAAGCATCCAGACAGGTCAGCAGCAGCAGCTACATAGGGGGGAAAAACAATTCCTGGCTGCTTTAGAGCAGGACAGACACAACCAGTGACATGGGGCAGGCAGGGCCGTCACCAGAAGGTCTGTCCAGAGTGGCACACACATCTCCCCATCTTTCATAATAAGCCATTTTCTTTACTCAATACAGCTCTATCCCCAAACAGCCTTTGGCTGTTCTATTGTCTCCAGAGTGTCTGCCCTGAATCATTGAAGAACCCTTGAGCACACTGCAATTTTGCACACACCCAATCACACTTTTTAAAAGGAAGGTTTGTTTGTCCACCAAAATACCCCTCCTTCTTTAAATTTGAGTGGGATTTAAAAACATTTTCTAAAGGTAAAAGCCTCTGGTTTCCATGAACAATCTCCAGACTCCTCAAGCCTCCAGACAAAGAGTAATTTTTAACTTAAGCCGTTTTTGAAGTTGCAGAGATTCATTTAAATGTTCACTTTGAGATGCCAGAAGTGCCTTAGCTGTCCCAGAAGAGGAGCTAGGAAGCTTCCCCTCCGGGGAAGCAGTAACTCCACCACCTGGGTTACACCACAGGGATGAATTCTGGGTGAGGCACAGCATCCCACACCCTGAGCGGGAGCCAGAAATCAGCAATTCAGCAGCTGAGGAGAGGAGCCCTGAGGAGGGCAAAGTTCCCCTTCCCGATGACGTGAGAGAGAAGTCAGGAGCCAGAGCTGGGCTTTGTGGCTCTCCTGCGGTTGGAGGAAAGCACAGCTGCTGCCTGCCCATGCCAGGATGCTGCACGTCCCCACCCCACATGGTTTTGCAATCACTGGGCTCAGCGCATGGGAAACAGGCTGGGCCATGGCTGGGCTGTTACCCCAAAGCCCTGGAAGCAGCTGTGCTGGGGGAGCTGTTTGAGCTGTGTGGTGGAACCCATCTGTGCGCAGGGAGCAAGCACGGGGGAGTAAATAATCCCTAACATCCACACTGCTGTCCGCCAAGGGCTAATAATTCACTCGGGAGCAGACAGGAGAGACGGCCCGTGGGACATTCCCACGGCAATCCCCGATGCAGATGGGGTGTCCGTGGGCTGTGACGACCTTTGGGAGTCACACCAAGGCGAGTCCCACACTCCCCCAGTGTGGTCCCATGTATGTGCTTCAGTGGGAAGCAGTTCTTTGACCCCCTTGGGAAATTTCTGTGGCTTTAGACAAAAGCATGACGTTTCAAAGGGTTTGGGGAAGGAAGAGAGGGAGAAAGAAAAAAAGCAAAAAAACATGCTGCTGTTGACACACCAGAGGTTGGACACACACCTAGCACACAGAGAACTGCTCTGGTCAGAGGAGCAATCTGGCTACCCAGCACCCCACTGACAGAGCATCTAAGCTACAACTTTCCATGCTGATACTGATGGATGCATAGCCAAAACCTACAATTTTCTCTAAAAAATGTCCATCTCCCCATTGGGCACTTCCAGGTTCACATCCCACCCCATGCAGCACCACTGGGGCAATAGAGCAGTACTGTGCACCTAGTGTGCTTGCCCTAGCACTGGTGGGCAGACAGATTGGCCAAAGAGCAATTTGGGAGCAAAGCAAGACCAGCCTGTCAATGTCACTGCCCAATTCCTGCTTGCATCCTGTAACAGCAAAGCTTTGACATAGACCATACCCCAGGTTACAGCCAAGGCAGAGCTTAATTCACATCTGGTTCCTACCCTGGCTGACAAAGACAGAGCTACACTAAAAACAGTTTTACATGTTCACCTATACCATTGGTACAAATAGAAGTTACTCAACACAGAAAAGGCATGGATGCCTCTGTCACCCTTGCTCCAATCAACATCTACCACTTCTGAAGCAGAAAGATGGGTATCAAAAATCCTCCCCAAGAGCACATTGAGCCCTGGATGCTGTGGTTGCAAAAACATGGAAGTGGGTGAATGATTACAGGAGAGTAACGGGGCTGAGACTCACTTGTTGTTCAGGGCTCCTCCCTGGTCACAGTCACAGGGCCGACATCCATCCATGTCATTGCTCAGGCCCCAGTGCTCAGGCTGCAGGAGAAAACATCAGCAGCACTGTAACCTGGAGCAGATTTAGCTCCATCCAACCCAAAGGCACCTTTTTAAACACTCAGCACAAGCTATCCCAGACTGTCCCTGAATCCTGCTCCCCTGGTTGTGGGTCTACCCCACAAGCACCAACACCCCTTCCCTACCTGCTCTCCTCCCACCTTGTCAACCATTTCAAGGGCATGAGAGCCACACATGAAGCAGGGGGTATTTGTGTAAAGCACAACTTGCTTGCTGGATAGACAGAGAGACAGACTTGTTTGGTTTTTCCGTGCAGTTCACTGCTAGATAAGAGTTTCTCAGTGTTTGTACAAACACATCCAGTTATCTGACAGTGTGTTTCCATAACACTCCAGCATGCATAAACACCATATGGAAATGTGTGTGTATGAAATAATCCCTTCCTAAAATAATGGCCTGTTTAGAAAGCAATTTTTTTTGTAACACTGTTTCCCGGACCAGCAAAGACTTCAGCAGAATTGCCCCAGATCCCTCATTTTCAGAGCAAACACATGTGTCCTAATGTCTCACTCCTTTTGGTCCCAGGAATTAGACTGCATGCTCCTGTCTGCCTTGTCATGCATCCCAGCTCCCCAAAATATAGCACAGTTCATGGCTCCTGACATCCCAAGGTGCCCTCTACAGCCTGAATGCCAGGCAGGGGCGAGGAAGCAGCCAGAGACAGTAGCCAGCACCTTGCTCCATGCCTCCCATACTCCAGCCTCCCTCACTCCAGTGTCTCCTAATTTATTTTACAGTGAGCTACTTGCCAGACATTGATTGCACTGCTTTCCTGTCACCAGACGCTTACAATAGCAGTTTCCTGTCTCCGAATCACAAGGATTCCCCCCGGGGTGGGTACCCAGAGGATTACACGCACAAGCTAGATTGGGAAATACAAACAGACAGGTCAAGAGCAGGACTGGAGTAGTATTTTAGACAGTGTTCAACTTAAATATATACATTAACGTTTGCCCTGAATTCCCCGTTACAGAAATTAATTTCATTCTTTGTTCATCACCCATCCCAGTAAAATGTCCCTGGCCTAGAGACTTAAAATTGAAAAGAAATAAGGAGGATTTATGCTATTTCCACTGAACACACTAGAAGGATCAAATGGTGGACTCAGAGCTACATCAAATCCACAGTAATGTTTTTCCTTTAGCCAAAACATGGAAAAAAAGGAACAAAAAAAATCCATCCCACAAACCAACTTCTCCTGGCACTAACAGCTCCTCAATGAGCTCCTGATCACACATAAAGGAACATGTTTTTACTCACACTGACAGCCCACTGGGTCATCGGCACTCAGGCCATAGAAACCTTCTTTGCAGAGGTCACAACGCTCCCCTTCGACAAATAATTTACAGCGGCACTGTCCGGCAATGAGGCCGGTGGAGAAATCAGTGTAGCGGTCGCAGATCCCACCATTCTGGGAGCCAGCTGGGTCGCAGTTGCAAGCTAAGAAGGAAGCATGGCACATGTTTTATTAACTGCCACAATACTAAAGGCCAAGTCTCACACTGATTTACTGAAACTCAGTGCTGCTGAGTGGAAAGACTGCCATTCCTGCAAGTAGCAGACATGACACGGGTTGAGCACACAAGGACCAGGTAAATTCCCAGATTCTCAAAGAGAAAACAGAACCCAACCAGGATCACTTGAGACTTCCAAGACAGCCACCCTTCCTGAGGGATCCCAAGGCCATTCCCACCCTGCGCGCTGGGGCTGCACTTACGCTCACAGACGTCGGGGTCCCGCAGATCTCTCTCCGGGTGCTGGAAGTAGAAGGGCTTGCACTGCTCGCAGTTGCGTCCCACGGTGTTGTGCTGGCAGTCGTCGCACACTCCCCCGCTGGTGTTCCCCGTCGTCATGTACACAGCCATGTCAAAGTGGCACTGGCTGGAGTGGCCATTGCAGTTGCACTCTGTGACAAGGGCAGAAAGCACAGTAAGAGTCCTGGGGGAAGCGCAGCTCTGCAGGAAAGGCACACCGGTGTCAAGCAAAGAACACCAAGGATTTTATGGGGAAGCCCAAGTTAAAGCATGCAACGCTCGTGGCACACGGTTCTGCATTTTACTCCAACTCACTTTTGCATGCGTTACTATTGCGACCTTCAGCGGGGCGCCAGGGTAAGTCATGGTAGAAATCCAAACACTGCTCACAGTTTAATCCTTTGGTATTATGTCTGCACATGCAGTGACCATGAACCTGTCATTGAAAAAAAAGGAAAGAATAAAAAGAGAGTTGGTTATAAATGAAAAAGGGAAAAAACCCAAACCATTCTACAATGAATGCAAAATAAAGCTAGCACATAATGATCATGTACTTTTGGAGACTTTAATCTGTGCAACTGCATTTACAAAAGACATAAAGGGTCATAGGAAGTTCTTTCACCTGCTCAGGTATCCTCATACAAATTTGTCCTTCTTTCCTTACTGGAACTAGTGCCTGAATAAATGCTTTCAGAAATAAACAAGGAGAGCACAGTTCCACCCCAGTAATCACAGAAGCCTCTTGGAACTAAAAGTTAGCTGTTTATTAGCTGTTAATTAGCTATTAACATGCATCTATTTATATCAGCAGGTCACTAGCCCAGTGCCCTCTTTCCAGCCCTGCCTTGGTTCTCCAAGCAAAGATAAAGCCAGTTTGGATGGTGTTTCTCCATCAGCCCCAGGCTTTTCCTTTGTCTTCTGTACTGAACGAGCACCAAGAAGACCAAGAGTGGTTGTGTGACAGCTTCTGCCACAGAGCACGGGCACTACCAGCACTGTAGCCGTGATGCCAAAGGCAAATCTTGGATGGAGACATTGACCCAAACACGGGGCAATGGAGCATACCCGGCTCGACTGCATCCTGCAGCCCTGGACACCCACACAACCATCCCACATGCTCCCACACTCCAACCAGTTAATAACTCAGCCATTAACAGGGTGCTATTACGGCTTGTCATGCAAAAATCATGGGGAAAAACAGATCCCAGAAGGGATGTGGTACTTGTGCAGCAGCATACCATGAAGGTAATCAGGGTTTTCCCTCAGGGCCTGTGTTTATTAGGGCTACAACCTCTACTTCTCAGCTAGTAACAACTTATACAAACACAGGTTATGTTTGATTCACAGGCGTTTCAGGTTTTGAAGCCTCTATTCCACTTCAGTTTTAAGATAACCAAGTCAACTCACACATTGGTCTCTGACCTAATAAGGTTACACTCACTTTTTTCATTCCTACCTTTCATTTTCATCAGCTCTTTAACATAATTTAAAAAGGAATGTTAGAACAATTATCATCTAATCTGAGATATCTGTTTGATTAATACCAACAACGACAGATACATTTGCTAAGGAGGAATGATTTAATAGTTAGGAATAAATATAACAGTTTCGTTGTTTGAAAATCAAGCGTGCAGAGGTGAGGGACAGGGCGTCATCTTTACATTTGTGTTCAAATCCCTTCAAAGAGGCACAGACAAGAAGAGCTTTGTGCAGAGAAGTGTGAATACTTACCATTCCTTCCACCTCCTCATCCAAGCCCTCCACTGGCGCACACTCACTGGCGTGTCCGTAGCAGAAACAGTTCCCACGAACCACCATGTCGTAGATGGCATAGTAGTACTTCTCTCGAATCTCCATCCTGGAGTCCAAGAGGTTATCCCCCAGCGTGTGCAGCTTGACGAATTTGACTCTCAGATTTGTGATCTTTAATAGGTCTGCAGGGGACAGGCACAAAAGAAACCTAACCAGCAAGCTCGTTTTGGAATTATTTACCAGGTATGATATTGAATGGGAGGAAGTCAGGAGTGATTTCCTAAGCATGCTTAGACTTCAGCACCTACACATCACTTCATACTTCTCAAATTTAAAAAAAAAAGAAAAAAAATTACATTATTTTACTACAGGTTGAAGCTGCATAAGTAAGTTTAAGCATTATTTAAAATTATGGTCCATTTTATTATAGCCATGCACAGGCACATACACAAATGTTAAAGGCAAGGAGAAAAGCACCACCTAAAAGATACTGGTTCTCTGGGGTTTTAAAATATAAGATGGGTAAGGACTTGCTATCAAGAAACTGCTGCCAAGTGGACCAGGAGCCATTAGAGTTATGAGACTTTTGGAAAAAGTCTTAGCTGGAAACAAAGACAAATAATTCTTCTTTTGCATACGCCCTACTTTCCTAGCAAATATAATTAGTTACATTTTGTGGAAAGAAGTAACACCCCATCACTGACCAAATACAAAGAAGTTCTTGAGGGATAATCCATGGGAATACAGCATTGCAGTAATTAATACCATCCACATGTTTACTTTGATATTGTGAACCCTATATAATTTCTTATAGCTTTGAAGTAGGCTTGACAAAGCACTTCAAGCCCACAAAAGCAGTTTCTCCTTTAAAATGTTGAGTGAAGAAAAAAACCAACATTAAACTCATAGCAACCAGCAGACACTCCTCTACTTCACATATTTCCTTTTGCTCCAGGTGTCTTTACACTGAGGGACACGAACCCAAATTGAGAATGTATATTAAATCAGAGGTCAGCTTAAGGCCGAGCACTCCAGTTCCCTCAGGCCAAATGCCTCACAAAGTTTCTCTTTAAGCCACATGGAGCAACAGATCTCTCCACCTCTGCATTCATGGATTGCCATGACCATGCATGAACACCACAGCAAGCTGTGGTTTATGACCACATCTGTGTGGTCTAGCCATGCAGTGCTACCATGGCCAACTGCTCCAAAGTAACGACATTGCTCTGAAAAATAAAACACGACCCCATTGATTTTAGCTAGAAATGCACAATGAAAGAGGTACCTTTGTAGCTCTGTTTATCTGCTTTATGAATACTGTACACATTCCAAGGTTTCTCTTGGCAACTGCATGCATTTTGGGGAAAGAGGGACTTAAATGAAAATAAATCACTGATTAATTAAGAAAAGGACCAACTCAAATGAAGTGTGTAAGAGCAATCCCTTGACTTCACAACACTGATCTTTATTTCCCAGCACATCACTGTCTGAATCAGGAAAAGGAATCATACACAAAGATATTAATATGACTTCAAAACTGCTATCGGGGCTAATACATGACTTTGTTAGTGGATTACTGTTTTTTTAAGCAAGTAAGTACTGAAATGCTCTTAAATCAGCCTGAAAGGTGACTGCATACATACTCTGAATCCTTGGACTGTATGGATCTTCAATTCGAAAAGCAGGATCTAGAACACGGTATATCACCTGGAGGAAAAAGCAAAGATTCAGCTTCAGAAATAAGAGAATTTGCAAGGAAAAACTCTACACAATAAACATATCAGAAAAAGATGTCTCTGACCTCTCCCTCTGTTGAAGGTTCAATGTCAGAGTATCGGGAATCACAAATTATATCATCCACTTTCTTCATGGGTCCAGTTGAAATCCCAGGAAATGAGCTCTCACAGTCATATGCAAAATATCTGTAAACTTGCCAAGTCTGTCCAAAGTCAGATGATCTTTCAATCAACATTGCAGCAGGACGGAATGTCTAATAGTAAGGAAAACAAGAGATTTCATTTGGTTACTTATTACTTGCATTTACATTGAGTGTTATTAGTGTGAGCAATCCACATGTCTGGATTTTAATCTCTCTCCCTGCAGCAACTATAGCCAATATGTGGAAATACTGGAAATCTTTTTCTGGTGATATTCTGCTTTCTTCTCAGAGGCAGATACATGAAATAACACACAAACCATAGACTGTCTTCAAAATATGGCACTCAGGGGCCAAGTGCTTAAATACACTTAAAATGAACAACTAACTTATTTTTTTTTTACTTCAAACCCTTTCTGAAAAGTGGAGGTTAAAGTAGGGCTTTACAGAGACAAAAGGATTTTTTCCCACAGCTTGTGGAAAGCAGTAGAGCCTTCTTCCTTGCTGTACCTCCTCATCTGATCTTTTACAAAGGACCTAACAGGCCTCCTCTCCTACTGTAGGGAGCAGAAAGCCACTGCTAGTGCTTCCCTTCCAGCTCTGACACCCAAAAGTTACTGCTGAGCAGGTACCTCTGACACTCAGAGAAGCCCCAGGATTTCCTCTGTTTGTGTGACCACAAGACCTTTTGCAGCATCTCTGGTGTTCAGTGCCAGCTGTCCTCTGTGCTGCCCTGAGAAAACCTTCTTTATGGAGACTAAGAGGTTCAGATTCATCCACTCAATGCTGCATTTGACTCCCCCAGTCCCCAGTGACCATCCTCCAGCTGGCCTTGCCCAGACTCTGGCAGGCTGCATTTGCTTCACACAAACCAATGTCCTTCTTACCTACGTGTATTCAACTCTAGAACAATGAACTAATGAAGGTTTGAAAAGATTCTTAATCCCTCTGACCTAAAAAAAAAGTGGTTTATTTTTTTGTCTTGCCTTTCAAAAACCAGATATTTATTTAACCCTGGCTTGTACCTACCAAGAAATGCCAACAATCTCTTCCTTAGTTTTATGTATTCAGAGGAGGACCTCCCAGAGCCAAGCACAAAAGCATTTCAGTCACAGCTGGAAAGATATTTGCTTACTGCTTCCTGGCTGAAAATATCACCCAACTTAGAAACCAGTATCTCACCCAACAAAAAAAATTAGCAACCCAGAAGTAAGGCAGCTCACAAAGTCCACAAAGCATCATTAAAACTATCTTTCCCTTGCAGCCTTTCTCCTGACAACAGACCAGGCCCCAGCAGTGGCGTACAATGGCTGCAGCACCCACATCACATCAGGGGTATTTTGGGTGTCTCTCACTGCTGGTTTCAGTAAAAATGATCATGTTCCACCTCAGCCACCATCTTAAGGCACAGGGAGAATCCCTAGTTGAAGCCACAGGAAAGAGGAACCAGCTGTCCTAGAAAGCTAATGCGTAAAAATGAAGAGATTATTTTGTCCACATGGAAAGAGCATTTAGGATGTACAGGACATAAGCTACCATTCCAAGACATCTGTTTGTTAAAAAAACAAAGACACTTTGTGTGCAGATGTTCCTTCTTCCTGAAGACCTTTCCATTTGCCAAATGAAAATGGATACCACGGCCAACTTTTTTCAGGAAAAAACCTTTTGCTACTACTATATGACTTAGCTAACAATCTTCTAGAATACAACCACCAGAGACACACCAACATAAAACCCAGCTTGAGCATCACTCCTTCTGCAGCCTCACTGGCGTTCAAACACAAGTCAGAATTCAGCCTTTCTGCATGACTTCAGCAGGTTTAATGGGTGGCAGCTCCAAAAAATTCAGGCCAAACAGTTCAGACAAAGCCCAAATCCCAAATATCAAATAGATGTGAAGGACCATGAGAGCTCTCATTTCCTCATGTTTTAGGGTTTGGCGTAAGGCTGTGGCTTCCTTACCTTGAAGGTCATAATGAGATGAGTGAAATGAAACTCAGCCTCCAGGTCCAGCTGGATAGTCACATTTTCCAAGCCTGCATGGGCAGAGAAAAGAAGGTGTTCAGCAAACAAGGACACCCACCAGTCTCTACATCTAAATTTTGCCAAAGCTCTTCATTCTGTTGTCACGAGACTATTTTCTTTATCACTTGGTTCTGTTGTGATGAAAAAAGGAATGTGATGGTTTACTGCGTGCCTGAGGTACAGGGGGAGACACCAAGAACCTGCTGAAGAGTATCAGGCTTGGGATTCCTGCACACGACCAGCACTAAATGTGCTACACCCAGAGCATGAGCCTGCAGTGAGCTATTTGAGACAGAACCATGGCTGGCATCGCTGGATTTGGGGCAAGGATGGGACCACCACAAGCTGGGTCCTGGCACCAAAACCCCCAGTACAGCTGGAGATGCTAAGCCCAGATCTGCGTGGTGCCTACAGGCTGTTCTCCCACACCCCAGCCTCTCTGGCAGCAGCAGCAGCACAAGCTTCTGCAGCCCTGTGTCTGTCCCCCCAGTGTGACTGATGTCATTCCCCACCATTTTTCACTCATGCTGGACTGTCCTGTCCACAAGAACAGCTCCTTTATAACCTGGTTTTGAGACACTCCTAAAGCAACTTATCATAGCCCCACTTTGCAATCCCGAGGGTTAAGAAAATGGTGAGAGGCCAAAGGTTTTCCAAAATGGAAATTACCTGTGTTCAAGGACTCTACAAAGAAAAGAAGAAGAACATCTAGAAATATTATTTTGCCCTGTGAAAAGAGCTCTAGAAACAGCTGGATATTACTTATACTGTAGTTAGAAATTAAAAAAAAAAAATCAAGATTTGCAGAGAGGAGAAAGGGTAAGAAATTAAAATAATAAAACAATAAGGCACTTAAATTTTTGACCAGCTGTAACCTTCTGTGAAGCATGCAGCAATGGTCCCTTATGCTGTATGCCTGAATAGACGAAAACATGAATTGGACAGAAAGAATCATTTGTTTTTTATTGTTGAAGGACATTTTCATGACCTTATGAGCTAAGAAACTTTTCTATGTGGATGCTGCCAAGACTGTTGCAAAAAACATGAATTATTTGGAATGCTGGAAGAGAACTGCTGGAGGCAAGCAGCTTGCTAGACTGATCTAAATGGTTAAGGATTTAGGGAAAACCTTTCTTTAACAGGCAGCAGAACTGTTACAAATATTACCTTTTTTTTTTTTTTCCATATACAATAAGGCAGATACTGCCAATGCATTTGCAGAAATCTCATCCATCCAGCTGGCTTTAAGGCTTCAGGGTAGGACTGCTGTTTGAGAAACCCTCACTGCCTTGCTCTGTGTATAAAGGCATGCCAAAAGCACAACCAGAAAAACTAAAACAGGCGGAGGAAGGATTAAAAGAAAAAACAAAACCCCCATCAAACTAATATGCAATTTTTGTTTTTAACGAGCTGGCTTGTTTCTGCAGTTCATTTTATTGGTTGGTAAATGGCACAGAAATTCAGGGAGCTCAGGAGGGAGAAGGCAGCTTGTAGGGTAAACGATATCCCTGGCTTTACTGTCCTGGGATTCGAACAGGAAACTGGAGGTCTGCGAGCAGGGCAACAGCCCCCCCTGTGCACCCAAACCCCTCCTTCCCCAGCCTCAGCCCCGCGGCGTGGGGAAGCCCAGTTGAGCTGCCTTGGCAGCGCCGCCCTGGGATATTTACTCCTGGAAGGCTGCTCCGCTCCTGCTGCCCAAATATGAGGGAGCTCTGAGGCCAGTGGGGAAAACTCTTTAGGAAAGGATTCTTGCAGAGTGCTTGGACGGCTGTTTCCAACACTCCTGGAGGACTCGAGGGGGTTTTGTTACAGATTAAGGACCGCTCCAGGGCACACAAAAGCAGCCAGTTTTACTCATCGCTCCTCACA
The DNA here is from genome assembly GCA_013396955.1 of Regulus satrapa. Classification (NCBI taxonomy): domain Eukaryota; kingdom Metazoa; phylum Chordata; class Aves; order Passeriformes; family Regulidae; genus Regulus; species Regulus satrapa. Next base: position 106,123 of record VWZN01022228.1, on the reverse strand, counting down.
CAGCATGATCCTTCACAGGGCAGTAATCACCAGGCCAGAAATAACAGCAAACCCACAGGTACCCTTAAACAAAAGGAGGGAAAACAGCTCCCAGCCCCGGAAATTGCTCTGCACAAGCCGCATACCATTTTCCGACTGCCACCAGAGCTTCAGGCGATTTGGATCGAACGTGGTGACGACATTTTCAATGCGATGACTGTCGGGATTGAGAGTATCGTGGAAGGGATCCTCCGAGTCGCATATGAAACATTTTTTGTCCTCCTGAAACAACATGATAGTCAGCATTACTGATTTTATCCATGGGGCAATAGTTGCTTCCTGCAGATAAGAGTGTTTTCCATCCACATCACATTCCACTCATTTTGCCTGCAGGAGTCATCAAAGATTTTTTTTAATGAAATGCTAAGTATTTTTACCTTTATGAATTAATGCAAATTGCCAAATGGAAAATATGCCTGGAATTCCATAAACTTCATTTTTAGGGGAAGCATGTTTTCAATGAAAATTGCAATTTCAGGAAATCTCTTTCAGGGCATGTATTCTCCATCAGAATTCAAAACCAATGCCTGCATCTACAGAAAATTGCTGAATTGCTTCTGTAAAAATGCACACGTGCAAAACAGCATCTTAACAACTCGTGTGAAATAACTCTGGCTTTTGGAAACTTGGCTTGGAGATGCAAGTTGCCTGCATTGGGGGATACACCCATGAGGTTCAGTGCACCTCAAGGGGCCCTCAGTGATTTAGCCCTTTTTTATGAATTCAGCTTGTCAAACTCCTACCCAAACCTTGCATCTTTAGCTGGTATTGTAACCCCAGACTGTGTACATGGAGTCCATTTGCACGCATTACAAGGTCTGCCCAAGCAAAACCAGCTTGGAACATGTCTGGCATGTGCTGCTTGGGAAAACTGGAAGCTTCTTCATCAGGGGGAGAAAACCCCAACATGGCTATTACTACAAACAGTGCTATTCTTGCATTGTTCTTCTGCCCAAAACCACCACTTTCTGATGGCAAGGTAGGGTGCAAACTGAACCAAAAGAGAGAGTTCCTGCCCAGACCAACAGGAGGGGCCAGATGAGGGAGAGGAGCTCAACACCAGCAACTCATCCCTGTCAAAAGCTACACAGGCACGTTTATGGAGACAAACGCAATTCTTTATCAGCCAAGAATGTGAGAGCTGGCAGGTCTGCACCACACAGGCTTTTCATTTCACCAGTTCTGGCTTCAGTGGCTCCTCCCAAGCTCAGGGCTTCACCTCCCACGAGCCCTCAAACACTCCTCCAGCAGAAAGAATGGCAGGAGCAGGGGTCCCAGGGAAGACATTCCCTACCGTCTCCGGAGGGAGGCTTCTCTCCCCTCCGCACTTCATGCCACAACTTGCTCCTTCTCTGACCAAAACTGAATCCTAGAAAACCTAATTCTGCCAAGCACACAGCGCAGCCACGCCCCATGTTACTAAGAGGATACTGGCACCTTCCATGAATTCTTCAATACCACACACTATGGTTCAGAATAACCAGAGATGTCCCAAACGCTGAACCGGTGCCGGGAGATCAGGAATATGGGCACATGAAAACTTCTCAAGTGACGCTTTTTACAAGGGCACTTCAACATTTTTTGAGACAAGAAAATGCAACAAAGCACCTTTGTTGTTTTGTTCTACCAGAGATGCTTATGTTGTTAAACTCAATCCCAACATACATTGAAAATGTTCAGTGAAGCTAAATCCCACGTCAAATAATTAACTGTATTAGACAACATGTATGGTAAAACTAAAGGTGGAGAAAGGATGAGGGGAGACTTTGTAACTTCAGGGCACAAATGGGTCAAGTACTACAACCCCTCCTGCTTCCCGTGGCTTTCCTTCCAAGTGCCAGAATCCGGCCCTATTGTCTCCACAGTAATTCGTCCAGAGATTACCCCTTTACTTTCAGTTCAACAGAGTTGCACGTATTACTGATAGTTTCTTTTTCTCCACCATCCTTTATGTCTCAGAGCAGTTAATTTTTGTGAGCTGCTTCTGGCTTTAAAAAGCAACAGCTCCCCAGATGTGCTGAGACAACCTTATTTGCATCCTTCCACTCCGAGACAATACACACGTAATTACATTACGGGGACTGTGGAAGAAACACTGCCGGGCCATACAGCCCCACTCTCCTGTAGAGGAAACTGTCTAGACGGCTCCGAGCGAGCCTGGAAATTAAGCATTAAGTGAACTTACTGCGGCACATTCTTTCTTATTGGCCTCGATCAGGAGGGGGGGGGGTCGGGAGCCGAAAACCGTGGGGGCTTCCCCGGACCCGCGGGGTAGGATCTCACACAGGGCACGATGCTGTCCCACCGGAGACCGCTGCCCGCGGCTCTTCCCCCCTGCACAGCCCCTGCACCCTGCACAGCCCCGCACCCTG
>VWZN01022228.1:91708-102526 GCA_013396955.1 Regulus satrapa | reverse complement strand
GGTGCCTCCCCTCCCTGTCCCTGTCGGTGGAGAAACAACGAAGGAATGGGGTATTGACCTAATGCCACCCTTTGCCGGTGGTGTGGATGGAGCCGAGCCCCTGGGAGGAAAGGATGGATGGATGGATGGATGGATGGATGGATGGATGGATGGATGGATGGATGGATGGATGGATGGATGGATGGATGGATGGATGGATGGATGGATGGATGGATGGATGGATGGCCATCACACGCAAGGCTCAGTGGCCCCACTCTGCCTGCTGCTGTGGTGCCAGCACACGAGGCTCAGGAGTGCCATTCCTGGGAATGGTGGCTGTGCTGCCATACTTGGCCAGGTCTAGCCCTGGCACAGGCAGAGAGGCCCAACAAGCCTAAACCAGCGCTGCCAAGCTGTGTCACATAAACTGGGAGCACACGGCACTGTTGCCTTCCCAGGGGCACCGGGGCAGCTGAAAGGAATGAATGGCTGTGCTGGAGCTGTCCCTGCACCCCAGCCTCTCATGTCAACTCCCAGGCCTCTGCTGGGAAACATTGGGGCTTCACTGGCTGGTGGCAGAGTGTCCTCAGCACCCAGGAAATATAAATAAATGGTAAATAAATGCCTAGGAGTATGTATGAAGGAAGGATGTTCCGTGGCTGGAACAAATGTGGCTGGGTTTATATACCCAGGTTTTGCTTGTGCACGTGTAACACGTGTACTTGTGTAAATCTTTACCAGGTACCAGTGTTCCTCAAGAACACTTTGCCCTCACTATTTGCAGTGCCAGAATAAAAACCACCCCATGGTCTGTCTGGCCCAGCAAACCCTGCCGAGGTAGGTAAATATGTTCATTCTCATTTTACAGATGGATAAGCAGAAACAGAGAGATACCAAGTGACTTGCCCTAAAGGTTAAACACCAGGTTTGAAACATAACCCAAGACTCTGGATAAAAGAACTTATGAAGCTGTTGCATTAAAGATATCAATGAAATTAAATAATTCTAAAATTACAGGGCAGAGATTGTAATTTCATAAACTTCTTCTGCAATGTGGTCTTCTAAATTCACAAAAAAAATCAGTTTCACAACCCTGGTATATTTTTTAAGCTTCAGTACAGCAAACATTTTTGTCCCCACACTAACAGAATTGTTTTACTTCGCTGCCATCAGAGCCTCCTCTGGCCCATGGCAGATGGGCAGCAGTATCACCCCATGTGCAACTGTTCCATTGCCACCGGACTTTTTCTGTCCCGTATTTTTTCAACTTTTTTTTTTACTGAAGTTTTTTCCTTTCGTTTTTTCCTCCTGTTTCATAGCCTTGTAGAAGTCCTGTCCTCCCCTACAGGCTCCTTTGTGCCTTGCCATAGAGAGCATGAAAACGTGCATTGTTCCAGCCTGGGGGTGACCCTGCCATGCGACATCAGGGATTGAGCTGGAGCTTCAGCCACAGACTGGGGTGGCCACCGTCACCCATAACTGTGGTATTCTTTCAGATGCAACCAAAACCACCACATTTAGTGTGTGAGTAATTAGGAACAGGGAACTTGTGTCCCTCCCTCTCTGCAGTGCTCGTGACAAACAGTGAGTGGGAGTATTTTACTTTGATTGTTCAAATGATAAAAATTCAGTTTTTTGTCGTGCCCTATCCTTGTGTTTGGTGAACCACCTTTACAGCCCTGGAGTGTCTGTGTGTGGCTGGAATTCTTCTCAAAAAAACCCAAAATTTCAGAATTTGACCCCAGTGGGACCCACTTGATCACCCATTTTCTGAAAACACTGCAGTGGTTGAATTCCTGGTAGACAGAGCTGATTATATGCTTTTGATTAAATAGATCTTTGATTATATGTCAGTTTAGTTGTGTTGTTTGCATTTTAATAATGCCATTGAAGTCAAAATGCTTTACAGCAAGAAAGTTGTTTCAATTCTTTTTCAAGGAACAGTTTTCTGAAGAGGTCAGGGGGTACAAAAGCACAAATAGGTACTTTTTATCTAGAGACAGCATTTTCACCACAAATTAACTTTGAAAAAACACCTTGAAAGCTTTTGCACAGTTTTATACCTCAGAAGCTGTCACAGGATGGGTTTTGAGTTCTGTGGCCACTGGTCCCCTCGGATCTGCTTCCTTTGTGCGTCTGAGCATGCTTGGAGGCAGGCAGGGGAGCTTAGACTCTGCACTGACTTTCTTGTTCCTGCTTCCGCTTTCCTTCCAGCGATTTCTGTTTCCCCCCATGGATGTGTCTCCTCTCCAGGCCTGTTTAACTGCCTTGTGCTTACACATTTCCCATCCATGCAGCTTGTGGAAAGCCATACAGCAATTCTCATAGTCAACAGTAGATTTTAGGAGGAAGGTCTCTTTCAACTTTTCGCTTGTGAATTCAAAATGTTAAAGCCATGAATGAAATAATTTTGGTTTATATGCAATCGGGAATTTCTGTCTAAGAGCTTCAGTTTGCCTCTTCCAGGTGCAAGAGACCAGAAGAGATGCACTGAAACCTGCAGAAAATCCTTCATTGCCTGGAGACCTGCATGTGACCAGCTTGATGTGTGCTCCGAGTACAACAGAGATGTTTGATTTCATTATGTCAAAATCGGTCCACATACAATCATCTGATCACAGCATAGTAACTTTAAAAGAAACCTCACACCTCACAGATGATTTTTTTTTTTAAGTGGAGATGTGCTGAAAATGCTAACAATCAAATTCCACACATTCCTGCGTTCAGGTGGCTCTGTTAGATTATATCAAAATTATAACTAGATTCCTTTATTTTCACAATTGAACGTGTCACAGTGTAATGCACGTTGCACACTGCTCTGGAGCACAGCTGGTTTGAGTTAGAGGAGTATCTCTGAAATCTCATCCGCCAGCAATTCCCACCCAAGCCCCCAGCATACCAATGCTACTTTGGCTCTTGTAAACACAGAGTGATAACTATGCAGTGTTTATCTCTGTTGGATCGATAAGGATTGTTTCACGGGCTGGTATGGGTAAATGTTCCCGCAGAGCATTTCTCGTTTTACAGTTGTGGGCTGGGCTGCATCTGAAGCAGCACCGTGCTGAATGCAATCCCTCGCTGTGGGACAGTCCAGCCAGGAGTGACACGGCTGGTTTTGACTGAGAAAAACCCATCTCAGTCTGCTCTGCATCCTGCAGGAGTATCTATACCAAGGGTGAGATTTTAAAACTGAGGTGTAGCTCACTTCAGTCTTTTAAAAACTCTGGCATGTCTATAACATTTGCTTAACCACAGAGTCCTTCTTTATATATATATATTACAGCCTAAAATTTAGGCCAATTCATGTGTTCTAGATGACTAAAAGAAATTGCTGAGTGAACCCTGACTGCTGTGAAGTGCTGCATCGGGGGAGAAGAGCTGGAGAAACTGCTTTTCAACATTTCTGGCCCCTAAGACTCACTGCTTAAACCTAAGAGCTGGAGTTGCTCTCCAGTTGCCACCTTAATGAAAAGTGTGTGAAGCCCCTTATGAGCATAAGAAAAACGGGCATTGCAGGAGCGCCGTTGCCGGAGAAAAGATGTTTGGGTTGCTTTGAGATGCTTTGAGCATCTGAGCACTGCCATCCAGTGGGCACTGGGGAGCAGCCGGCTCTGGCTCCCGCCGCTTTTCCAGGGAGCTCCCGGGGAGGGAACCCTGCTGTGCCTCAGTGGAGATGGGCTTGGAGCCGTGACAGCGCCCGGGGACGCTGCTGGCTGCCAGCAGGGCTGGCTGCAGGAGCCCGCAGGCTTCCTCTGCATCGCCCTATCCGAGCCGTGGCACAGCCGCCTTCTTTAGGCTTTGGCAGAAGACACAGCGTGTTGAGAGTCTGTCCTTGAGACAGCTAAGCAGCTCTCCGAGCAATGCCCCTTTTGCATTTCCAACCCCCCTTTCCAACCACAAGAAGCCCTGGGCTGTGCACAGGATTATATTGTAGAGCTCCCTCAAAGACTACACCTGATTACTAAATCAGATGGTTTATTACAAGGTATTTCCTATTTTCATATAAACTCAACTGGAAGAAGGAAGAAAAAGGAAAAAAAGATACAATTACATTATTCACTAGGCCACTTCAGATATATTTCCAGAGGACAGTGACCTGTAATCATGGTGATTTCAGCTTCATTTTACCTGATGGTCTGTTCACACCTTAACTTTTGCATGTTGCAAACTTGCTTTCCTGCTCCACAATTTCATTTTTAATGGCTATCACTTGTTCCTCTAGTTGTCTCAGTTGCTCTGCCTTTTCTTGTTTGGTTTGATTCAGTTCCTGAAGCTTCTTCTCCAAATCTGGAAGAGCAGAGACCTGCAATGATGCTCACATTTGTTGTGTAAGTAAAATCCAGGGATTAGCATCATTTCTTTCCCCAGAAGTCTTAAAGACAATAAGCCCATTTTGAATAGGGGATGTTAAATATGCAACCGGAGAGAAAAGTCTGGCTTCTGGATGGCAAGAGGAGCATGACAGCCTTGAAGAAATTAATTTCTCAGCATGTGCTTTTGTCCATCAGCCAGGATGGGGCAGGACATAGAGCTCCTAAAGGACTTGGTTTAAATGGAAACACGCAGAAGAACACGGATGTATGTAAAGCCTAGACAATTTGGGTGTGATGGGCTTAGGTCTCCCTCACTTGTGTATCTGTTTTCTGTTGGTTCCTATGAAGCCACACCAATGTTATGAGTAGCTTATACTGGTATTGGGTTAAATTCACATGTTTCTAATGTCCTTATCATCTGGGCATGTGGAGAGACTCGGATTAATGCCTTTCCTCAATGTGTGTGCTCAAAATATTTATTTGGATCCTCTCCCGAAGAGTTTTCTCCTGGGACAGAGTTTCTGCTTCAGTTTTGCTGATGTTACATGGTATTTTCTGATATTGAGCCTGGCAGTATCCTAGGCCTAGGGGTTCCCAGCGGGAATGCCCAAAGCTTCAGGACAAGAATTAGATTCCTGTGTGCAGGGGCATGAGTTGTGCTCTTCCTTTTTGGCGACCCTCTAAGCCCGTGTGAGCAGCGGGGCCGGTACAGCCGCAGCAGCTACAGTCTCCCCTACAGTCTCCTGTGCCTGACAGCCACGGCCCCACAGGTTCAGGGCACGTCAGCTTCAGTCTCCACGAGCTGCTCATTGTGCCTGCTTTGTTCTGCCATCGCTCAGAGAGAATGTCTGGAGGGGAGCAAGTATGGACTGATGGAAAACAGCTGCCCTACAGCTCTATCACAGGAGCCCTCACCTGGGGAAAGACAGAGCATAGGGGAAGGATTGAATGTCTAAATGCCCAAAGCAGATGCATAAATCAGGGCCTCCAGCTAAATCTGCAGTAGGTTTTATGCAGCTTTTGCACTTGCCCTTCGGTTTTTAAACTGAAGAAAATCACTGCAAGTCCCTGTGTGGACAGATCTTAACCTTTGCTTACAGCAATTTAAGTCAGAAATAGTACATAAGCCAAATCAATTCAACTGCTTTTAAAATGAGTAGTTTCAGGCAGGGGTTTTCACCAGGTAAATAGTTTTAAACCTAATTTTGTGAGAACTTAGTGTGTTAGTGTCTGTGAGCAAGGACTTCAGTCTTGAATTCATGACTATCACAGTGCTTACCACTCACTGTGGAAGTGAGAACATCACCTGTTATTCTTTTAATCTTCTTTTCAGTCTCTTTAGCCAGTTTTTCTGCTTCTTCTTTCAACTGCTTAACTTTTTCTAGTGTTACTTTTGGGAGTCCTTGGGTTTTTAGCTTTTCTTGAAGAATGGTGTACTTTCTTTTCACATCAGTAAATTCCTGTAACAAAATGCCATGACTTAGTTTAAGAGCATCTCATCATTAATCTGGTGTACAGAAGGAAGATTTAATACTTTCAACATCCTCCTTGAACCAAAGTTTAGATTTCTCAATCCCTTAAATATTAAAAAAAATATATCCTTAATTTGTAGATATTGAAAAATGCTTTGCAAAACGTGATAGAATTCAATTAAAACAAACTGGAGTAATCTAAAGAAGGAAGGACAAGGATATGAAGAAAATATTATTTAAGATATTTTAAGTTTATGCTGGTTTTGCTCTTGTTGATGGGGCTTTTCTGTAAATTTCATCTTGCTGTAAGGTTTAATTCAAATTTAATGAGTGGCCTGTATCAACATTGGGTTTTTCACATTTTCAACTGAAATAGTATTTACTGGCTAATCTGTTCCCTGCTGATCTACTGCAGTTTAGGTTCTGCCTGTGGCTCTTATAACTTGGAAGTATGGCCATGTTCCAAGCTTGTGCTGTGGCTACTTGGTTTTTGCCATTTTAGCAAATTTCTAGCTGCATTTTCAAAAAACGGAACTACTGGAAAGCACCAAGCCAACCAAAAACTCCCACAGGAATTTTCTCTGAGGGAGAACAGCACGGGATGAATTGTCAGGGTACTTCCATCACTCCTGTATTTTAATATCTGGTTTTGTGATTTGTTCTGTTGTGTTTATTGGTGCCCATGGTGACTACAAGTCTTATACACAGTGCAAGAAAAAAATGTCAAGAAGTAGCCAGAGAAATGTGTATGGTTTTTTTCATTCAAGCAAACAGAAGTGTATGCCAGAAACCTTAAAATAAAACACAAATTCTTCTTAACCTGTGGCATTTTACACTGCATGGCATAAGGAAAATGTTAAGTTTTGATGAAGCAAAAATACTATTAAACATGGGGGAGGTTTTTTCCCTTTATATCTGACAGAAGGGCTTACATTATCAATAATCTGGGCTCGCTTGTGAGCTGCTTCTGCCTCTGCTCTTGCCTTTGTAGCTTGATTCTTGTTCATCAGCGTTTTTGCCCGCCATGTGGCACTTTCATCTTCCATCTCAGTCTGTTTGGCTGACAAGGCATTTAGTTTATCGTTTGTCTTGTTCACTTGGTTCTCAGCCTAAAACAGAGCAATTGAAGGCTGTGATTTCTTATACAACATCCATCCAGCTTGTGGAGTGTGGCAAGGAGGGATTGTCAATGACTTAAGAGACCCTTAAGCACCATGGGATTGGTGTCATATCTGTGCCAAATGCTGGGTTTTTTAAATTTAAGTTTACGTTAAGGAAACTTTAAGATGAAGTATCTCTTTCTAACAAATATAGCAAATAAATTTAAATACTTGCAGCAAGATACCTGAGAGATTTGTGTTCTGATGCCTTGTATCTCTTCATTTAACTTTATGATGGTGTTTTTGGAGTGCCCTTGAGACTTCACAAGGTTTTTTAGTTTATTATTAATTTCATCCACTGGCAGAAGAGCTTTAGCTGCTTTGCTAAAATGGAAAAAAGAAGTGTGCAGTATCATGGTGCAGTGAGCGAAGCAAGAACCTGTTTCAAATACACCCATGCAGGAATGTTTCCTTGAGTCGAACAACAACCATTAAAATTGTGGTAAATTGGCAAAACAAAACCTCAGAAAAGGACTTTGTGGGGGAGCACCTGGGTTGCTGTACTCAGGGTACAGCATGTGCCAGGACGCTGCTGCCTGCCTGGTGGTGCACTGCTAGCAGGGAAGACTCATGGATCAACAAGTTTTTTCTCTTGTTGGGTCTCTCTCACCCTTACTCAAATCACCCAGTGAGCCAGATGCTCCACCAGGTCCAAGGTGGAATTAAGAAGCTGCTTTGGCCTTTCTGACTCAGCAGGTAGAGGAGCCAAGAGCTGTCAGGAGCCGCTTCCTTTCAGTATTCCTGCAGCCCGAGCAGCCATGGCTCCTTCCTGCTGGAGAGGCCCTGTGGAAAGGGCAAGGTGAAATATCCATCTGAACCCTGCTTACAGTGGTACTGGGATGCTGCCAGGGGTAAGGAGCAGTCCTGCTGTGCACAGAGCCCCCCCAGCAGCAGCTGGCACACCAATATGAGAATACTCTACTTACTCAGCTTCTTGTGCCTCCACCAGCAGGGTCTGAGCATCCTCCCTTTTTACATTGCTCTTATTATTCAGTTTGTACTCCTCACAGTGGTTCATAATGCTTTGGAGTTTGCCAAGCATGCCCGTGAGCTCTTGTGGAGTCAGGGGAAGGTTTATTTGCAGAACATAGTCTGCCACCTTCTCAATGTCTTCTGGAGGTGCACTCTCATCTGCAACAGAAATGGAGCCGAGAGTATCCTGAAGTAGCTCCTTCCTCCCAGCAAATGGTCATTATGGCTGCCTACCCTTCGAGTTATGTGGGAGAACAAAGCTGACAGGCACAGCAAGGGGGTAAGAGAATTATCTCTAACATTTTGTAATTTAATATTATGCTTCCAGATACTGCTGTTAGTGTTGTCAAAACTGGCTGAAATGAGGACTTGAACCCACTTTGAACTGAGTTATTAAAATTCTAATGCAGGACAGAGCCTGTGGAGGGTTTTAAATCAGTGCCCAGCACAGCTAGATGTGTCAGAGCCCATTTCTCCCTTAGCCCACAGATCAAAGAGGTGCTGGCCAGGCTGGGGTGTGAATGGAGATTGCCAAGCTGGCCAGTGGGTGTAATCCCTTCCCTGGAGTTGCCACAATATTGAGAAAGTGGTTCCTTTGCTGGTTAATGAGAAAGGCTAAGCTGCAGAGGGTCAGACTTGCATGGAATGGGAATTTGCAACAGAAGAAAACATATTTTGACAATTCCCATTACAAATGAGCTTGTCCTGACTCTTTGCTAAGAGGCAGAGGCACACACAGAGTAGTCAATGCCTTGAGAAGTCACATCAGCAGTTTATTTTCTGCTCACTTCCATTTATAGACAAGACCTCGTGTGATAAAGCAGTTGAGATATATTAAATGGTTGTGTTAATCTCCAGAGTAAGTCAGCAAGAATTAAACAGAAGACATTTATTGTGCAAAGAGTAATGCATTCCTGAGAGCTATTTCCTGTAGAAATATATTCATCCAAAATCACCATTCACATCAATGTGGAGTACAGCAGATTTAATGTAACTGTACACTTTTCAGCTGTTCCTGTTCTTAAATTTCAATTAACAAAACAAAGGTTTGAAAAAAATTCTTTTGTAATTGTTAATAAATGCTGTATGTCTACTAAGAAACATAAAAGAAGAGTGAAAGATGGAATTTCCAGTGACTATCAATAAAAATCTGAGACTCTTAAGGAATTAAATGGACCTAAATCTTCCAATTCAATAAAATAATGTAAATTTTTCCAAACAAAAGACATCTTCTGTCCTCTGCCCTTGCTCCCATTTGGATGTAGAAGTATGAATGCCAAAAGACTGCAATCCATAGAAATTTATAGGATCAGCTACACTGAAGAGATTAAAGAAAATCCTGCCACATTTGAAATCTTTGATGTGCATCTGGTAAAATATTTGGGATCTGTTTCCTATGGCACTTTTCTGCAATCCTGAGACTGGAAAATTTTTAGGGTATATACAGTTGTTTTGGGTTTGGTGGGGGTTTTTTTGTTTTGGTTTGGTTTTTGAGGGGGGTTTTTTGTTTGTTTGTTTTTTGGGGTTTTGTTTTGTTTTGTTTTCTAATGAGAGCTATGAAGTTCTACCAGAATCCTTTGATTCCTCGAGTTACAGCTTTCTGGAGACGATGGAGCGGGATGTGTCCTAATTCCCACGCTCCCTACTGAGAGCCTCTATTTATGGGCCTGGAAGAAGGGGGTGGAATAACAATTTGAGGATGCCTTGGACATGCCTGGCCATTATATATTGTAGGAAATTATCTTAGTATTCCTTTACTCAGATAAACTAGGAACAGAGGGAGTTACTTGAAATTAAACACAGTAATAAAAGATGATAATCAGAATGTGGCAGATATATGGTAAAACTGATACAAAGTACTGTCACCTGGGAGAAAGAAGCACTAGAAAAAAAGGGATTGAAAACGTTTGCACAGCTCAGAAGGTAGATGAGAAATTTCATGAGTACGCAGCTAGATCATCTTCTGGCTATTATACTGTATTATACTGGAATATATTTATGAAAAACTAGTCAAAAAGAACATTGCATATTTACCTAATAAGAAGTATTTCACTTTTTGGATGAACTCCTTAATGATCTCTCCATCAACTTCAATTTGGTTCATAGCTGTCTCCAGTTGCCCATTAAATTGTGCACCTTTCAGTTTGCTGTCTTCTGCCATTTTTCTAATGCTTTCAACCTGGAAATATTATTAGAAACAGCAGTGCCATTTTCTGGAGGTTATCTGTCATTGCTTTGCAAGTTGGGCTCTGACACAAAGGTAATTTTGATCCAAGACTCAGCTGGAATCACTTGATGTAGCTTTGAAAAGTAGTAGGAGACCCCTTTGGGGAACTCCAGAAGCTGCTACACCTTGGTCTTCATCTGACCTCAGAGAAAGCCTAAATCAAGCACTTTTTTCTCTCTGCAACTGCTGCTAAACCACAGCCCACTTCTGTTTCTAAAAAAGAGTACCAGCAGTTATTGCAGCACTGTAGCTTGTCAGTGATCATATTCAGATGTAAGCAGATCTTACCACATTCAGATCTGATTACAGAAAAGGTAATTTCATTTGTCATTTCATACTGGACCTGCTCTTAAAAAAAACAAACACTGAAAGAGGACACAAAGAAGGTAGAGTTCAAGGCTTGTCTTTAAAAGTTACATTTAGCCACTAAATTAGCATTCTTGATTATTTAAACGAGAACTTTAGCTTAAGTATCAAATTCCAGCAGGGAATCTTTGCCTTCAAGAGCGGCCCAGGTAACACCTGTGCTGTGCACAGGGAAGAGATTTGGTCTTTCACAAATACTCTGACGGGGTTTTGGTTTTTTTTAAATATTTTTGAGATGTCTCAAAGCATCCACTCGTGCTGTCTCGGCGATGTCCCGGCAGCCAGGCTGGCGCTCCGGGCCCGAAGGTGCCTCCAGCTGCCGCCTCTCT